>JANAVB010011800.1:9670540-10023309 GCA_029216955.1 Iris pallida
TATATCTAGACAGCCGTGACCGTATAGTGGAGTGGATCCCATTTCATTATACGTAGCTGGCTATGTCTGCCCCCGCTCTCCAGTATTCTGGTTCTGGGGCGTGACATATAAGTGCAACAAGTTGCAAGATGTGAATTCAAGGATGTGTTGCTGCGGATGCAACACGTCGTGAATTGTAATTTGAGATGTTCGTTGTTTGCAACGATCGATAGGAGAAATATTGGTTGCATCAATATAATAAAAGTCGTAGAATGTTGCTGCGACCATTGCCACGCGTTGATTGTAAATGGTACATTGAAAGAAAATGAAAGTTGATATCAAATGTGTTAAACAGATTCAAATATTGACATTGAATGTCGAAAATAAGTCGTTGCACGATGTGCAATGCGTATCGAAAAAATAAATTGTTGCACGAGGTACAATAGATGTCGAAAATAAATTGTTGCACGAGGTGTAATAGATGTCAAAAATAAATCATTGCACGAGGTGCAATGAATGTCGGAAATAAGTCACTGCACGATGTGCAATGCGTATCGGAAGTAAATTGTTGCACGTGTTGCAATGCATATCAAAGTGAAATCGCTGTACGGAGTGCAACGGATATCGAAAATGAATTGTTGTACGAGATGTAATGGAAGGAACTGAAATCATAAAATCTATAGAACGAAATCGGTTCGGTTGTGCACCGAGCTTGTGTTGGAAAATGAATACAATAGCCAAGTTGTGTTGGATTTGATTTAAATCAAAAGTTACGGTTGTGATCAAGCACGATAACTGCAGAAATCGTGAGTCGGAAGAGATTGTCAATTCGTACTAAGTATAATACGAGGGAAATGACTTGATTTTTGAGTGGTATATGCCATACCACGTATGCGATGAATGACTCGATTCTAAGTGGTATATGATATACCACTTGTGCGATGAAATGCATCAACGCGTTGTGAGAATTGCAGAAGATTCGTCCGCAACGGACGGGATAGCACCGAGACTCGATTGAGAATTTGTATAATGACATGTTGATGCAAGTGTTCTTCGACGATCGGTTAGAACGGTAAGGCGGGACTTGTATCATTGAATGATACGTTGATTGAAAATTTTATATGTCAGTCGAATGACGGAAACTAGCGAAACGATTATGCCTTGAGGCAACAATCAGATCGACAGGATAGGAAACTTGAAATATTGTAATCGAATCGCACGACTTACGAGCTCGATGAAAATGTTCGACGATATAAATTATAATCGAATCGCAGGACTTGCGATCTCGACAAAATGTTAGAATACACGAATGGTAATCGAATCGTACGACTTGCGATCTCGATAGGAATGTTGGACGAGACAAAATATAATAAGATCGCACGATGTGCGACTGCGATGAAGAGTTGGTTGATACGGATAAATAGTGCCCAAGAGATAGTTGGTTACGTTACGGCGAAACTCATTTGAGTAATGAACTGAAAAACACGCAAAACTTAGAGGGCGAGATCGTATGACTTGAGGGTTCGATGTTGGATAATCGGTAACTCAGTTATACGATCAAAGTATAGCGGGATGCGACAAATCGAAAACGAGTTGATACGTATGGAAAAGTTCTTTGCGAACTTGGAGATATGCGATGCGAGTTAAGTTGACATTGGAACGGATTCGAAGTCGACCCTCTTGCTATCGAAATTCATATGAACTATCAAAATCGACACGCCAAGAAACGTAAGCACGATATGAGAAAACACAACGGGGTAGGCCTATAATATCGAGATTTTCAGAAATAACAATACGAGAATGAACGAACTGGTTGATCATAAACTTTGTGATTTATCAAGACGAGACTATAAGTCATCGACGATTGTTCAATGCTTATAGCATCTCGTGTGTCGACAGCAAATAAGATAGACTCGAACTCGATACGAGTAGATGTTTCATAAATTACGGAATCATCGACGGCAGTGCATGACTTTACTCGGAGGATAGTTGCGCATCAGTTGCGCCGATAGAAATATTTTTTCCGAAATAGGGTAGTCGCATAGAAATATCGGAACGTGATTTGGCTCCGAAATAAGATATAGCACGGTTTGTAGTAAACTATCCTTCGGTGATGATCCACAAGGCAGCAGACCCTAGAAGACTTGACCACCAAATCAAATTGAATGTTGCAGACTGTTAGATGACCTATGTATTGTCGCATACAAAATTGCATCGGTAACAAATACAGTGTGGTGCATGTTAACGATAAGTCTAGGCGATCAAAATTGTTGGAACAGCATTCGATTGAGAATGATGTAGCTTATTTTGAGTATTCGTCGGATGAATGCTTGAAAGGTTATGTTGGTCAACGATCGAACTAGAAATTCACCAACGGACTTGGTGATTCGGATAGGCGATTGTAAGAGTCATGCTATGCACGAGAGGGAACGATAAGGGAATGACTTACAAGTTATGTCGTTAGATTTGATTTACCTTACAATTGAGCTTGCGTGAATCGAACTTATATTCGATGTTGCGAGACGGATGAGTTTAGAATTTGGCTAGAAATTTCCTACTCGATAGGAATCGAACGTAAGACGCATCGTAGAGACCTTCGTGCTAAGGCCGTCATTGTCTTGAGCATTGTCGACTTGAATTAAACTTTGTGTCGGATAGATTGTGGCCTTTATGCAATGTCAATTTAAAGTTGTGTCGGGAGAATTTAAGCACGGTGTCTGGATAAGTCACCTAGCGAACGTAGTCCTGAATGTTGATGCTTTTAAAAGTCAACAAAAGGGAATCATGTCGAGATAAGATACGAAGTAAAACATCAAAATTAGTTGGATAGCGACGTCGAACGCAAGGCGTTGCGGAGACTCATTGTGACCGGATGCGCGATGGCTTGACACGACGCATAGGATTGATAGTCCCAATAAAACTTACGAACTGAGAAATAGGATTTTTGAATCGCATCATGAACCTGGACTTTTGATGGATGATCACGTGTGTATCAATATGCATATGTAATAGAATTGCGATAACAAGTACTAGAGCCCAAGTCCGATCGAGAGTACGAAGTAGCAAGTAATTGAGAATAAAAAGTTACATGTTTGCTTTGTTCCGATATCCTACAACTAAGCCTGGCTAAAATGCATATATTGGTAGGATGCCTAAAATATGTGTATGATTCCAAACTAAGTTGTATGATCCAAACGATAGTGAGACGAGATCGTGGAACGATCCAGTGAAACCCTTGGAAATTTAGTATTGGTTTTGGTTCGAGGACGAACCTTGTTTTGAGTGGTATATTATGTAATATCCCGCTCCGCACGGTGCATTATGCTAAGTCATTGACTCGAAGAGTTGCGTTGACCCAATTACGTATCAATATGAATCGATACAAAAAGTTACGTTGTCCCGAGAGGATGCATCGAGTAAGATCGATGCAAGTGTTAAGTTGGCCCGAGGGAAAGCATTGAGTCGGTTTGAAGACTCTAAGAAATCGAATCGACGCAAGGCAATTGACCGATTCGAATAAGTATTGATTTTAGTTGTTTTCGTGTGCAGGGTATCCATTTATGTTAAAATATTAGAGGTCAGCATTTTGCCTTATTCAGAAAGGGGTCCGCAAAACCAATCGTCGCCTTGCGCTGGACTGAGGCATTGGCACGGTAAGCCAAATCAGACGTATAATTCAATGAAGCATGAAGTGCTCAAATGGCTAAGTCAGAAGAGTTGATCGTGCAACAAAGTTATAAAATTGAGCCGCATCGGCTCGGCAAAATGATAAGGCATATCGACTCAAGGTGGGAGGACATTGACTCTCTTTACTACTCCTGCATGCCTAAGTAAAATATATATCATTGTATGCTGAGTTAACCTATCAATGCCACGGGTGTGGCTCGATAGAGAGATAAACATAGTACATGTCGAACACTAGATAGAACAATTAATACGAATCGTACAACAAATGTACGAGTCGCTCTGAAACATGGAATATCGCAAAGACGAGCGTCTCGATGCGCAAGCCATAAGAACATAGGATAACTGTATCGATGAGTGCCCCAGTACATAAGTCATTCCATGCCCCTGCGTACGAGTTAGCATGCTAGAACATTGAAAGACTATATCGGTACGAGTGCCTCAGTGCACAAGCGATAGAACATTGAATACCTTATCGAGGCGTACCTCAGTTGTACGAGTCAGAAGGATGGAACATAAGTATAACATGTTGAATACTAAGGCGTAGAATATGGAAAAATGCCTTCGAGATGTGCATTGAATGCATAATACAAGAAAAGACGGCGAATGTTCGCAGCTGCACAATACTTTAAAAAATGGCATCGTTGCGACGAGAAGAACAATTGTGGCACAGATGTGGCATAACTGCCGATGCGGCATGGTGCCTTCGAAATATTTGTGGCCTTCGGGGCGTTCATTGAAAACATTGGGGCATTGTGCCAATTGAAATAGATATAGACAAACTTGCTTGTTTGTATGAAAGATAAGATGCGTTGCATGGTCAAATGGACTTAAAGACATTGTCCGTGCACAGGTGTTATCTTCTTTCAAACGTTGTTCACTAGGGCGCTTGGACCGTTCGGCCTAGGAGGGACTGTGGTAAAGTCGATATTATTGGTGCACTTCATTTAGACGGGTAGCGACCTTCTAGTGAATGTGATAAGCCACTTACTCGATTATTTTGGGGGTCCTCTGATTGTTTGGGTTAGCAACCGCAACAGAGTGATCGTCGTCTTACATATTCGATTTGATAAATATAAGTCCATTCTTGCCCGGAAAGCTAGTGACCTTCATATAGTTAAGGGCGATGGATTGAAAGTGCAAGGTATACATATATAGTGCACATATAGATCCTGAATAGAAGGCACTTATAACATGACATGAAAAGCTGATAGGCGCATTCACCTTGCATCGGTGCAAGGACGAGTACGTCGATATTGGTATGTCACTCCCCGTTCCTGGAATGCGTATTTTAATACGTATACTGCTTGAATGTATTTATTTAATATTTATCATGTATTGTTCTGTATTTAACTTCTTTTAATTTCACGCTAATTAATTTTTTGTATTTTACTTTTTGCCTTTATTCTCTGTTTCAGCTTTTTCTTTAGGTTCGGCCTAGGTTGGTTTATTTTCGGGTTATGGTGGTTCATCATGAACCGAACCCAACGCCCTTTCATTTAAAGCCCCCAAACCCTTTCTCTCTTCATTACTCTCCTTCACCATTACTCTTTTTCTTCCTCATCACTCTCTCCACCTACCAAACCGTAGGCAAATACATCTTGCTCTACATGAGAACCCATTTTTATGGTTCATTATTCTTTCTCTCGTGATTCTAGGAGAGTTTAGTACTTAGCATTTTGATTTTTCTTGGCTCATTTCTTATAGATCTAAGTTGTTGTATTTTCTGTTGTCCATGGGTTTTGATCTACCAAACTTGCATGTTTTCGAAAATAGAGAGTTCCATGTGGTAGAGCTTCTCATTCTACCCCATTTTGATCTATGGTAGTCCAGTTTTGGCTTGGACGAAGGTCCCATGGAATTTGGAGTTCGGGAGGAGTTTTACGCTCACGCTGTGCGTGCCAGCGTAGCGTTAGTTTTTATGCTCACGCTGTGCGTGCCAGCGTAGTGTTAGTTTTTACGCTCACGCTGTGTGTGCCAGCGTAGTATTAGCTTTTACGCTCACGTTATGCGTGTAGGCGTAGTATTGAGCTTTACGCTCATGATATGCCTTTACGCCCACGATCACTCGTGTCAGCGTGGATCTCTTTTTACGCTCACGCATGCATCATAAAAATTGACTTTTACACGCGTAACTTTTTATGTATAGTAATTTTTACGCTCACACCTTGGCTCGGCGTAAAACGAGTTTTACGCCCAACACTTTTTACGCGAGCGAGTTTTACGTTCAACATATTCCTTTATTTGGGTGTACTTCCTTTACGCGTGTTTATCTTAGCGTAAACTATGGTGTAACCCGATGGCCTGGAGTAGAACGAGTTTTACGCACGTGCTTCTTCGGCTTGGCATAACACGAGTTTTATGCTCAACTTTATTTATATTATTGAGCGTACTCATTTTCACGCTCATGGCATTTCCTTATTATATCCTTACGCCTTTTGGCATGAACTCGATAAAATCATGATATGTTAATATTGTTAATACAGATTGTTATATGGAATGCGCCTTGTGTCCCGATTGATTCATGGACACCCAGTATAACTGGAACTTGAACCCTGAGAGTTATAGACTCGACCCTGCTGAATACTAGTTGACTTTAATGCCTTGTCACCATTGATAATGATGGTGATCTTGACTAAAAATTGATCATGTATTCCTAGTTGAAACTAAGAGACTGGCTAGTCGTCTTATTGAATTGAATGAATGAGACACGTTCATATTAAATTATGAACTATTGTAATCGATTGGCCGATCCCGAATATTGGCATACAGGCATGTGCAGGCTTCAATTTAATTTTTCTACTAAAGCAGCATGTGTACTCTATGGTCAAGGCATGATTATTCCGTGGTTAGTTTTGATTGTTGCATTACGCTATGTAAGACCTGCAACTTAACCGCACGGGTATCATTGTAGAGTTGTGCATATCGTACCCCGTACAAAGGTACACATTCTGAATGACCATGATCCATGGCATGGAAATTCACTTAACATAGAGAACATTAAGTTAAATAAAATAATGATTGCATGGAGAGAATGGATCTCCGAGTTCTTACATGGCAGCCCTCTTGGGACTATTAGTGCCCGACAGGCCGACTGGACCCCACAGATACTACAAATCTGCTACACGGGCAGGGAGCGGTATCTGCTTATATTACTTATTATACATTGTCTATTAACGACGGGCGTCCCGCTGGGACTCGTCTAAATACATGATTGGCGCAATTGATTGATTGGATAGACTAGCCTTGCTTGCACATAGTAAGAACTGAGGAATCCCTTATTGCATAATTCCAAGGTAACTTGGGACTTATAGTAGCAAGCCGTAGTAGTTGAATGGCCGTTTAAATTGATTTGTTTGTGTACTGTACCTACTCTGTGGACTAACTGAGATGATCAGAATGTCAGGGCATGACGAGCCAACTTCTGTCCTTGTTTGGTTGGGAGGTTGGTTCCGAGTGTCGTGATGTTATGTGAATCCTAGTAGCAAGCAAAGATCTAATTATCATATTTTTATTACTGGTTTTAGTTCTCATATCGTGCTTCCTTGTGGTACTTGCTATTAGAGGCCTAACATCTCTGGTTTTGCATGGCCAGATTTAGAACCAGTCCCCGAGGACTCAGCTTACTTCGACCTCCAAGATGGTCAATACTAGAGGAATGATCGCAGGAGGATTCGAGTGGGTTCCTTACTTCCCCGCTCATTTTTGTTATTTACTATATACTTGCGATTTGGCACCGACATGTTAGTCGGATTGTCTTGTATTTACTTTTGCATAGTTATAACTAAGTCATACTGCAGCTGATAACAATTGTGTATACCTTGCTACATCATCGGGCTATGTTTTGTAAAGCCAGATCTCAAGAACATTTTGACTGAGCGTTTGGGACGCCTTACTTCTTTATCTTATATGTTCTCTATTGTTGTTTCTTGCTTGAATGATTGAGACAATAGATGTGAGGTGACCATAGCAAGACTTTCATGTAATATGCACCCCCTTGTCTTTTAGACAGCATTGATCGTATTATACGATATTCTTCTACCCGTAATACGTAGCTGGCTGAGTCATTCCCCCACTCTCTAATATTCTGGTTCTGGGTGTGACAAGGTTTTAGTGGTGGCCCATGCAGGTTTGATTTTAGACTTGTGGGGTGTTTTGATTTATAGGATGTCTCAATCACACATGTTCCCCCTTGATCTCCTGATTCGTTACTCTCGATTCTAACTTGACATTCCGGTATCCTTTGACTTCATTGATCTTCCCTGTCCGATCGTTTGATTGTTCTCTTGTCCCTTTTCTTAGGGGCACCTCATCCGCATCTGTCAGGGCTGGACAGCAACAACAAGGGCAGCATGGCCAACATGACCAGGTTGGTTAGCAACAAGGGCCAATATTACCTCAAGAGACTATTCAAGAAGTAGTAATAGTGGAACCAGCAGTTGGACCGCAGTATCCGGAGGTTCCCACACCACCAATAGTTCTACCTACCCCTGTGGAAGTGGACACACCGGCCCTTCTGGAGATCATAAGAGGGATGATGGCTACTCAGCAGCATCAGATGTTTGCCCAGCAACGCATGCACACTCAACTACAAGAGCAGAATGTATTGCTTAACCAAGGATTGCAGACGGCTTTGGAAAGAGGAGTGAGGACGGATTCAGGAGCATCCACCAGATTTTGCAAGTACAACCCCCGTCGTTTCGAAGGAACGGAGGATGCCATTTCGGCAGATGCATGGATTAAGGATGTTGAGGCTATTCTGACAGCGATTAAGGTGCCGGCGGAAGAACTTGTGGATCAGGTGAAGTTGTTACTTCAGGATCTCGCACGTGATTGGTGGGAATCAAAGGAAGTGGGCATCAGGCGTCCTGTTGCTTGGGACGATTTTACTACAAGATTCAAGATGGAGTTCTATAGAGTTGTGGCGCAGTTTGAGCTGCAACAGAAATTTATCAACCTCAAGCAGGCCGGCAAGACCGTAGATGCTTATGCAGCGGAGTTCTGCAGATTTAGTAGGTTCGCCCCAGAGATGGTAGCAACGGAGAGCCAGAGGGCTATGAGGTTTCAACAAGGGTTTCATCTTGAGCTCTTGCAATTGATAGAGGGGCACAACTACCAGACTTTCGATGAAGTATTGACGGCAACCCGAAGGCATGAGATCACTATTCAGAGGATCACGGCAAGGACTGGAGGTCAGAAGAGATCCCATAGCCAGATTGAAGGAGGAGGGGGAGCAGCGCCCCGAACAACAGCACCATCCCTTGGCATTCGCATTCACGATGTGGCAATGCGAGGGCCAGCACCAACAACAAGGCAGCAACAACAACAGAGGAAGAACCAGCAACCTCCAGCAGGGTACACTTATTGTGGGAAGGTAGGTCACACTAGAGATGTGTGTCGGACATTGAACGGGCAGTGTTTGATATGTGGAAGCCCAGATCATCGGATTACCACCTGTCCTATGAATTCAAGGTCAGGAGGACCAGTACAACAATTTCCTGCTCTGCCAGCACCAGGGGCAAGCCAGTATCGAGGACCAGCGGTAGCAATGAGACCGTTGGCACAACGCCCGTTAATGCCGCAGGCTCAGATGTTTCGGCAGCAGGGACCGCCGATGCAACAACACCAGCACAGACCACCTCAGCACCACCAAGACAGGGGCCAGCAGCAGCACTAGGCTAGGCCACAGCATAAGAACCAACAAGGAGGCCGAGGGCAGGCGTTCAATCTGTCCTTAGAAGAGGCATTGGCATCGAAAGATGTTGTGGCAGGTAACATTCTCGTCGCCTCATATCCCGTTGTAGCATTGTTTGATTCGGGAGCATCACACTCATTTATATATGCACAATTTGCGACACGGCTAGGAATGGAGTTTGAGATATTGCCAGGGAGGTTGAATATACTCACTGGCAATGGGCTCGTAGGAGTTAGTAGAGTCATTCTAGCGTGTAGTGTTGTAGTATGCGGGCATTCTTTACCCGCCAGGTTGATAGAATTTTCTGTTGGAAATTTCGACGTTATCTTAGGCATGGACTGGCTGAAAGACAGTCATGCGACAATAGATTGTCGTAGAGGGAGTGTATCTTTTGATATTCCAGGCATGAAGTGGTTCACCTTAGTCAGATCAGTGGCAACTCAGCAAGGGCAGGAAGTAGTAACGACAATGGAAGAAGTTCAAGTTCCGAAGGTAGTTGAAGAGTTTCTGGATGTATTTCCTGAAGAACTTCCAGGCCTACCACCGGTTAGAGATATTGAGTTCAGTATAGAACTGGCACCTGGAACTAAACCAATATCAGATCGAGTTTATAGAATGGCGGATTCAGAGCAGGCCAAGGTATATCAACACCTAGAAGAACTGAAAGAGAAGAAGTTCATCCAAGCTAGCATATCACCATGGACAGCACCAGTAGTACTTGTGGGAAAGAAGGATGGGTCATCCAGATTGTGCATTGACTACAGGAAGCTTAATGCGGCAACAGTAAAGAACAAGTACCTACTACCCAGGATCGACGACTTGTTTGATCAATTGAGTAGAGCAAGAGTTTTTTCCAAGATAGATCTTCGGTCAGGGTATCATCAAGTGAGGGTTCGGAAGGAGGATATCCCCAATACAGTATTCAGGTCGAAGTATGGGCATTATAAATTCTTGGTAATGCCGTTTGGTTTGACCAATGCTCCAGCAATATTTGTGGATTTGATGAACCGCATCTTTATGCCATACTTAGATCAGTTTGTCGTTGTTTTTCTCGAAAAAATTCTCGTATACTCTGCTAGTGAAGAGGAGCATGAAGATCACCTCAGGAAAGTGTTGCAGGTTCTGAGAGAGAACCAGTTGTATGCCAAGCTTAGCAAGTGTGAGTTCTGGACGGATCATATTTCATTTTTGGATCATATCATATCAGGAGCTGGAGTAGCAGTGGATCCTAAGAAGGTAGAAGCAGTAGAGAGTTGGCCAGTACCTAAGACTATAGCTGATGTGCAGAGTTTCTTGGGATTGGCAGAATATTACAGAAGGTTTGTATCAGATTTTGCAAGACTTTCAGCACCCATGACCCGCTTGACACGGAAGGATGTACCATTCGTCTAGTCGACAGAATGCCAGGTATCATTTGAGAATCTGAAGCAGAAGTTGATATCAGCGCCTATTCTTACATTGCCAGTTAGACCCGAAGGTTTTACTGTATATTGTGATGCGTCAGATAAAGGACTTGAGTGCGTCCTAATGCAGCATGGGAAGGTGATAGCATATGCATCTAGGTAACTTCGGGATCACGAGAAGAATTATCCAACTCATGACCTGGAGTTGGCGGCAGTAGTATTTGCCTTGAAGCTATGGAGGCATTACTTATATGGTGATCGAGTGGATATGTACATAGACCAGAAAAGTCTGAAGTACATCTTTACCCAGAAGGAACTGAACATGAGGCAGAGAAGATGGTTGGAGTTGATCAAGGATTACGACGTGGAGCTTCAGTATCATCCAGGCAAGGCTAATGTAGTAGCAGATGCTCTGAGCAGGAGAGGTGGCACATTTATGTTGACAATGCAGAAGCATATCTTAGAAGACCTTCAGAAGATGGGCATCGAAGTTGTACTTCCTAGTGATGTAGGAATTCTGGCAAGTCTACGAGTTCAATCTGAGTTGGTAGACAGGATCAAGGCAGCCCAGGCACAGGACCCAAAGATTCAGAAGCTTAGGGCAGAATGTGAGTCAGGGCTCAGGAAGGAGATGCAAATCCATGCAGATGGTACACTTAGAATTGGATCACGTCTATGTGTGCCTAGTGGAGATATCAGACAGGAGATTATGACAGAAGCTCACAGTTCTCAGTATTCTATACACCCTGGAGGGACCAAGATGTACAAAGATATCAAGCAGCACTTCTGGTGGAACGGAATGAAGAGGGAGATCGCTAGGTTCATTTTCCGGTGCTTGATATGTCAGCAAGTGAAGGCAGAATAGCAGAGACCAGCTGGATTATTACAACCGCTTCCTATCCCGGAATGGAAGTGGAAACACATCACAATGGACTTTGTGACCGGTTTACCGAGATCGCCAAGTGATAAAGATGCTATTTGGGTGATAGTAGATCAACTTACGAAGGTGGCACATTTTCTTCTTTTCAGAGTAGGGCAATCTACAGAAAAGTTGACAGAGTTGTATATGCAGCAGATAGTCCGGCAGCATGGAGTCCCTGTCAGTATTGTATCAGATAGAGATACCCGTTTTACATTATATTTCTAGAAAAGCTTACATCATAGCCTGGGCACCAAGTTAAGATTTAGCACGGCTTACCATCCGCAGACGGACAGGTAATCAGAAAGAACAATTCAGACTTTAGAAGATATGTTACGAGCTTGCACTCTAGATTTTGGAGGGTCCGGGGAGAGTCACCTGCACTTAGTTGAATTTTCGTACAACAATAGTTATCAAGCCAGTATCCAGATGGCGCCATTTGAAGCAATATATGGTAAGAAGTGTAGGTCGCCACTAGCATGGGATAATATCGGGGAGAAGAAGATGCTAGGCCCAGAAATGATTGTCCAGACGGTTGAAGTGGTTAAGGGAATTAGAGAGCGACTTCGAGTTGCGCGGGATCGGCATCGTCATTGGACAGACCAGCATCGTAGGCCGCTAGAGTTTTCGGTTGGGGACCACGTATTCTTGCGGATCTCACCCACCCGTGGGGTCATTAGATTTGGCGTTCGTGGGAAGTTGAGTCCACGATACGTAGTCCCATTTGTTATCCTTGATAGGGTAGGCGATGTTGCTTATCGTTTATCCCTTCCACCTTCGTTATGAGAGGTGCATGACGTGTTTTATGTATCTCAATTACATAGGTATGTATCAGACCCAAGCCATATCTTTGATCATTCCGAGCTAGTTGTTGGTACCAACCTGTCTTACGAGGAGCAGCCTGTGTCTATTTTGGACCGAAGAGAGAAGATACTCAAGAACCGAACAATTAGTCTTGTCCGTGTTGCTTGGAGTCATCACTCTTGGGAGAGTCAACGTGGGAACATGAGGATGATATCCGATCACGGTATCCACACTTGTTTGACTCACAAGGTATATCTCTTTCTGTATACCTTGATTGTCTTGATTTCTCATACTTATCACCTTATGGGTAGAATTACTTGATATCGTAGATTGATAAATATACATATATAGTACTTGCTATTGATATGGTAGAATGACTGCTTGCCCGCTAGAATTACTTGTATAAGCTTAGCTCGGATATTTCTATCCTGCTTGAATTTGAAATTCTGAGGACGAAATTTTTCTAAGGGGGTAGAGATATCACTCCCCGCTCCTAGAATGCGTATTTTAATACGTATACTACTTGAATGTATTTATTTAATATTTATCATGTATTGTTCTGTATTTAAATTTCTTTAATTTTATGCTAATTAATTTTCTGTATTTTACTTTCTGCCTTTATTCTCTGCTTCAGCTTTTCTTTAGGTTCGGCCTAGGTTGGTTTATTTTCGGGTTATGGTGGTTCATCATGAACCGAACCCAACGCCCTTTTACTTAAAGCCCCCAAACCCTTTCTCTCTCTTCATTACTCTCCTTCACCATTACTCTTTTTCTTCCTCATCACTCTCTCCACCTACCAAACCATAGGCAAGTACATCTTGCTCCACATGAGAACCCATTTTTATGGTTTATTATTCTTTCTCTCGTGATTCTAAGAGAGTTTAGTACTTAGCATTTTGATTTTCCTTGGCTCATTTCTTATAGATCTAAGTTGTTGTATTTTCGGTTGTCCATGGGTTTTAATCTACCAAACTTGCATGTTTTCTAAAATAGATAGTTCTATGTGGTAGAGCTTCTCATTCTACCCCATTTTGATCTATGGTAGTCCCAGTTTTGGCTTGGACGAAGGTCCCATGGAATTTGGAGTTCGAAAGGAGTTTTACGCTCACGCTGTGCGTGCCAGCGTAGTGTTAGTTTTTACGCTCACGCTGTGCGTGCCAGCGTAATGTTAGTTTTTACGCTCACGCTGTGCGTGCCAGCGTAGTGTTAGCTTTTATGCTCACGTTATGCGTGTAGGCGTAGTATTGAGCTTTACGCTCATGATATGCCTTTACGCCCACGATCACTCGTGTCAGCGTGGATCTCTTTTTACGCTCACGCATGCATGCGTAAAAATTGACTTTTACACGCGTAATTTTTATGCATAGCACTTTTTACCCTCACACCTTGGCTCGGCGTAAAACGAGTTTTACGCCCAACACTTTTTACGTGAGCGAGTTTTACGCTCAACTTATTCCTTTGTTTGGGTGTACTTCCTTTACGCGTGTTTATCTTAGCGTAAACTATGGTGTAACCCGATTGCCTAGAGTAGAACGAGTTTTATGCACGTGCTTCTCCGGCTTGGCATAACACGAGTTTTACGCTCAACTTTATTTACATTATTGAGCGTACTCCTTTTTACGCCTTTTGGCATGAACTCGATAAAATCATGATATGTTAATATTGTTAATACAGATTGTTATGTGGAATGCGCCTTGTGTCCCGATTGATTCATGGACACCCAGTATAACTGGAACTTGAACCCTGAGAGTTATAGACTCGACCCTACTGAATACTAGTTGACTTTCATGCCTTGTCACCATTGATAATGATGGTGATCTTGACTAATAATTGATCATGTGTTCCTAGTTGAAACTAAGAGACTGGCTAGTCGTCTTATTGAATTGAATGAATGAGACACGTTTATATTAATTATGAACTATTGTAATCGATTGGTCGATCCCGAATATTGGCATACATGCATGTGCAGGCTTCAATTTAATTTTTCTACTAAAGCAGCATGTGTACTATATGGTCAAGGCATGATTATTCCGAGTTTCATTTTGATTGTTGCATTACGCTATGTAAGACCTACAACTTAACCGCACGGGTATCGTTGTAGAGTTGTGCATATCGTACCCCGTATAAAGGTACTCATTCTGAATGACCATGATCCACGGCATGGAAATTTACTTAACATAGAGACCATTAAGTTAAATAAATAATGATTGCATGGAGGGAATGGATCCCCGAGTTCTTACATGGCAACCCTCTTGGGACTATTAGTGCCCGACAGGCCGGCTGGTCCCCACAGATACTGCAAATCTGCCGTACGGGCAGGGAGCGGTATCTGCTTATATTACTTATTGTACATTGTCTATTAACGACGAGCGTCCCGCTGGGACTCGTCTAAATACATGATTGGCGTAATTGATTGATTGGATAGACTAGCATTGCTTGCACATAGTATGAACTGAGAAATCCCTTATTGCATAATTCCAAGGTAACTTGGGACTTATAGTAGTAAGCCGTAGTAGTTGAATGGCCGTTTAAATTAATTTGTTTGTGTACTGTACCTACTCTGTGGACTAATTGAGATGATCAGAATGTCAGGGCATGACGAGCCAACTTCTGTCCTTGTTTGGTTGGGAGGTTGGTTCGGAGTGTCGTGATGTTATGTGAATCCTAGTAGCAAGCAGAGATCTAATTATCATATTTTTATTACTGGTTTTAGTTCTCATATCGTGCTTTCTTGTGGTACTTGCTATTAGAGGTCTAACCTCTCTGGTTTTGCATGGCCAGATTTAGAACTAGTCCTCGAGGACTCAGCTTACTTCTACCTCCAAGATGGTCAATACTAGAGGAATGATCGCAGGAGGATTCGAGTGGGTTCCTTACTTTCCCGTTCGTTTTTGTTATTTACTATATACTTGCCGTTTGGCACCGACGTGTTAGTCGGATTGTCTTGTATTTACTTTTGCATAGTTGTAACTAAGTCAGACTGCAGCTGATAACAATTGTGTATACCTTGCTACATCATCGGGCTATGTTTTAAAAAGTCAGATCTCAAGAACATTTTGACTGAGCGTTTGGGACACCTTACTGCTTTATCTTATATGTTCTCTATTGCTATTTCTTGCTTGAATGATTGAGACAATAGATGTGAGGTGACCATAGCGAGACTTTCATGTAATATGCACCCCCTTGTCTTTTAGACAGCATTGATCGTATTATACGGTATTCTTCTACCCGTAATACGCAGCTAGCTGAGTCATTCCCCCGCTCTCCAGTATTCTGGTTCTGGGGCGTGAAATGGTAAGAAGTCACGAAACAACACGGGATTGCTATTGGTTGCCTGTTTCCTTATGCAAATTGAATAACATGCTTGCCATGATAACATGCTTTACCGTCTTCGAATATGCCATGAACTCATCCTAAGGAGAACATAGAAAGAGAATTAAATTGTATGTTTGTATGAATCAATATAATACTAAATGTCAGTTTGTTAAGTGGGTCTTTGATCAGTACAGCGAGAACGAAAGTACTAATCCCCCACTAGTTTGCTAGCAGGTTCAGGGATTGGTCTGCTCACGGCGAAGCTTCGCTTGAATGCGTTGAGGCTTGGAATACCGAAGCGTATTGAGACATGTGACCGCATTGACGCTCGGACATGCAACAAGATTTATGCGACCGAGATATAGAAGGCATGATGTATGGAATGGTGAAATACTTTGTGGGCAAGAGAGAACCTGAGTGTTGTAGCCAACCTGGCAAATTCAGTTGGACTATTGAAAGCCTTTGTAATCTCTGTTCGAATATCAATAAAGAGAATTATTTCGTGTACTCTGTTTTTCTTTCGTTGTTTATATTAACTCAAAGATAAACATTTGAGAACTTATCATCTTGCCTTGCACGAGCGCAACTCCAGACTCGTGCGGCATCACGCCCCCTGAGAGGATGATGATTCAGGTGATTCCGGGTCGGGGCGTGACACCTGGAGCCGGAATACTGAGGCAGTCATGCATTGCAGTTTATATAATTCAGGAATTCAGAATTCATTAAGGAATTCAGTTTATGGGAGGAAGACAAACATTGTGCGGTCATATGACCCTACACAAAAGCTGCCACTATCTCAACAGGTAGAAAAGGACCTTCTTGGGAGGACATGAATTAGGATTGGAAAGGAAGAGCAAATGGCTCTGCCGCCATAATGGATGATTTGGACTTAGCGGCTGTCTCAGTCGAAAACTGAATAAGCAGGGGCGGATCTAGAAACTATAGCTAGGTTGGGCTACCAAAATTTGGGATGGACTGGAAGTAGGTAAATCCATATAAAAAAAATTAAAAAAGTTATATAGGAAAAAAATGTAAATTTTTTTGGGGGTGGGCTGCATCCCACCCCAACACCCCCCGGATCTGCCCTTGTGAATAAGGATGGACTCTAGTTTCGACAAAGAATCTAAAAATTTTATATGAGTGTGAACGGACCCGATACATTGCTTTATTAATTACCAACTAAATATCATGAACCTTCACGTTAATACAACTAAGTAGCATGGACTATTGATTCGTTAGCAAGTTGATATGTCATGGTACTTCTTTTTTTTGGTAGGTTTCTCTTTTTTAAGACTATTTTCCCAACTAATAGTAATAATAACTTATCGTTTTGTAGAAAATCAAATGTAAAAATATTGTGGGAAAAAATCTCTGCCACTCATGCCTGATGTTAGGGTTTTTTTTCTATTTACTTCTTTGTTTTATTCTCTTTAATTTGTTAGAGGATTAGTTTTGTCTTTTTACAATTAGAAGAATTCAAAATAGTTCACAATAGTTGGTTGTCAATATAAAAGGTTCAGATATTGAATTGCTAAACACAAAAGTTCAAGATATTTTACTTGCAAATAAAGAGGTTCACTATTTACAAAATATTTTATATTTGTCTTATTTGGAACTTTGGGCTAGTTTGGGAGTTGCTGCTTTTCAATAAGTTGCAACAGAAGCAATTTTTTGGCAACATCCTCCCAGCTGATTTAAAAAACATATCCCAAATAGAACTGACTTTCCAAATTTCATTTTATAAGCAACTGTTACCAAGTAATTTCAGGGTTGCTTTTTAGAAAAAATAAGCATAAGCAGCATGATAAGTAATCCCAATCCATGCAATAGGAGGTAATGCTAGAGAGTGTAGCTCCTCTTGCGGCAAGCAGAGAAGTTGATCTCGTTGCAAATGATAGTATCACAATAGCATTTTCTGATCCTTGGTAAGTGGTTATTTCAACAAAAGATGTGTCATCTGACATAAATAATTCAATATTTGTTGCATGGCAATCTAAAACCAAGGAATAGTGAAATTAAAACAACGACGAAGAGCTCTAAATTCATAAGTGGTCGGGCCAGAATAATGAGTCTAAATCCATAAGTAGTCGGAATAATCTGGTCGTGCACGTGTAACATTTAGGCTGCCACTCCCCTGCCGTAGAATGTGCTGAACTCGTAACCTTTTGCCCGCCTCTCGAAGCATATGATCCCTAACCCTCTCCAACAGGTTCCTATGGTTGATCCTTACGAAATTCGGCAGAGGGCAGAGGGCAGAGAAGAGAAGAACAACGCCAGAGTTCTGTTCATCCGAGGAGTCAGAAGAGCAAAGTGTTCCAAAGTTCTTTTTTCGAATTGTCAGTTCCGGGAAGCTAATCGAGTGGGGCGAATCTACCTTTGAGCTCCGATGATCGGTCACCCCAGCAAGACTTTTCTTCTTTTTCTGTTCATTTCTTCTTCCGTTCATCCATTCTTCTATTATAACTCGTTCTAAACGAGTTCTTATCTTATCTAATCAGAAAACATAATGTGGGCTTTTGTCACTGCTGTTACGAACCCATTTGTGCCTTCCTCGAAGTGTTGCATCTGATTTTGTCTCTCATAATCCTCCGGGATCTCTTTTGTGCATCTTCCTCGAAGTATTGCGCTGATCATTAGTTAGATCGATTGATTTGATATAAAAAAGGGGGGAGGGAGCATTTTGGGAAAATCGATATTTTATGGGGACTTTCAAATCAGAAAAGTCTTCTATCAAATAGCGATTTAAGAAAGCCTTGATAGCGAACGTTGAAATCTATCAAGTTTGACGAAGGAAATTTGGATGAAAAGAATAATTGCCCTAATAGACGGACATCGAATCTATCATGTTTGAGAAAACCGTTCTTTTTTTTGATGAAAAGTCGATTTGCGTGGTAAAAGAGTGTACTTACGAAAAGTTTGCAATTTGTATAACAAAGATTTAACAGAAAGCTCACTTCTAGGTTCAATCACATGGCCAATTGTCACGATCCGATCCCAATGTAGTGGATCTAGTCGGATCATGTCCAGCTTGCACTGTTGTGAGACGGCGGCAGTAAGCTGTATCAAGCAGTGAAACACAACATCCAGAAACATCTAACGAAAATAAAACATTTTATTCAACTGGAAAAAATCTGGAAATAAAAACAACAACAATATTTATTTTATTACAATAGATTCTGAAAATAAAAGTGCTAAGCCAACATTCTAGGGTTCAGGGGTTCCTGGTTCAGCCTCTGCGGGACCCAAGTCTGTCCCGTAGAAAGTGCAATAAGGTAGCTGCTCTTCGTCGCAGTCACCTCAAAATGTTGGGTCTCCAGTCAGGAGGAAGCAAGAACATATTTCATCCACATCTAGCAATTCTAAATTAATAATAAATGTAACATGCGAGACAGTTCATGAAACAATATTTTTTGTATTTAATAGTAAAAACCAACAAGCAAGATGATGTCAATGTCCAGTATGATGCAATACTAAGCTAGTGTTTGAGTATATAACAGGGCCTGTGTGTCAAGTCCCAGAACCAGAATACTAGCAAGTGTGGACGGACAAGGCCAGCTACGCAATTCTAAAGTACACAAGTACTCTGAAATAACGTATAAGCTGTCAAGACATGGGGGTTACTTCTACAAGCCAACAGTCGATCCTAGGTTAAAATAATCCTAGGTATCTCAATCACAGGCAATTATACAAGGTACAAGAAGTATGATCATCAGACATACTAGGGGTGGGCACGGGTTGGGCCGGGCCCAAATTTGTTGGACCCGGACCGGACTCGTTACTTGGCGGGACGGGGCGGGACGGGACGGAGCGGGACGGGTCCAAAAAATATTGGACCCGGACCGGACCCGACCCGTTTGAAACGGGTCCGAAATGGGCCGACCCGCGGTTCCAAACGAGTCCAAAAAAAGTTTAAAAATTCTATAATAGTAAACATTTACATATGTTATATTGTCTATAAGAACAAAACAAGTCTAATGTCTTCCCAAACTTCTAGAATTTGTTTAGTAAACAATAAGATATTCTATTATGTATAGACTATAATAACAAAAAATGCTAAAAATTGATATAAAAATATATACTCCCAGAAACGGGTCGGACTGGGGCCCCGTTTATTTTGAAAATAGGACCCGTCCCGACCCGTTAATGTCACACGACCCACCCTGGCCCGCCCCGTTTAAATTTCAAATTTTAGGAACCGGCTTGTTTAGATATTTTACGGTTCGGGCCAGGTCGAAACCGCGGGTCCTAGAACTGTATGCCCACCCCTAAGACATACAATAGTAAAGCATCCCAAACCATATATATACAAGGATGATCATGAAGCTAGTAATACAAAATAGAGAAACTAGCAAGAGTATTAGTCATACATGATAGCTCTACTGCAGTCTAGAATACGCACATCATGTTTATACCCGTAGGCTAAATGTCAAGGACCAAAATACGAGCTAAACACGTGCTCGGAGGCTAAACACCACAAAAGAATAATGTACATAATCAGTGGGAGAGTAAAATGAGAAACCCACTTGGGTACTCTGGTGCTCTGGATGGTCACCGTCTAGTAGATGGTACGAAAGATCCTCTGGACTTCTCTATCAGATCTGGCCAAACAAACCAACGGAGTCAGACCCCCAATAGCAAGTACCACAAAGGAAGCCAAACTATGAACTAAAACCAGCAATCACTAACATCAACAATTAGAGATACAAATGAGTAAGGGAAGATCGAGACTTGTGCACTACCAATACACTTATCCCGAATATAGAAAGAAAATAAGTAAGCATCTTGGAGCATAAAGTAATTATCATGCAACATAATGTAAAGGGTAGAAATGTTAAGTAAACAGAAGCTTGAGAATATGTAAAGACAATTGAACATGTGAACTTGTGAGATAGTCGGGTCATAAGAGCATGGTGACCCGGCATAGGAAGTCATGTATAGCTTATGAGATAATTGAACATATGAGCATGTAAGAATTATATAGATAGACAATGATAAGTGGACTTAGGAACAAATTCGAAAGTCAAGTTACAATCATTAAACCAAATAAGGACCTGGGTTGTAACCCTTCCCCTGAATAGAACTTAGTCTCTGATCATTGTATAGCATAAAGATCATGTATAGAATGTGAGTACTGAATAGGACGACAAATTATAAGATGACTTAGGAACTATTCTGGAAGCCAAGTTACAACCCTTAAACCAAACAAGGACCTGTGTTGTAATCCTTCTCCAGAATAGAACTTTGTCTCCGACCATTATCGATAAAAGTAAGCATAAACCATAATGTACTGAAATAACATACGGACACTGCCTAGACAAAACTAGACTGGACTGACTCCATCCATCAATCACGGCCAAGCAATAAGTACGGCTTGATACTTTAACTAACTAAGGTTATCACAAGCCTAGTTACTAACAAGATGCAAAGAGATTTCCAAGTCCAGTTACCCGCCTGCTGCTACCGGAGTAACCCCAGCAAAAGAAAATAAGTATAGCAGACACATTGTAGTAAGATACATATGTCCTAAGGTGGTGCCACTCGACAGTGAGCTGGAATTGTGCTCATTATGACAAATAGCACCAAATCCCATGTATATATATATAAGGCCGGGATCAAACGGACAACAGGTAACTGGGAAAGTCTCTTCATGAACTACTTGATCAATCTAGTCGTTAATCCTAGCCAAATTCAGTATGAATTCCTGACCGTGGAAAATCAGGAATTCATATCCTAGACATGATGCAATACAGAACATGCTGCTTGTACAAACACACTCAAGAGAAACACCTACTGTATCCAAATTATTCATTACTTGTAAGCCAATAAAGTCGTCGCAACAGCATTCATGGTTCATGTCATGTCATATCATGTTACTTGTCTGGAGTGCACCATATGACGGGTCACTGTCATATTAAGAGTACTTGTTAGGGGTGCGCCACGACGGACCACAATCATGTTAAGCAAAGAAGTGACATATAACTTGAGTACACCGCAACGGATTACTATCGTGTTAAGCAAGGAAGAAAGGCATTCATTATGAGTGCACGACAATGGGGGTCACCATCATGTTAAACAATCATAGACGTAAGAAGGCTTGTAGATAGATCTTGATAAAAGGTGCATCAGAACATATGAGAAGGAATAAATGAGGTAACTACTTGGCCTAAAACACCAATTAAATCTGTGCTAGTGTTAAGGGTAAGAGAGGGGTACAATCATTCTCTAACTGTACAATATTATCAAATCATGTTTAGAAATTCATTTATTAAAGAAATATCAAGCTATTTAGTAGGGTCGTCGCAATTTAGGCCAAGATAGAAAACATGCAATACAATCATAAGCTCCATATCAAGAATGAAAGAAACTTGCATAAAATATTTGGTAACATATTCTTGAAGCCAAGAAAAGATCTACAACTTTATATTGGGAGTTGGAAGAAATTTTGGCCACAAATCAGCCAAATAGGACATAAAACAGCCAAAAACAGCCAAAATAGGCTCTATACGGCACTATGCAAGCCATGCGGCACTATTCATCCATGCGGCACTATGCAAGCCTGCGACACTATACAAGTCATACGACCCTATGCATCCATACGACACTATTCATTCCTGCGGCACTATTCATTCCTGCGACACTATATAAGCCTGCGGCACTATTCATCCATGCGGCACTATTCATTCATGCGACACTATTCATTCCTGCGACACTATGCAAGCCATACGATACTATTCATCCATGTGGCACTATTCATCCTGTAGTACTATTATTCCTGAGGTACTATTCATGCGGCACTATTTATCGTCCCTGCCAAATTCAAGACAGATGAACTAGAAAATATCCAAATCTTATTTTGGCCATAACTTTCTCAAAACAAGTCGAAATCTAACTTTTCAAAGGTCCATTTTGGGTAAAATCGAATTCCCTACAATATAAAACAATCAAAACTTGAAAATAATGAAGTTTAGTAGATCAAAACATAAGAAAATCAAAAATAAAGTAAACTTAGATCTACACGAATTTATCTACCAAAATGAAAAATGCCAAGATCTAAAGATGCTTAGAATCATGTAAGAAAAGTTTAGAACAAACAAAAAAAATTTGTCCAATATTTGGCAAGATGTACTTGCCTTAGGTTGGAGGAAAAAATGAAGAGAAAGAAGATGAAGAGAATGAAAATAATGGCGGAGAGAGAGAGGAGTTGGGTTTTATACAAACCTTCTCATCTCAAACCCACCTAAACCAAACCAAGTCCTATACCAAGTTGAACCGAACCAAATTAAACCAAGTCAAGTTTATCCTATACCTTAAAAAAATTTAAAATATTCGAAAATGAAATACGGCTCAAAATACCTACCCGTATATAAATACCGATACAGTAAGAGAGGGTCTCACATCTCTCCCATCCTTAGAAAAATTTCATCCTCGAAATTTCCTAAAGTTAGTCGAGCAAGATAACCAAAACAAAAGCTCAAGAAAACAAAATCATCTTAATAAAATAAAGCATGGCATATAAGTAAATGAAGGCAACTGTAATATAAATAAATGCATAAGCAATAACACAACCACAATCAAAAAGGGCTGGAGGCATATGAATAAATATGTCTCCTGAGACAGTTGAGTAGGGACCAACGTCCTCGATGACCTACGCTGACTCCAAAATGGATAAGGTCAAGTCTCAAAGCAAGTCGGTACCAATGACTTAGTCTAAGACAGGACACTACCCAGGACGTATCTTCTTAGTCGATACCAATGAAGTTATCACATGCCTCGATTACGAAGACAAAAGAGTTAGGACGAGAAACTCGCCTTCACTCACCGAATAAATCAAGCCGGCTATTATACTCCATACGTGGATAGAATACAAGGTCGCCTACAAGAACCCAAGATATATCGCCACTACCTGGCCTGCCACTGAAACACAAATTCCAAGAGAAAAACTGATGGAAGACCATGAAGATGGTACCTGAGACTCCTAAGGTATTACTCTCGTGCTGATACTAGAGCTGCTCCTGGTACTGTGCATGCAACTGTGCTCTGAGCTGTCTGATCCTCTGAGCTCGCGATGGCGGTGGGTACTGTGCCAATGGTTAAACATCTAGTATTGGCCCTTGCTGCTCGTCCATTACTAAAGGCGATGACGGAGGTGACTGAAAGGATGGCAGGGGTATATCTGGTGTAGATGGTTGTCTTCGAAATATCGGGTATGGGCAAGTGCTAATTGAATGGTCCTCTGCTCCACAGCGAAAGCATTGCCTATTGGCCGTCCGACAAATTGATCTAGAATGCCCTAACTTTCCACAATAGGTACAGGCTCCTTGTTCCGTCTGATACTGCGGCTGGTTCCTCCGCATCTGCCTCTGAGCTTGGGCCTGCATTTACTACCAAGGCCTTGCCTGCTAGAATGTTTGGGACTGTGTCGGTAAAGGCCCCTGGGCCTGTTGCTGAACCGATGCTGGTGCATGCTGGCTAGAAGACTGGACGGATGACGATCCAGATGGACTCCCCCAGGGACAAACTCCTACCAGGTGGTCTGGTGATCCGTACGCTAAACATAGATGGTTAGCCCTCTGACAAGTAAGATGAGTGCCCTTTCCTTCTACAGAAGGAACATACGGTCGGTAACTCCTGGCTCTGATATGGATGTTGGTCTACTGGTAATGGTGATGGACGTCGGGATGAAAAGCTTGATACATGCGAATGGTTTCTCTTACGACCTTCAGTTCTGGATGCGGTCCTTCTAGCTCCATGCCCTTGCTCTCGTATTGCCTCTACAGTAGGTCGGGCTCGATATGCTGACGGGCTGGATGACTGGTACTGTCTGGCTCCAACCTGTACTCCTTCTGGCTGCAAGTCCTCGGCTTGAAGTTCCTCGGGTATTCCTTGCACACTATGGTCTATCAACATCTGGATACTCTGCTGGAGAGCAAGATCTCATCGTTTTTGTGACTCCATCATTTCTTTGATAATCCCTATGAGTGCAGGTATATCAGACTGATCTGGAACTACCTCCGCTCGAACTGCTGATTGTACGGGCACTGCGGGATGATCATGATGGACTGACATCCCTGCCCTCGAGTCAACTTTCGACTCTGTATCTGAATGCTAAGACTGGTCCTCCGCAACTGGCCTGACAGAAAATTGCTGACCTGCCATCGGCAGAACCCAAACAAGGTAATCGAAACGATTAGGAACAATGCCCCTGAAAGTTAAAGGACACAAGAATCAAATCGAGAGGACAAGAAGGATCAACGATCAAGGCAGATATCAGGTCAAAGTATCAGAGATATAGAATAACACGAAGGATATCAATAAAGGATAATTGTGATTGAGATAACTAAACATCAGTAATCCCCACATATCTAAAAAATTAGACCTGCATGGGCCACCACTAAAACCTATGTCAAACCCCAGAACCAGAATACTAGCAAGTGGGGACGGACAAGGCCAGCTACGTAATTCCAAAGTACACCAGTACTCTGAAATAACGTATAAGCTGTCAAGACATGAGGGGTTACTTCTACAAGCCAACAGTCGATCCTAGGTTAAAATAATCCTAGGTATCTCAATCACAGGCAATTATACAAGGTACAAGAAGTATGATCATCAGACATACAATAGTAAAGCGTCCCAAACCATATATACATGGATGATCATGAAGTTAGTAATACAAAATGGAGAAACTAGCAAGAGTATTAGTCATACATGATAGCTCTAGCTGCAGTCTAGAATACGCACATCATGTTTATACCCGTAGACTAAATGTCAAGGACCAAAACATGAGCTAAACACATGCTCAGAGGCTAAACGCCACAAAAGAATAATGTACATGACCAGTAGGAGAGTAAAATGAGAAACGCAATTGGGTACTCTGGTGCTCTGGATGGTCACCGTCGAGTAGATGGTGCAAAAGATCCTCTGGACTTCTCTATCAGATCTGGCCAAACAAAACCAGTGGAGTCAGACCCCCAATAGCAAGTACCATAAAGGAAGCCAAACTATGAACTAAAACCAGCAATCACTAACATCAAGAATTAGAGATACGAATGAGTAAGGGCAGATCGAGACTCGTGCACTACCAATACACGTATCCCGAACATAGAAAGACAATAAGTAAGCATCTTAGAGCATAAAGTAATTATCATGCAACATAATGTAAAGGGTAGAAATGTTAAGTAAACAGAAGCTTGAGAATATATAAAGACAATTGAACATGTGAACTTGTGAGATAGTCGGGTCATAAGAGCATGGTGACCCGGCATTGGAAGTCATGTATAGCTTGTGAAATAATTGAACATGTGAGCATGTAAGAATTATATAGAAAGACAATGATAAGTGGACTTAGAAACTAATTCGGAAGTCAAGTTACAACCCTTAAACTAAACAAGGACCTGGGTTGTAACCCTTCCCCTGAACAACCCTTAAACTAAACAAGGACCTGGGTTGTAACCCTTCCCCTGAACAGAACTTAGTCTCTGATCATTTTATAGCATAAAGATCATGTATAGAATGTGAGTACTGAATAGGACGATAAATGATAAGATGACTTAGGAACCATTCTGGAAGCCAAGTTACAACCCTTAAACCAAACAAGGACCTGAGTTGTAACCCTTCTCTAGAATAGAACTTTGTCTCCGACCATTTATCGATGAAAGTAAGCATAAACCATAATGTACTGAAATAACATACGGACACTGCCTAGACAAAACTAGACTGGACTGAACTGACTCCATCCATCAATCACGGTCAAGCAATGAGTACGGTTTGATACTTTAACTAACTAGGGTTATCACAAGCCTAGTTACTTACAAAATGCAAAGAGATTTCCAAGTCCAGTTACCTGCCTGCTGCTACCGGAGTGACCCCAGCAAAAGAAAATAAGTATAGCAGACACACTGTAGTAAGATACATGTGTCCTAAGGAGGTGCCCCACTCGACGGTGAGCTGGAATTGTGCTCATCATGACAGATAGCATGCCAAGTCCCATGTATATATATAAGACCGGGATCAAACGGGCAACAAGTTACTGGAAAAGTCTCTTCATGAACTACTTGATCAATCTAGCCATTAATCCTAGCCAGATTCAGTATGAATCCCTGACCGTAGAAAATCAGGAATTCATATCATAGACATGATGCAATACAGAACATGCAGCTTGTACAAACACACTCAAGAGAAACACCCACGGTGTCCAAATCATTCATTACTTGTAAGCCAATAAAGCCGTCACAATAGCATTCATGGTTCATGTCATGTCATATCATGTTACTTGTCTGAAGTGTACCACGACGGGTCACTATCATGTTAAGAGTACTTGTTAGGGGTGCACCACGACGGGCCACAATCATGTTAAGCAAAGAAGTGACATGTGACTTGAGTGCACCGTAACGGATCACTATCGTGTTAAGCAAGGAAGAAAGGCATTCATTATGAGTGTACCACAACGGGTCACTATCATGTTAAATAATCATAGACGTAAGAAATTTTGTAGATAGATCTTGATAAAAGGTGCATCATAACATATGAGAAGGAATAAATGAGGTAACTACTTGGCCTAAAACACCAATTGAATCTGTGCTAGTGTTAAGGGTATGAGAGGGGTACAATCATTTTCTGACTGTACAATATTATCAAATCATGTTTATAAATTCATTTATTAAAGAAATATCAAGCTATTTAGTAGGGTCGTCGCAATTTAGGCCAAGATAGAAAACATGCAATGCAATCATAAGCTCCATATCAAGAATGAAAGAAACTTGCATAAAATAGTTTGTAACATATTCTTGAAGCCAAGGAAAAGATCTACAACTTTCATGTTGGGAGTTGAAAGAAATTTTGGCCACAAATCAGCCAAATAGGATATAAAACAGCCAAAAACAGTCAAAATAGGCTCTATACGGCACTATGCAAGCCATGTGGCACTATTCATCCATGCGGCACTATGCAAGCATGCGGTACTATGCAAGCCATGCGGCACTATGCATCCATGTGGCACTATTCATCCCTGCGGCACTATTCATTCTTGTGGCACTATGCAAGCCTACGGCACTATTCATCAATGCGGCACTATTTATTCATGCGGCACTTTTCATTCCTGTAGCACTTTGCAAGCCATGCGGCACTATTCATCCATGCGGCACTATTCATTCTGCGGTACTATTCATTTCTGCGGCACTATTTATGCTGCACTATTCATCGTCCCTGCCAAATTCAGGACAGATGAACTAGAAAATGTCCAAATCTTATTTTGGCCATAACTTCCTCAAAACAAGTCGAAATCTAACTTTTCAAAGGTCCATTTTGGGTAAAATCGAATTTTCTACAACATAGAACAATCAAAACTTAAAAATAATGAAGTTTAGTAGATCAAAAACTAAGAAAACCAAAAATAAAGTAAACTTAGATCTACACGAATTTATCTACCAAAATAAAAAATGCCAAGATCTAAAGATACTTAGAATCATGTAAGAAAGAGTTTAGAAAAAAAATAATATTTGTCCAATATTTGGCAATATGTACTTGCCTTAGGTTGGAGGAGAAAATGAAGAGGAAGAAGATGAAGAGAATGAAAATAATGGAGGAGAGAGAGAGGAGTTGGATTTTATACAAACCTTCTCATCTCAAACCCACCTAAACCAAACCAAGTCCTATACCAAGTTGAACCGAACCAAATTAAACCAAGTCAAGTTTAACCTATACTTTGGAAAAAAAAGAAATTAAAATATTCGAAAACTAAGAAATACAAAATACGGCTCAAAATACGTACCCGTATATAAAAACCGATACAGTGAGACAGGGTCTCACACTGTGACCGGCTGGGATAGAAGCAATATGTATACTAACATTTTGGCCAAAACGAATAGTATACGGTACGGCTCAACCCCCTGTGTGGTAGGGGTTAGCGCGAGACGAGAAACGAGCGAGATTTGGCTTTGGTTACGTTATACTACTCCCCCAAGCAATCCCCAAGTCAATGAGTCAATGAGTCAATAATCAATAATCAACATGTCAAGATAACCATCCAGCAATCCATCAACCTATGTGGAGTCTGAGAGGGATCCACGGTGAATCAGTGTAACTATACTACATGTAACCAACTGATGCATACATTTAATTATTAAATAAAATACATACATGGAATAGATATGAAACTTGTCTCAGAGTATTCCTTGACTTGGCAGCAACCAGAAAGTGACTGCTACGATTTACAGATTCGAACCTACAAGATCGTAACGCTAGTTTTAGTAACCAGAATTACGCCCTAAATCTAAGGTACAAAACTAGATCAAGTCTACAGGTTGGTGATCCTAATTGGAAACCATTTGTACATAAAGATAGATTTTGTTACAAATCTAAAATTAATATATAACCGTTTAAGTAAATATAGGTTTTGTCGTAAATAAATAATTATTAAGAAAAATTAATTAAAAATATATTTCTTTGAAATTAGTAATTTTGTAGGAAAATAGATTTATCTAAAAATATTTGAAAGTAGAATCTATTTATCGAAATTAATTATTTAACAAAAATGGTTTTCCTTAAAACTATATCTTTTAATCATTTCCATAAATAACATAGAAAATCATCTTTAAATATTAAAATAGCAAGAAATGCATAAAATATATTTTCTTACCAAAATAATGGTTTTAAGCTATTATAAAAGATTTCGGATTTTATTACTAAATACCATTTACCAAAATAATTATTTTAACACATAATTCATTTTATAGAAATTAATTAGCTTCTTTATTAATCTATTTATCAAAACCTTTTGATTTAGAAATCATTTAAAAGAGAATTTATAATATATATATATCATTATCTATTTGAAAATAATTTTATTATATATTTACTAACAAAACTTTTACTTAAAGAATAATAATTTTAATCCACTATTTATTAACTAATGCCTAGATAAAAAAAAAGACTTTTGTAAATAATCTACTAAATGATTTCTAGGTTTTTAGATATACATACAACCAAGTTTATACCACAAAATTAAATAATCTAATTCATAAATCCACATTTAAATTAATTAAAGATTATGCAACCTAAACAAAGTTTTTCTAAAAGAAATTTATTACCAACATTGCTAATATTAATCTACATAAACTAATCTACAGAGACTAATATTAATCTATATAACCTTATTAACCATTCACAGAACCTATTCTAATGCCAGAAAGTCATATTGGGTTATGTGAACTACAACAGAAGGTGAAAGGGGAGAGGTTACCCAAGGCTTGCACGAAGGAGTACCGAGGGGAGGCCTCAGACTCGAAACAACGCCGGGATCGATGAGCACGGGTACGTGCACGCACACGGCGAATACGCGGCGACGGGGTACGCGCATGGGAGACGACGGACACCAGGCGGAGGGCTCGGAAGGTGGGAGAGTGGGGTCTGGATTCGGAGAGCACGACGAGACGAACGCGACGGTGGTCTCGGATTTTGATTTAGTTGAGGGAGGAGAAAGTTATGGATTTATTTGTGAAGGTTTTGGGTGAGAGAGAAAAGCTTTTGGAGAAGAAGGAGAATTCTGAGAGTTAAACTCTCCGTGGGATCTCTAGATCCGGTTTGGGGGTGTGCGCGCTGGACCAGGGAGAGAGGGGAACGAGGATTTGAATGAGTTTGGGTATGGACTTGGGTTACGGGTTTAAGTTATTGGATTGGACTATAATAATTGAGGACTTGAATTTAAGACATAACAAAAATAATTAATCAGAAATTTTCATACAACGGGATGAATTTAATACTATTTGTGGGAGAGGGGAGAAGTTTACCGAAATTGCAAATAGGGGGATATCGCGCCAATTATGGTGGCGGTGGTGGCGACGTGGCGGTCGGATAGGGGGAGAGGAAGGAGAGAGAAGGGGGAGAGAGAGGGACCGCCACCTGGGTTGGCGGTGGCTTGGCGAGCCCGCCATCTATGTTGGCGGTGTGGGATAGTGTGGGCCCCGCCGCGCCACGCGAGGAGGGTGACGTGGCGACCCCGCCAAAGGGGATGGCGCGGTGTGCGGGACCCCGCCAAAGGGGTTGGCGGTGGGGGGGGGGCCCACCGCTCCTATGGAAGAGAGGGACAGAGGAGAGAGAAGGGAGCGGGATAAAAGAGACAGGGTGGCGGTGGGGGGGGCCCGCCACAACAGAGGAGAGAGAGAGGGTGGCGGGGGGGCACCTGTTAGAGACAGAGGAGAGAGAAGGGAGAGAGACAGAGGAGAGAGAAGGGAGCGGGAAGAGAGAAGTAATAGAGAGGGGGGTAGGTTGGCAGGGAGAGGGAGGCTAGACCTTGGGAGACCGTGTTATTGGTAGATGTGCATATTTTTGGAGACTGTGTTATTCGTAGACTGTGCACAATGTTGGAGTCCGTGTTATTCGTAGACTGTGCACAATGTTGGAGACCGCTTCATCTCTATAATAAAATGCAAGTTGTTCTTCCTTCTCCTCACTTCACTCCAGCAAGCACATCTGAACTCTTCCCTCCCAACTATTTCTCCTCCTCTGTGTAACCAACCTTCTTTTTGCAAGCAGGACCACATTTTTTGTGTGTAAGCAAACCGCTTGTTCTCTTAGTTCTTGTTAATATTTTGTAACAAATATGTTTGATATATTTGTAGATTTTATATTATTTTTTCAGATGGCTAATCAAAACGACGGACGCATCCCGGGTGGACCAACGACTGACAAAATCAGACAGGAGCGGGTAAATCATATATCCACACAAATATTTGATGGAAAGGTAAATTTTTAATTAAAATATATATTTGAAAATGTTTGACTTGCTAGTAAGTAATATTTCACATAAACGTAGTTGTAACATAATTTAAATATTTTATTTGTAGTTATATGATCATAGTCTTAAATTACGGACGCGGGAACATGGAAATTGGCGGACTGAGAGAAACTATAGCACATGGGAGTTAAACAGCGCACAGAAGGCTTTGGTGCGCTCATTTGGGTTCCATTATTTAGATGAGATTAAATTTTTAACACATGATGTGCATCTAATTTTAAGTCTTGTTGAGCGATGGTGGCCTGAACGAAACACATTTCAACTACCTGTCGGCGAGATGACTATCACGTTATGGGATGTGGCAAATATATTAGGGTTACCTATTACAGGGGACCCTATATATTTTGATCCGCAACAGACTCCAGCTAGTCTAATCCGACGTTATTTAGGTATTATGCCTCCATCTGATATGGGAAATGTCAGTTATGTGAAGATAACATGGTTGCGCGGCAACTTTATGGATCTAGATCGCACAATTGACGGCGAGGTAGATGTAGATGAATCGTGGGTATGTTTTTTAAAGTAAAATTAATTCTTGATTTAATTTATTTTAATATTAATATTGATAAAAAAAAAATATTTATAGGTGATTAGTTGCACTAGAGCATATTTGCTCTGTTTATGTGGTGCAATTCTGTTTCCAGATTCATCGGGAAATCAAATAAATGTGCGACTTCTTCAATTTATGGATAATTTGAAGGAACCCACTCGACATGCCTGGGGTGCTGCCACTTTAGCACATTTATACGGATGTTTGACGGATTATGTGTTTTCAAAACCTAATACCAATATTTGTGGATGTATGTCACTGCTTCAGGTAAACATTAAGTCCTTGAATGTAGATTAATTAGAGCTTTGGTATCATACTATACATTTGTGGCTGTTTTTGAATCACAGGTTTGGTCGTACGAGCATTTCTATATTGGTAGACCCGTCACTAGCATTACTAGTGATGTTGGAGTCTATCCGGTTGCTTTACGATGGACCATAGATGTAGTGGATCAACAACATTGTCAGTATAAGGCCGTATCACTATATCGTTCTCAATTTGACATACTGGAACATCATGAGGTAATTAATAATTTACCTGTTTAATTCATTTTACTTATGTCATTACTAGACTTTTTGATAGATTGTCATTAAATAGGTTAAATGGATTCCCTATACATTGGGATATGATGATCCAGACTTGAAGGGTTTGGCGTGTGATCTTAGTTTGCATAGATCATATATTATTTACGACCGGTATACCATGTACCATCCGGCTGACCGTGTTCTTCGTCAACTTGGGAGAAGACAAACAATTCCCGATGATCCACCTTATATGAGTTACGGTACAGGCAATGCAATTAGTAGAATCCAGGGTGTAATTGCATGTTGGAATAGTCGGGAGGAGAATTATAGTGTGAGAAATATGCCCCTAATGGCATCTTTGGATGAATGTAAGTTCTAACGTACTACGTGGTTGTCAAATTACATATTCATATAAATTGTTCGCTAACATTAATTTCATTTATTTACAGATGCTGGTACTGTTGCTTATAGACAATGGTGGGGATGCCCTCGTGTAAGCAACAGACATTACGCTTTTGAGGAACAAAGGTTCAAATGTAGAGCCATAGATGATGCTAGTTTGCGTGCTTTTGTCGATGGCGTATCTGATTTGGTATGACTTCGTTACATGTTCAAAATTACATATTCATATTATTTGGTATGTGGTATGACAATTTGTAAATTTCATAATTCAGAGTGGTGAGTACGAACAATATTTTCATGAACGCCAGAGATACCCGAAGCAGCATGGCCTAGTGCTTATGCAGGAACTTGTTAGTCATGTGCATCGTTTGGGTCTTGGACGGGAACCAGAAATGCCTCCATTACATACACATTTTCCCCCCGATTATCCGACCGGCACCGTTAGGCAGAGGCATTCCCGTCGTCATAGGAGGCATGGGGGAGAGGATGTTGGTGGAGAGGCTGTTGGTGGAGAGCCTGTTGAGGCTGTTGGTGGAGAGCCTGTTGCTGGAGAGGCAAGTGACCAGTACGCGGGAGGGAGCAGTTTTCACCCTTACGCCGGAGCCGTACGCTGGAGGGAGCAGTTTTCACCCGTACGCTGGAGGGAGCAGCTTTCACCCGTACGCTGGAGATAGCAGTACTCAGCAGTACGCTGGAGATAGCAGTACTCAGCAGTACGCTGGAGATAGCAGTACTCAGCAGTACGCTGGAGGGAGCAGTACTCACCAGTACGCTGGAGATAGCAGTACTCACCAGTACGCTGGAGATAGCAGTTTTCACCAGCAATACTCACCAGCACCAGCATATGTCTACCCAGACATGGATTTTTTTACACAAATTTATTCCACCCCATCAGCCCCGATACCTACCCAAACTCAAGAGATGGAGGAGGATGACGATGGAGATGAGGATGAGGAAGAAGAGGAGGAAGACGAGCAGGAGCTAGAAGATACAGCAGGGCGGAGAAGTCGACTAGGCCTTAGACCTGGAGAACGAGTAAATTACAAACGACTTACCGCAAGGGGCCGGGGGTCTAGATAGAATGTTTGGCTAAGACAAAATTTGTAAGTTTGGAATGAAAGCAAGTTCGTCAACTTTAATTATTTGCAACTATAATTTGTAACAATGTTAGGCCAGTACAATATTTTTCAGTACATTTGCAACTTCTACTCTCTTGGCTGACTTGTACATCTCCTTCGGTTGTGCCCCATCATACCACAATTACCGCAACGAAGTTCTCTAGTCCTGTCTTCTCGGGATTGGATGCGGTTCTTCTTCGGTCTGCCGGCTTTGCGTCGTACGTCTGGCACTCCAATTTCACCTCTTACCAAAGGTGCTTGAATCTTGTAGGGAATTGGAATTGGTTCCATTTTTGGTTCATATACACTTCGCAGGTTCTCCGTAGAAAATAGTGCATGACAAAAACTTTGAATATTTATATTAGAATATCTACACACAAAAAATACATGTACACATGGTATATAAGTATGGTACCACCTACAACATGTACAAGTCCTGTCTTCTAATCGTACAATATATGTTCTACTTGTTGAACGATCTACTACTTCGTATGTATTGCTATCAATTCCTAATATTTCTAGATGATTCCTTTCTCTGTTGATACGGGCCACAGTATTTAACATTTTCGGACAATAATATGTGTCTAGATTTTCAGCAATGTTCCTATTCTTGTCATGAAGTGTTATAATCTTTGCTCTGATACCATCGAGGAGTGTTGTTATTGGTTTATCTCGTAATCTCTTAATCCAGTTGTTGAAACATTCAGCAAGATTAGAAGTATTAATATCTAATCTAGGGCACGGAGCATACGCTGTTATCCAATGTTCAAAACAACGATTTTCATCGTTAACACCAATAAGCCAATTGTACACCATTACATTCTCGGCTTTAATTATTTCAAACAAGATCTCAGCATCTGTTTGATTGTATGATCTAGCAAGCGAGTCTAACAAGTTTTGAAATGTTCTTTCTTTCGCAACTTGTTTCATGTTCTTTTTAAAATGTTGTATGCAAAAAAAGTGAGGCGATTCTGGAAAGATGTCACGCATAGCATGTATTAAGCCCTTTTGCTTATCAGAAATAAATGAAATTCTACTCCATTCATTAAAATAACTTTCAAATGATGTTCTAAAAGAGTTTAAAAACCAAGACCAAGAATCAGTATTTTCACTTTCAGCAACAGCATAAGCAATAGGATATAACTGATAGTTAGGATCGTGAGCACAAGCAATAAATAAGATACCTTGAAATTTAGATGAAAGAAATGTAGCATCAGTACTAATAACCGGTAAACAGCCCCTTAAAAATCCGTCAATGCATGCCTTAAAACAAATAAAAATTCTTTGAAACCTATTATTCTCAGTGGTTTTAAGAAAACATCTACTACCTGGATTCGTCTCCATAATTCTAAAACCATACTCCTCAAGACTAGCATATGCCTCTACGTAACTACCATTTATTTCAGCTAATGCCATCTCTCTAGCTCTCCAAGCTTTGGAGTAAGTAATATGCACACGATGTTCCCTATATATATCTTTAACAATTTGTGATGCACTATAAGACTGATTGTCTCTGATTATATCAATTACACATGTTTTCACCCATGCAGCGGTAGCTAGTCGATGACGTCCGGTTGTAAGTCCACCTAAACAAGAGTGTCGACTGTCTAATTTAGCAATCTTAACTATTTCACCAGATCCAATCGGTTTGGCATATACTCTCCAATTACAATTCGGTTGATCACAATTATATATAATTCCACGAGCATTATTCATAACATTGGCTGAACAACTAAAATTGTGTCGAATTGCTACATTACTTATGAAACTTCTAAATTTAGAACGACTAGAAAATTCTTTTCCGATAAATAATTCAGAAGTAATTGCATTATCAATATCATCTACCTCATGATCTACATTTTCAATTAAATCATCACTATTTCCATCGTCATCATCATCTTCAGTATCATCATCATCATTATGGTCATATTTATCAGATGACTGATTTTCTTCTAAAATGGGAACAGTTGGTTGGGAAGAACTAGCACCCTGACTAACATGCTGGAAATTTGAAAAGTATTCACTATTTCTATTATCAAATGCTTGTGATACTTGCATGACAAATATATTTATATATCGTGATTGTGAATTAATCTCAACAACAAAATTCCATGCTTCGTCGCCATCTATTAAAAAACATCTAGAACCAAAAACAGATTTCAAAATAAATTCATAATTAATAGAACAACGTTCGATAATAAGATTACGTAAATTTTCAAAAATAATACTCGGATAAGTAGAAAAAATTTGGGTTTCGCCACCTTCGTACTCTAAACCGTTTACATTACCTCCATGCGAGCATATTATTCTTAGACTGCGATCCATCAAGAAAAAACTATTGACGGAGGAGAAAAAAAAACTTGCTGAAGTGGGAGAACTTGAAACTGGAGAGAGGTTGATGGTGATGCAGTGGGAGAATTTGTTAGACTCCTGGAGAGATGATATTATTTCAGCGCTGGAGAGAAGTTGATGGTGCTGGAGTGGGGGAATTTGTTAGACTAGTGGAGAGTATGAGTGAATGAGTTGATGTTGCTGGAGTGGGTGAATTTGTTAGAGTATTGGAGATTGAGTGAATGGAGAGTGAGTGAATGAGTGACTGCATTGTTAAGATGTATATGTTTTTATAGAGATAAATGGGTAACGTAACTAATACCGCCATCCTACTTGGCGGTGAAGTTAACGTTGCAAGTACAGTTAACGTTGCGCTGACAAATCTCCCTCTTCCCTCCTTACAAATTTGACAAATCTCTCTCTCTGACAATTTCTCACTCTCTTTATAGCCTCCCTCTCTCTCTCTCTCTCTCTCCCTCTCTCTAGCCTCTCTCCTCTCTCCTCCCTCTCCCTCTCCTCTCCCTCTCTATAGACTCTCTCTCTATCCCTCTCTCTATCCCTATTCTATTCTCGGGAAAAGAAAAAAAAAAAAGAAAAAAAAAAGTACCCCTCCGCGCCAAGTGGGGTGGCGCCCCCCCCCCCCCCCCCCCCCTGACTCACCTCCCCCCTGACTCAGCTCCCCACCCGCGGTTTTCTCTCTCCCCCGCGCCAAGTGTGGTGGCGCCCCCCCCCCCCCCCCTCACCGCCATCTCACTTGGCGGTCTCCATGGTGGTCTCCCTTCTTTTTAACCACGTCGTCACCACCGCCATCTTACTTGGCGCGATATCCCGTTTATTGAAATTTTGCCAAACTTCTCCCCTCTCCCACAAATAACATTAAATTCATCTCGTTGTACAAAAATTTCTGATAATTAATAAATAAAAATAAGCAGGGACTTCACACCAATCTAAGGCCCCAGCTCCAACTTTTTTAGTCTTGGTCTACGCCTGATAACTCTTATGTCAAGTCCTCTTCTGGCTTTACTCATTCTACTCGAACAGGCACATCCTCCACTCTATGGATTCCAGATTCTAGTGCTACACATCCTATTACTACGATTTTTCTCATATCACCTCTACTTCTTTTGTCCATTGTGAATCGCACTTGTTTGTATATTTGTCAAGGTCGTTCCCTCAATTCTCAATACCACATTTTATCATGTAATCGTAGATTACTCGGGTCTCTCTTTTTTTTCAATGTCTCAATTGCGGCGTTCACATCTACTTCCTGCTTCGTACAAAATCTTCACGCGCACGGGAGAGGATTGGGACATGACATAAGAGACATGGTCTCTATTATCCAGAAAAATTTTGTACGAAACAGGTAGTAGATGTGAATGTCACATAATAAATGTGAGTCTAAGTCTATTATATTCCTTCCCCTTGTAAGATATGATTACGAAAAATAGTAAAATATTACCATGTGACGTTGGACCATTGGACGGGCTCACCATTCACCACTGTCACATGGTGAAGAGAAATTATTCAGTGAGCCTGGCTCACTGAATAATTTTTCCATGGTGAGCCCGTCCCACTGAATGATTTCTCCTTGTATTCGCTACCTATATAATGTTTATCTTCTTGCTAGTTAATATTCACTCACTAACGTCCGTTACCGCTAGTGTTGCTCGGGTCGCTATCGCTGTGTTTTCTGTTGATACAAAAAAAAAATAGAAACAAAGTTGAGGACAGTGGGTTAAAAGACATGCAATACAGCATGCACAAAGTCTCGTGCGTAATGTTGGATATATCAAAATAACATCAACAACAACAAGAAAAAGGAAAAAAGCAGATAAAATTTTGGGGGAAGTGGATGTGGTGACCGCTTTTCTTTTGAGTTTCTTTTCTTTGCTGCTCTGATGTAATGGTATGTTGTTCTCCTTTGATCCAAACTCACTCTAAAGAGAGGAAGAAAGAGTTAAAAGAGTGCCCGTTCGAAATTCTAGATTTTTGGTGCATTAGAACAGTTTCATTTATTAGTAATCAATGAAACAGTAATATCACCTTTGCACCATAAATCAAAGGGTTATGCGTTCAGATCTCCATAACGGTTGACTTGTGCAAATTTCGAATATTATACGAAATTCTAAAAGTAAACGCAAATTTCGAATATTATGGAACCTAAACGAGATATAATAGTCAGTCCAATTCAACCTTTATGACGAGGTCCATATCCTCTTCTAGGCAATATAGAAACATAAGCACAAATTTTGAATATTATACGAGACAATAAAACTAAATAACCCAAATCAAAACTACAAAAATAGTACAACATACATCCTCAAATATGCATAAAACCATTAAACATGACAAGGACAAAAGGCGGACACGCCACCCGAGTGCCCTTGAAGTCCCTTGACAATATCTTGATACTCCAGATAGGTAGGCAGCCAGTATCTAGTCGTGTCGATCTAGTCGTGTCAGGCACATCAGACACGATGGACATATAGCATATGTCCATCGTGTCCTTGAAGTCCCTTGACAATATCTTGATACTCCAGATAGGTAGGCAGCCAGTATCTAGTCGTGTCGATCTAGTCGTGTCAGGCACATCAGACACGATGGACATATAGCATATGCCAAAGACAGTGTTGTGTCCGTGCCAAAAATGACAAATTTTGATAAAAATATGATGCGGTGCAATGGAAATTCTAGCAGACAAGGAACTGGTGGAGAGAGTTAACGTTTAGCATCATCTGCTCAAGATTATGCATTGCAAGTGTTCTACAAAGTGACAAGAAAAAAAAAAGAGAACGATATATGCGGATCAAAATCAAATCCTTTATCACTGATACCGAGCCCTGTGATCTCTGTAATCAATTCACTTTGGACTTCTCCAATGACCTGCTCGACTCGACTATGCAATGTCTTCTTCTAACGGTTAAGGAGTCGACATCCAACAGGAACAAGCAAAGCTTCCTACAGGATTCCAGTAAGTGGTCCAATTGAACAAAGAAATTGGTTGAGAAGAGGCTTCTCAACAATCCAACAGTGTGTGTTATCGTTTCATGTTCACTTCACAGTTCAAGTCCGTCGTGTTCTTGAAAGGAAAACAGTACATTCAAAGAAATAACAAAACAAACGAACGATACCAAGTACAAATTTTGTTACTATTTCAAACACCGCATTTGTAAATACATCTTCTATCTAACCCATACACAGGATTCAGGACACCAACTAGCAACAACGAATGTTACACAAGAATATCTCTGTACAGATGACCAAGAGACCCTGAAATGCAGCAGATTGAGTACTGGAATTGTGGAAGTGCGGACTAACATTCTTGGAATACCAATCTTGGTTAGCAAACCAGTTCTATCAGAACCATCTTCTCCCCCGCCATAGATGCATAAATTCTGGAACTTGTCGCTATTGGGAATCATCATTTAAAACACTTCAATCATTTGAAACCTGGCGTTTGCCATTGCAACTTAAACCAAAAAAACCTACAAAATGTTACGAGATTAAAAGAACAAGAAAATATTACAAAATATAGTGCCTTTCCAAATTATAAATCCATACACTTTATAATTACTTTATAAATATAAACTAACTGGAACTTGCTATAAACCCTCAAAACTAAACAACATTATTTCCATTTGGACCTCGTTCCTATCAAAGACAAAATTTCCCCCGTTCTTTATATCTGTCCAACCTACAAAATAGAAGCAGCATTTGTCAACCATCATGCAACATGTAGAGAAACATTGATTTCAGTTCATTTGTTTGAGATTCAATACTCATTTAATACTAATTCAAGACATTCTTTCATTATAGTCTTTTCTTATATCACACTCATTTCTAGCTCACCATTCAAAAGTTCCAATTAAAAATACAATTCTCTCAGTTCATACATCTTTTTTGAAGATATCAAATTTGTTATTTATGTCAAACCATTATATTTTCAATTTAACTTGATCTTAAAACAGCTTTGATTCAGTTTTTCCTCCCTTGTTTTCCATTTGGCAATGTGGTTACAAGAAGGGTTTCCTCTCTAACCTAGTTAATATGCCAAATGGTAGACTGGTCTAGCCCCAAACTTCTATGTGTCGTTTGGCTTATTTACCTAGTTCAAACCATAGTTTGCAGTGTCGGCCGATACCGATCCAATACAGTCGATACTGATACAGTTTGGCATGTCCCGATTCGATACCGACCGAAACTGACACTGACCGATACCAATACTGACCGAAACCGACATCGGGGGTCTCTTTACAAATCAATTCGGGAAAAAAAAAAGAACAAAAAAAGACTAACCAGCAAGGATGTAAAAGCATAGTAAGGTTGAATGAAGAAAACTTATCTATCGGAGGTAAATCATTCAACAAGGAAGAATATTATTCCATTCATTTCAAAACTACTATGAAACAACATAAAAAATACTTATAATTATGCCTAAACGTCTCAAATATTTTCTCTAGATTTATTTAATAATTATTTGCTTCACGATACCAGAAAAAATCCGATAATCCGATCTGAAATTGCGGATACTGCCAATACTGCCGATCCCGATACTCATAGGAAGGGTCCGATACCGATAGTGCGAACCTTGGTTCAAACAAGGGACAATCTTCCCCTCAAAGGTTACAGCAAATTTCAAGACCATTATCTGAATAAAGACCAAGGCTTGGTCACACTTAGTTTCCTAGAATTTGGTTTCAAATTAAAAATCAGCTGATCTCTAATGTTTTGACTTGACTAGACTTCAATTTATAAATAGATGGAACTATAGTTTTATTCACAATAGACAAGCTACATCTAATCCACTACCTATCTGCAAAATGAAGGGATGGAGTTAACTCCCACGGGAAGTTCCATTTTACCGCATTGTTAAAGCCGCCTTCTCTTGGAAACGTGCGCCAGAGCTTCAATTCCGTGCATATCATCACACATCCTCCGTACTTCAGCCACTGAGTTCCTTAATTCAACCATTTCAGTTTGCATCTCAGTCATCTTGTTCCGCAGCTCCACGATCTCGTTCCTCAGCTCAGCCATCTCGCTCTGCAAGTCTATCAACTGTGCTACCTGGGCCTCCAAAATCGCTATTCTGGGCATCTGGGCCTCGATAGCAACCACTCTTTCCTCCAGCTGAGCGATTCTGTCCATAGTTTCTTCAGTTGTCCCTGTGGCATCAATAGAAGACGATGCATCCAGCCTATCACTCCCCGTTGTGAAGCGGATACGTGGCTTTTCTTCCAAATTCCTAGGTTTGAGATCCTGCTGGGCGGCCAATGTCTGCTGCCAATAACAAGAAAAAGGACAACAGTAAAATGAGGAAGACATTCTCATCAATAGTTACGATGGCATGTTCAGCATTATGCAGCAATAGAAGAAAGAAAAGATCATTGTGACGCACAACAATAACCAACAGACGGTGGACTCACAAATTACTGTTCTCAGATATTGGTGGAAGCTTAATTTGAATAATAATAATCACAGTCTTCTACATATAATAATAATCACGTCTTCTACAAATAAACCCTAATAATATGCAGAAATTACAATTGCATTTAGGGTTAGGTTTTATCAAGCGTGTTGAAGAAAAAGGACAATTTTCCGAAGAAGACAGAGGAAACGAAATGGGCATTCTGGGGAGGATGATAATGGTGTTGAAGATCTGACTCATGTTCGCAATGGATGAATCAGCAACAACAACGGTAAAAAACAACAATAATAGATGCAATATAAGAGAGAGAGTGAGAAACTTAGGGTTTATTACTCAAACTGAATTTTATTTCGGTTCTTTATCCCTTAAATTCTGCAGTCCATGAGATTATATAGCCTCCTAACTTGTGCCTCAAGATAGACCCAAATAAAATAATCCTAATCCTAATCCAACTACTCAAATTTATACCAAATAAAATCCCAAAATTTAACCCAACTAAACTTAAACCAGTTTATCGACTCGATCGACTCTACTCAGATTGGAACTCATGATGTCCTCCATCAATTTCCTCAGATTGGAACTCATTGTCCTCCATCAATTTCCCCAGCTTCGGAAGGTTCACACCTGGTGAATGAAGGTGGCAGTATTGGAACCAGAAACTTGAGAAGAAAGCGTTTAACATCCTCTGTGATCGGTTACAAATATTCTGGATGATCTTGCTAAGCAAATCAAATACAGGATATTCTGGTCGCTAGTAACCTCAACGAGCTCGTTCGCAAGTGTGAATTTGTCCTCAAATGTGAAATAGTCCTCCATCCTATGATCTCCACAAGTTGGCCATGACGGAGGAGATATTACAAGTGGAGGCAGTGATACAGGAACTCATAGAAGCCTGGAGTGCCACCATGGTATATCAGTGGTGTAGAAACGGTGTCTAAACTCCTGGAATAATGACTACTAGAATGGCCTAAAAAAGCAATGACCACGATACTGACCCTCCTATGACCACAGCGGGATGTGGAAGCTGCTTCTGGTGCAGTTGCATTCTGTCACATCAAGTACCCTTTCACCAACTGGCCTCTTGATTTTTAGTCTTACCACTAAGCAACTACATAAAAATAGCCTAATCTAGGCTACAATACCAAATATGACTCAAAATATTATTGTTATTAACTTTTGAGATAAGCTTAGTTTGAACACTAATCATCACAAATAGCAAATATATCCTAACAAATATGCAAAAAAATAACAGTTGAATTAAGGATTGGGTTTTCCCGAACTTGTTGAACAAAACGAGATAATGCTGTGAAGAAGACGAAGAGAAGGAGAAACAGGCACCGTAGAGGACAATGTTGTTTATGAAGATCTAGCTCGTATTTGGAAAGGATGAAGCAAAAGCAATAATGGTAAGAACAATAATAATATATGCAATATGAGAGAGAGAGAGAGAGAGGGGAGAGAGAAAAAATTAGTGTTTATTACTCAAGACTTGAATGTATTCTCAAACTCGATTCTCCATCCTCAAAATTCTGCAATACATGAGGCTATATAGGCTCCTAACTAGTGCCTCAACTCAAGATAGACTCAAATAAAATAAGACTAATCCTAATCTAACTACTCAAATTAAACCAAATAAAAACACACCATAAAACACAAACTTGATCCAACAACCCACCTCAACTCAAACTATATGCAGTGTACTAAATAAACTCAAAACTCGTAGCCCTCCATCCCATTGTATACTAATATACAAACGTTATACAAATCATCATCCAAACCCTATGTGGCACGGACACGGATTTGACACAGACAAGTTTTAGACACGGGGACACAGATTCGACACATATTTTGGTGCGTCCTAGTGTATTTTGGAGTGCCCGTGGTGTGTCCAAAACATGTGTGTGACACAACACGACACAATGGCATGAATTTTGGAGTGTCTGTACTTCTCAGTCCAAACCTCTCTAGTCAATACTAGAGTCCAACTATGTTACACATTTTTAAATAGATGGTGTCTCAATAAAAAATGCAACAAAATAATATTTAGTAAATTTTCCAAATGCATTGTGAACTTTAAGGTCGAAATAGTATTGAGTCGGTGCCAAAGTTATACCACAACAATCCTCCAAGATTAAGATGGCCTACAATAAAGTTATATTACCCACTCGGCAGGTAGCAAAATATATTTCATCGTCCAACTAGTTCATTAGCAACCGTCCAAAAGTCCAGGTAGACTAATATGAAATTTAACTGTTAGGAAGATATCTGGATTGCAAGAAATAATTGCCCCCCTTTTCAAGCCAAGAAATAAGCCAAGCCAATTTGGATCAGTCCCAAACAAAATGGACAGAGAAACTTAATACTACAAACACATTATCAAATACAAAACTGAAGCTATAAGCCATAGTTACATCACTCAATCAGCATTGATACAACTCCTCTTTTTTCTATTCACAGGTAAATTATGGTATAACTTTTCCAATAAGGGCATAAACTCAGACGGCAGCCGGTCTACTTCACCATAATAGTTATATAGATTGCAGAATAACTCATATCAAAGGAAGCTAAGTGATAAATAATTTATTCATTAGAGTGCTTACCACCGCTTTGCAAATGATGAACCGGTGATTACTTCAATCTTTCAACAATACAAAGCCTTTATCCCAAATTTTTGGGGTCGCCTATTTGAATCCTTTTCTTCAATTCAGCTCTATTAAGTACCATGTCCGCTGTCACATTAGGATTTGTTATTCACTTAGTGCAAGTTCGTTCAGCTACACCTAGCTCTAGCAGCTCCTTTGACGAATATCTTATTGCTCCCTCTAGCCAGTGCATCTGGTGGTTTACATTGCACATGTCCAAACCAGCTTATATTGCCTCATTTTATCCTCAATCAAGTGGATATTTACCAAATAAAAAAAAGGTGAATTTTAACTAAACATCCGAAGGATATCATCCAAGCGCATGCAATTGTACATTACTACTACAGGGTGATGGGTTTCAACCTAACCAGATGACATCATAAACAATATACCCATCATAGAAATTGCTTTATGAATGTTCCCAAATTTCTTTATTCGAACTAGAAATCACTTTCTGGAGCTCAATCAACATCATGATCTACACAGTATAAAACTTAATAAACATTCATGTAGCCAACAACAAAAAGTAGCACGAAGACACTTTTGACTTTCTTATTAATGGAAAGAAAGGATATGCAGGTGAGCAGGGTCGCAAATTGAACTGAAGATGCAATGATTGAGAAAATATGCAGCAATATACAAAGTAATGCAATTGCAAATACGTAACGAATTTACCAATACCTTAAGAGATTCACTGTTTTCATTTAAGGAGCTGAATTCCTGCAAGAAAAAGGATACTAGTCAACCTGAACCAAACAGTTCAGATAAAGGATTGCCCATAAATAATAGACCTTCTGACTGTCGTTTGGAACTACATTAACTGGGGCATATAAATTGATAATATCCATCCGCCTAAAGTTTCTATTGCACTGAGGACACTGCAAAAACACAGACATCAAAGTAAAATGTGAAAAAAGATGTTCGATAATGTATGAACTTAGTCAGCTTTTGTAAGAGCAGCATCCAATTCCAAATAACTGTATAATTAAACAAAAACCTTTCCAGCAGTCTCTCCACATCGTTGAAGCCATTTTTCTAAGCAAGACCTACCGTATACATGTCCACAAGGAAGACAGCTGCATCAAACAGTAGAAGGTAATCAGTCAACTTGGACAGAGTATATTAATCAAAAGCGATAATACAACTACCACAAAAGTATGGAGTAAGCATGAGAATATTACAAATTAAGCATTTTAAATTCTCCATTAACTATCAATATCAGAACTAAATACAATTCAGATCCAATAATTGAAATCTACATTTGTGTCATTCATAATAATTATTGAAGAGAAAATTGGGGCCACATTTGGCCTTAAAGCATAAATATTGCCAAAGAAATTAACAAACAAAAAGATGAATCAAGACAAGCAAAAACCGAAGCAAAGGATAATTCTTAAATATAAGCAATAGAACTTAACAAGGGAATGAAGAAAACAAGGTGAGAAAGAACACGACATTTCACTTGCCTAAGACAATTATCATCATCACAAGACATAATGTCCAAAAAAGGCACCGTACTTTTTATGAAAAATCAGAACCATGACAAAGTAGCACTTAAAAACAAAAGGACTTCCAGAAATATGATGCTTTAACAGCGAATACAACTTTTAGTGGTAATAAGTTTATGTATTAGAAAAAGAAACAAAGGAGAAGGTAACGGGAACTGGGAAGTCAAGATAAAGAAAAGAAAGTCCACAATTATCAGCATGACTGTATAACAACAAATTTGAGAAGAATGTTCTTTTTCTTCCTCGATAGAAGATGAATTCAACAAAGGAATAAATTCTTGAGGAAGAAAGAAAGAAAGAAAGAAAGAAAGAAAGATAACGCCAGAAAGAGGGAGAGAAAACAAAAAAGACTGGTCAAGTTCTAACAGAATATTACTGATTTTACAAGCCGCTAAACCAAATAAGTAACCAAACTCCAACTTTCAAATACTAGACTTGTAGAAATTAAAGCTGAGATTCCTACGAGAAAGTAACAGCAATTCGTCAATATATAAAAGTACGAAGATGACAAATATAAACACACAGATACAAAATCGAATGAGTAGAGGATACTAAGGGGTTACCTTGATAGAAATATGGATCGGGAGAGCTTGTCTACTAACTGATATGGCCCTTAAATCCTATGTTGTGATTTTTCCAACGGGAAGCTCCCCAATGTGGAAATAAATCTTCAATATGAGAACCACCAAAACTATCATAAAAAGTATCCAATAAAGGTAAGGGGGGAAAAGGATTTCTAACAATACCTAGATGCTAACTTCCAGGTTCCAACAGACCAAACCTCAGCAGAATACCATACAACAAACTAAACAAAATCCTTGCTCCTATGTTGCAGGACCCTGCACAACAGGGCCAATGTACAATCTAGATCTACAGCAAGCATTTCGCTTGTCTATATTTCGCGGGTCAAGAATTTGGAACCAATTGACAGGTTAAACCATACGAAACACAGATCAAAAGTTGATGCTATGACCATGTCGTATCTGCGACAGACTGACACACAACACTCAAATGTAGGTACCATGTCACACTGGCCATATCTGTATTGTGTCGTGTCAATGTCGTCATGTTCTTAAGGTAATAGTATTTGTTGCATTAGACGAAAGATCACATTTTTAAGCATCCCGGTCGATTCCCGTATTTTTTTTATGGGAAAGACTTAAATCTACTTCATTTGTGACATGATTATGTCCTACTACTGAACGACACGACCAATATGCAAATCCAGGTCTACAACAAGCCCCTCCCTTGTTAGGTGGGTCATGAATTTGGAACCAATTTCATAAGCTAGCACATATGAAACACAAACACTCTAAATTTGAAACCAATTTCATAAGTTGGTAGCGTGTCATAATCACTGTGTCTGTCTTCTGTGATTTTCTTTTCAACTCTCTCCATCAACCAAACAAGCGAATTAAACAAAACAAAAAATCTAGCTCTTTCAATTTCTCTTTCGTTCTCTTTTGCATTTCCCCCTACTTCTACCCGAACCAAACACCGACCTCGAGTCAACCGTCAACAAATAATCGTCGCCGTGTCCGCGTCCGTGTCCGCGTCCCGTTGTCGTGTCCGTGCCTCCTAGAATAATGAACCAAGCCAAAAAAAGGGAGTTACCAGACGCGGTGGGGCCCACAGGAGGCCAATCCGCGGAAGCATATCGGGCAATTGGGCGGCGGCGGCGGCGATCCTGACGCGTCCGCCTCCGGTTCCGTCCCGGCCTCCTCCTCCTCCGGATGGCCGGCCGGCTCCGAACCAGCCCATAGTTCATCATATGGATCGCCACCGCCGCCATCATCATCGTCGTCGCCGTCGTCGTCTTCTTCTTGCTCGACGAGATCAAGAAAGAGATCGTCTTCGTAAGCGAGATGATGACCGAGGAACTCCTCGTCGTAGCCGTCGTCGTCCTCGGAGACGGGGACCTCGACGATGACGTCAGTTCGCCCATCGCTTCCTTCTTCTCGTCCTTGTTCCTCTTCGACTGCTGCTGCTGCAGTCGCCACTTCGACTTGAGGAGCGGAAGAAGAAGCCATTGATGGAATCGAGAGGGAGAGGGAGAGGAAGAGGAAGAAGAAGAAGAGGAAGAGGGCTTGTATCATGGGCTGTGGGCCTGGATCTTCGGCCTGGAATGCAATGACGTTTCATCACATTTATTATCTCAAAGTCTATACAATACTAACATTCACAACTATTTCAAATTTATTAAACAACAACAATTACAAAAAATTTGAGATGAAAGATAAAATAAGCAAAAGAATAATATAAAGACGAACAGTCACTAATATAACTAAAATATCTGAATTAATCCGAAAGGAAAATTATTTGAACAACTGATTAGGTTCAACTCATAGGTCTTCTCTGACATTAAGACTGAACTCTTGAAAGTCGTCCACATCTTCGTCGTAGGAGGTAGAGACCTGTCATTGTTAGCTTATCAAGTCAAGATTGGAACAAAATACTTGGCATAAGAGACGCTAAGAAAGAAGTACAATAATAACAATATGATAGAAAGAAGAAGAGATCAGGAATACAACTGGACTATACTAACAACAACAGAAAATTTACTGTACAATAAAAATATTAATAATAATTACTAGAAACGATAAAAGTTCAGAAAATTTAGCATACAAATAAGATCCGACATTGCGTCTGTCGGAATTTGGAGTCACGCCCAAATTTCGACAGACCGTCGTCTGTCGGAATTTGGGCGCGACTCCAAATTCCGACAGACGCAATGTTGGAAATAGAGCGGTTTACTTACTCGCCCCCCCCCCCCCCCCCCCCCCCCCCCCACCCCCACCCCCCGGTTCACTTGGTTCACTTGGTCGTAGCGGTTGAATGAAGTTTGTTTTTAAAAAAAAAAAAAAAAAACCGGCTTGGTAGATGTAGAGTAAAGTTTGGGTTGTTGGGGGAGAGTAAAGTGTTCTTGTTGGTTTCTGTGAAGCCGAGAAGGAGAAGGAAAAGAAGAAGAAGAAGAAGAAGAAGAAGAAGAAGAAGAGGAGGAGGAGGAGGAGGAGGAAGAAGAACAAGAAGAAGAAGAAGAAATTGGGTGGTAATTTTTTCTTTCATATCTTGTATATTGTTCATCATTTTTATTTTAGATCTTGTATCTATTATTCACCCTTGTATCATAAACACTAATATTGATATTTTTCATATTTTTTTAGGACACTAATTTTGAACCATAGTAACCAACAAATGGTATATAAAATGACACACTAATTTTGATCTTGTATCCTATTGTTCACCTAATGTTGATATTTTAGATCTCTTATAAAATGTGTAAGTACGGTTCAAAATTTTAGATCTTGTAACCTAATGTTGATATTTTGAACCCTACTAATTTTGAACCACTATCAAAATCCTACGAGTTTAATTTTGAACCACTAATGTTCATCCTTGTATTGTAACACTAATTTTGAACCACTAATTGTGTGTCATTTTATATATACCACTAATAACAACACTAATGTTCATTGATATATTAATGTTCTATAGCTCTAATATTCATTGATATCTACAATTAGTGTTCATAGTTGTGTAATATCAACGAAATTTAGGGTTATATACTTTTAATTGAGGTAGTCAATAAATTTATTACAGATGGCTACCCAAAACGATGGTCATATACCAGGGGGGCCGACTACATATTTGATTAAGCAGCAACGCAAGTCGCACATATGTAGTCTGATATTTTCTGGAGAGGTATATATACTTTTAATAAATTGTGGTAGTCAATAAATTTTTTTATTTTATATGTTTAGTAATAATATAGTTTGTATGTTTTATATATAGCTATGTGATTATAAAAGGGAAGTGCGGCTTCGAGAACACAATACATGGCGCTATGAGGGCCAACTTGGTTTCTGGAAATTGACTAGTGACCAAGAAGCTTTATTGCACGTATTTGGTTTTCATTACCTTGACCAAATACGTTTTCTACGTCACGATAGAGACCTGATTCTGAGTCTAGTGGAGCGCTGGTGGCCCGGACGAAATACGTTCCAGCTACCTTTTGGAGAAATGTCTATTGTGCTTAAAGATGTTGCAAATATTTTAGGTCTACCTATCACAGGTGAACCTATAATATTTGATGAACAATTTTCTGGTGAGACAGCGATCACGACCTACCTAGGTGTGGAGGCACCAAAATTAAAAGGCAAAGGTCTAGTGTCGTATATATGGCTCCGGCAGAATTTTATGCACATAGATCGTATCGGTGACCAAGAAATATCAGTTGATGAAGAACGGGTAAGTATTACATTTGTGGTTAATATTTGTGCACGTAAATTATATATCAATTTAGTTCAGCTAATATAATATTTTTCATATTCTGTTCAGATCATTGCATGCACTAGAGCCTATTTGCTAGGCCTTATTAATGCTTTTTTGTTTCCCGACGCATCGGATATGGTAAATTTACGGTTTCTATCATTTCTGAATGATATGACGGAACCGACGAGTCATGCGTGGGGAACGTTAATGCTGGCATATCTATATAGTGCTACGTCAGACTTTGTGCAGTTCCATTCGAAGGACAAACTGATGAAAAATTTAAACGGATGTGCTACATTGATTCAGGTAGAAAAATTGTTTGAATTTGGTATATATTTAAATTTTGTTATATATTTAAAATTTGTACACTTATATTATATATTTTTTAGGTTTGGTCCTACGAGCATTTTTCTATCGGTAGGCCACTTTCCTTGATCAGTAGCGACGCACATGTATTTTCGGGCGCTTTACGGTGACATACTGATGCGGTAGATCCCGCACATTGTGTTTACTCGGTTGCCCCGATATATCGAGGCCAATTTGATTCACTACAGATCTCAGAGGTAAATAAAAGTCACCATTCTATATCTATTTAGTATATTATGTTTTATTTCCTTATAATTATATGTAAAAAAACAGGTTCAAATGGTGCATTATTCTGTTAATCCTTATCCTTCTGAGATATAACTAACATCATATGCATTAAGTCTCCATAGGTTTTACATAATATACCATGGAGACATAATGTATCATCCAGCTGATCGGGTTATGCGGCAATTCGGTATGAAACAACATATACCCGAAGACCCGCCTCACTACAATCGTGGTAGAGGAAGTGCAACCGTCAGAGCCCGCAAATTAATTCCTGCTTGAAATTCAAGACTAGAGATGCATAACATCTCACATTTGTCTCAGAACATAGCTACTATGGAGGACTGTAAGTCATTTTGAAGTTAATATTTTTGTCGCATTTTTCTCATAACATCTCACATATTTCGTATATGTAACAGTATACGGGGATTTTGCACTTAGATCTTGGTGGGGATCTCCAGTTATTAGCAACAGACACTACATATATCAGGAGCCTCGCTTCGAGCATAGAGCTATAGATGATTCTAGTCTGCGTGGATTTTATGAACATATAATAAGAACTGATGTAAGTAATCATTTTTAGTTTACAATATTTTAGATTACAATGTTCTAGCTTGCATAAGAACTAAAATAAAGTGTTATTATTTTAGGTTCCAGCTTTGGAGCAAGCATATGATAACCCAGATCCTGAAGTCTTGAGAACGACAGTAAGAAACTTTCTGGATTGGGTGAAAGCGGATCCGGAGCCTCCGAACCCTTCGCTACATATTCCGCCAGATTATCCTGTAGGCATTATTAGCCAACGTCAACCACTTCCCCGCAGGGTTAGGTCCCATGTCACCCAGCCGTTCCTCGATAGTCCGCCTCAGCAAGCTGACGAGATCCCGCCTCAGCAAGCTGGCGAGATCCTGCCTCAGCAAGCTGACGACCAGTGGGCTGGCCAGGTGTCACGACCCGGTCCCCAAATACTTGGGTCGAATCGGATCATGCCCAGCCTGCACCGTTGATGAGACGGCGGCAGTAAGCTGTAATCCATATTGCAGGTCAATCAACAACAAGTTTGAATTTAAAAGTTGCCACAACATTTATTTAACGATATTAAAACTTGTTCCAAATACAAGGTTCACAACTGAAATTAAAATAACAACTATAAACTCTCAAAATACTAAGTAGCATCTAAGTTGATGCCACATCATCCTCCTCAGGTGGAAGTACCGTCGGGTACAGGTCAGGATCGTAGTAGCTACTGATCATCATCTCAGAGTCGTCAGGAGTACCTACGGGGATCCAGTCAGGAAAGGAGCAAAGTACAATTCATGCAAATTTTTAACAATTAAAAATAACAATTAATGACATGCACTTTTAAACAATTTAAAGGTGAGCAGTTTTGAAATAATACAGTACAGTGATGTGAATAGGTAATGAATATGACCGGGTTGGGTTACATTAGTATCCTAGCGATACGATATGGCTTGTCCCCGTGTGAAGAGGGGAAAGCTAACACATTCATTATCCTAAGTTTGGATTTGGTCATATCCACTACTCTACTCCCCCAGTCCCCAACAATACGATCAATGCTCCCGAAGGAGTTCGTGTAAACAGTGGTTTAAACTTGCAATGAAACAATTGTGAAAATAATTGTAAAATCTACATAAAATGTACTTGCCTTATCTCCTTGGTTTGAAAAGTTGGTACTTCGGGATTTGGAATAGTCACGCTCTTCCTCGAAATCCTACATTTCGGGAACTTGTTTCAGAAGCAAGCTCAAACTGTCTAGTTACAATTCTCTATTTGTCTTTCCTAGTTAATTTTAGTCTTGTATTAACCAATACCAACATCACAATCAAAGCACGTTTTTCTAGTGTGTTATATTTTAAAGAAAATTCCAATTTCTATTCTATTTCGGAAAACTCGTAATTTACCAATTTATTGGAAAAAGATTGGTATTTCTTTTATGACTATATATATAAAAATATATTTTCTTAAATGAGAAAATCGTGAATTTCTAATAAATATAAATATTTAAAATTAATCCTACGCGTTCATACAACCCAATAAAATAAAATTACTTCCTACTAATTACAGGCCTGGGCTTATGCCCTTACAAATTTAATTACAAATTGAAATAAGAAGAAACTTGTTAGTCTTAAAAATTACCTATAATTAAATAATAAAACTAACAATTGCCAATTTAAATTATATAAAATATATGAGTCTCAGACTCTGGTCCAGTCGTCATGTTCAGCTACTCTGCCTCAACGTCCGGTCGTACCGGTGCGTTTGCATTTCGCTGGGGCCCACTGACCAATGTGGTCGTCGTCCAAAAATATTAATAAAATAATATTTTATCGAAAATTTATTTTGAAAATCATTTAATAATTTTCCCGAAAATTTCGGCAGCACTCCCTCTATTTTTGGTCAACCCAAAAACTGGGAAATGCGCCGGTTTTACCTGCAAAAATATCTCAACCCAAATATACATATAATTCCACAGAAAAATCCGTTTTCCAAATATTTCCCGAAAGTTTCCTCGGAAAACCCGAGATTAAATGGAAATTCCGAAAACTATCGGAAACCCGAAAAATTCCCGGAATCCACAGCACATCCACAGAACTCAAAATTGGAGAAGCAAAACTAATGCTCAACACTAAAATATTCCCGAAGAAACTTCGGAAATTCCGAAATGGAAACGAAATTCCCGAAAATATCGGAAAATCTACAAAATAATTCCACAAAACCAAAACACAGAAATATTTCCGAAACCATCGGAAATTCCGAAACTATATCGGAACGGACGCGTAAACGTAAACCCAATTTCCCGAAGGAATTTGGTTGGACCATATCATCATAGACTAAAGGAAATTCTCGGGATTAGAGGTTACCCAAAAACCGACGACGGAATCCGAAGAGTAGCTTCGGACTCGGAACAGAAACGGAAATGGAAACGGAACGTCGACAGAGCACACAGGGGCCTTACAAGTCAGCGCCGGGGAGCGGCGGCGGAACAGCGAAGGGGCGGCGGCGGGATCGGGCGGTGGCAGCGCCGGTCGGGTCGGGTCCGGTCGGGAAAGGGCCGCGGGGAGCTGCGCCGGTGGGGCGCCGGCCTCGGGAGGGTGGTAGCGGCCGGGATTTGCTTCGGTTCGCCGGGGTCGGCCTCGGAAGTTCGGGAAAAATTAGGGCACGAGTTTGAGAGTTTGGGGAAGAAGATGATGGAGGAAAATGGGAGTGGAGGAGGGTTTAAATAGGATGGAAATTAGGAGGTTACCGGAGACGATCGGTCGACGGCAGTTACGGGAGGCCGGCGGTCGTTGATCGCACGCTGGGGAGCGGATCGGGTCAGTGAGAAACTGAGAGTATTTAACTCTCACTAAAAGGAATTTATCAGAGAGTTAAAGCTTTTAAAGCTCAAAATGAAAGCTGGAATGAAACTTCCATTCCAAAATAGGAAATAATGAAGGAATGTAGTGGGTCACTTAAAAGGGTTTGTGGCTTATTGGGTTTGATATGATTAATGGGTTAAAGGGTTTCTCTTCTTAATGGGTTAAGAGTATATAATGAGTTTGGGCCTTATAAGCTTTGGGCTAAAGGTTAATATTTTAATGTTCCAATGTTCCAATGGCTTTGGGTTTGATCTGCTAACTTTCCAATGGTTTTGGGTTTGGTAAAAACTTTTAATGGGCTCAAAAGTTTTAAACAATCCTATTGGGTTATGGGCTTTAACCATAAGGCTTCAAACTATAGGCTTGGTTTAATAAGAAATGGCTTTGGGCCAAAATTTAATAAAACCTTGGTAAAATGGGCTTAAGGAAAAATGGCTAAAATAATAATATTATTTAGGAAATTTTTTGTACAAGCTTATTTAGGACTCCTAAAAACTTAATATTTTAAGTTCAAGGTGAGTTCAATTTCGGATTCGGGTCTGGGCTATCAGACAAAAGTCCATGTTATTTATTTTGAAAAAATAATTTTATACCTAATAATAATAATTTTTAATATTTAATCTATCAATTTAAAAATGATAACATTATTCTAATAAAATAAAATTAACATGCAAATTAAAAGTACGGGTTTCACAACCTCCCCTCCTTAGAAAATTTTGTCCTCGAAATTTAAAGAGTTAGGTTAGGAAATACCTCAGGTCTCAAACAAATACGGGTACTTCTCCCGCATCTCATCCTCTCGTTCCCAGGTAGACTCGCCTGGGGAATCATGCCTCCACATTACTCGAACTATCGGAGTCACCGAGGTTCTGGTCTTCTTCTCGCCTCGGTCCAAGATTGCTACTGGCTTCTCCGGTATAGTGAGGCTTGGTCCGATCTCCAACTCTGAGTGATCCAAGATGTGATTCTCATCAGGTACATACTCTCTGAGCTGCGAGACGTGGAAGACATTGTGCACGCCTTCTAGATTAGCTGGTAGAGCTAACCTATATGCCACTTCTCCAATCCGGCTCAGGACTTCGAACGGACCAATGTACCTGGGACTCAGCTTCCCAGCTCTGCCAAATCTGATTGTACCTCTGGTAGGAGAAATCTTCACGAAGACCTTATCTCCTTCTTCAAATGCCATTGGTCGTCGACCGCTGTCTGCCCAGTGCTTCTGTCTGTCTTGAGCGATCCTGAGCTTGTCTCTGATAATCTTCACTTTCTCTGCTGCGTCAGTCACCATCTCTGGACCCAGCAGTACTCTTTCTCCTACGTCGTCCCATGCAAGTGGTGTACGGCAACGACGTCCATAAAGAGCTTCAAATGGGGTCATCCCAATGCTGGCTTGGTAGCTGTTGTTGTAAGAAAACTCTTCCAAGTGTAAATGGTCTTCCCATGATCCTCCAAATTCTAAGACACAAGATCGCAGCATATCTTCAAGTGTCTGAATTGTCCTCTCAGATTGCCCATCTGTCTGGGGGTGATAAGCTGTGCTGAACTTCAACTGTGTCCCCAAGCTGTCATGCAAACTTTTCCAAAAATGTGAGGTAAAACGAGTGTCTCGGTCAGATACAATGCTTACCGGTACTCCATGAATCCGGTAGATGTGCCGCATGTACAATGCTGCCAACTTCTCAGTGGATAAACCCACTTTGAAGGGGATAAAGTGAGCTGACTTGGTTAGTCGGTCCACTATTACCCAGATGGTATCCTTTCCTCCTTGGGAACGAGGCAGTCCTGACACGAAATCCATCGTGATATGCTCCCACTTCCACTCTGGAATGTCCAGTGGTTGTAGAAGTCCTGCAGGTCTTTGTCTACTAGCCTTCACTTGTTGACAGATCAAGCATCTAGCGACATACCTGGTGACATCTTTCTTCATTCCACTCCACCAGACAATAGTGCGCATATCCCGATACATCTTATTAGCTCCAGGATGTATGGAATATTGAGACTGATGTGCTTCCTTCATCAACTCGTTCCTCAGTTCGCCAGACGGTACACAAAGCCTTGTACCATTCTTCAAAGCTCCATCGCTGGCAATTGAGAAACCCTCCAGTGTTCCTGCTAACACTTGATCTCTCAGCTTGCAAAGTGCCTCGTCTTGAAACTGCGTCTCCTTGATCTTGTCCATCAGGTACGAGCTCACTTGCAACTTCATCAACACAGAATCAGCATCCAGTTCCTTCCGTCCAGGCAGTACAATCTCCAGTCCGAGCTTCTCGATGTCCTCCAGCAGGTGCCTCTCCTTGGTTAAGAACATCGCCACTGGGTATCGACTAAGTGCATCGGCGACCACATTAGCCTTACCCGGGTGATATTGCAAGTCGATGTCGAAGTCCTTCATTAACTCCAGCCATCGCCTTTGCCTCATGTTTAACTCCTTCTGAGTGAAAACATACTTCAGACTTTTGTGATCTGTGTATATTTCCACCCTCTCTCCATATAGATAGTGCTTCCAAAGCTTCAACGCAAAGATGACTGCAGCAAGCTCCAGATCATGAGTGGGATAGTTCTTCTCATGAGTCCGTAATTGCCTAGATGCATAAGCAATCACTTTTCCATGTTGTTGAAGAACACATCCTAGTCCTTTTCCAGAGGCATCACTGTAGATTGTGAAACCACCGGATCCTGCGGGTAGCGCAAGGATTGGTGCAGTGGTAAGCCTCTTCTTCAACTCCTCGAACGCTGCTTGGCAGTCCTCCGTCCAGATGAATTCTTCATTCTTTCGAGTCAGCTTCGTCATAGGTTCAGCAATTCTAGCAAAGTCCTTCACGAACTTCCGGTAGTAGTCCGCCAAGCCCAAGAAACTTCTGATGTCAGCAACTGAGCTTGGGGTAGGCCACTTCTCCACAGCAGCTATCTTCTTCGGGTCCACAGAAATTCCTTCTCCTGTGACAACATGGCCAAGAAAATCCACCTTGTCTAGAAAGAATTCACACTTAGAAAGCTTACCATACAGCTTCTCCTTCCTCAAAGTTTCCAGAACTTTCCTGAGGTGCTCTTCGTGCTCCTCCTTCGACTTCGAATAGATCAGTATGTCATCAATGAAGACGACGACAAACTGGTCTAAGTATTCATGGAAAACCTTGTTCATAAGGTTCATGAACACCGCAGGAGCATTCGTCAGACCAAACGGCATGACCAAGAATTCGAACTGCCCATACTTGGTGTTGAATGTCGTTTTGGGAATGTCTTCCTTCCTGACCTTGATCTGATGATAGCCAGACCTGAGATCAATCTTGGAAAATACCTTGGCTCCACTCAACTGGTCAAATAAGTCATCGATCCGGGGCAGAGGGTACTTGTTCTTGATTGTGACATTGTTCAGCGCCCGGTAGTCGATGCACATCCTCACCGTTCCGTCCTTCTTGGGCACAAATAAGACAGGTGCTCCCCAGGGTGAAGCTCCGTCTCGAATGAATCCCAGAGACTTCAGTTCGTTGATCTGCTCCTTCATCTCTTTGGCCTCCTTCGGGTTGACTCTATAACATCCCTTAGAGATCGGAGGAGAGCCAGGGACTAAATCAATAGTGAATTCTATGTCCCGATCTGGGGGTAGCCCAGGCAGACTATCAGGGAAAACATTCATGAATTCCGCTATGATAGGGTGAGGTGGTTCAGGTTCTTCAGAAATAGAGTAGACAATACTCTCCATAACCTCCGGAGCTCTAGAGACTTCAAACTCTGGCCCTCCAGGTGGGCTGAAGATTACACATCCTCTGTGACAATCTATCAGCGCATGCTGCTTGCTCAACCAGTCCATTCCAAGGACTATGTCATAGTTGGGCAAGGGCATCACCAATAAAGGTGCTACAAACTTGTGGTCAGAAATTGTAATGGGGCAATTACAGGTCTCAGTTATAGGTAGGGGTCCACCTCCAGTCATAACCCTACATATTCTCTTGCTAAAGCCCGTAACTATGTGATGTGCAGAGATAAATTTGGTTGCTATGAAACTGTGTGTTGCACCAGAGTCGAATAAAGCTAATGCAGGATGAGAATGTACATAGATGTAACCTGATATGACATCCGCATTAGGCTCCTGCTCCGGCTCTGGTTCCTCTGCAGTTAGGGCAAAAGCTCGTCCCGTCTTCTGTTGATGCTGCCCAAATTGTTGTTGCTGAGTGGGCAGAGGTCCCTTCTGTTGATTCCCTCCAATCTTGTTGTTAGCCAAAGGGCAGTCCCTCACTTGATGGGTGGAAGACCCACAGATCAGGCATTGTCCTAGCCTCTTCCTGCAGATGTTTGCCAGATGTCCCGGCCTCTTGCAAAAGTCGCAGATAGGAATCTGCCTCTGAGGTGCTCTATCATTGTTTCTCGCCTGCTGGTGCTGAGGACGGTTGTTGTTATTGTTGCTGTTGTTGATGTTGTTGGGCTTCTTCTGATTACCCTGGAAGTTGCTAGTTCCAGGATAATCTCTTTTCGAGCGGGCAGGTTGGCTCTTCTCTATGTCTTGAGCTCGCTCCAGTATCCTTTCATAAGTATTAGCACCGCCTGCGATCACATAGGTGCGGATCTCTTCTCTCAGCCCATATCTGAACCTTTCAGCACGATCATCAGGGTCAGCTACTAGGTTCTTGGCAAAACGGCTGAGTTGACCGAATTCTGCCGCATATTGTCCAACAGTCATATTTCCTTGCTTCAGATTCTGGAATTGTCTCTCCATCTCCCGCAACTCCGAAGTTGGGAAGAACTTCCTCTGGAACAACGTCTTGAATGTGTCCCAGTTGACTTGTCTATCCTGGAGTCGGGGTTCATTCCGATACCAGGTACTTGCCACATCTTGCAGTTGGAGTCCTACTGCTTCAGCTTTGAGGTCTTCTGGAAGTCGAGCAACGCTCAGTAGACGCTCCATGCTGTCGAGCCACTCGTCAGCATAGACGATTCCTTCGGTTCCTAGAAAAGGTCTAGGGTTCTGCTTCTTGAACTTTTCAATATCACCCACCTTGGCAATATGATTTTCCATTAATCTACTGGCTTAAATTCTACATAAAATTTTTCCTTAAATTTATGTTTACCTTGGCAGGCCTTGGTTCCAGTGGAGTTGAAGTTCCATCTCCTCGTCCCAAAGCAGCCATAGCCACGTTATGAGCGTTCTCCATGCTCGCCTTCATAATTGTGGTTTGCTCTTGGTGAGCTTCCATTTGTGCTCTCTGGGCTTCTAGTACTCCTCGCAGCAGGCCTACTAAGTCAGTAGGGTCTACTGGCACCGGTGGGGCAGGTGGGGCAGGCATCGCCGTCTGCAGTCCAGTCCGCGAACTTGAAGGATCCATCGTCTGATGAACTTGAGCGCCTCCAGATGGTGATGCATTATGAGGGCGATCGGTCAATTGTCGCGGAGTAGGATCCGGACTGAAAAGTGTTGGTGGTGGGGTGTGTTGAGGTGACAGCTCATCTCCAGCATTGTCATTCTCATTAGTGGCCATGGTCTGGAAGGTTTTAGGACTTAAACATAAGCAAGGTATCCTACCCGTCTATAATCAAAAATATTTAATATAAAATATCGGTCCTAAGTTGTGGCAATTTGATGTTCTAGTGTTCCTAGTTGTTTCTAAGTTTTCCTAAGTTGTTGAACAAAGACCTGCATGGGCCACCACTAAAAATATGTCACGACCCGGTCCCCAAATACTTGGGTCGAATCGGATCATGCCCAGCCTGCACCGTTGATGAGACGGCGGCAGTAAGCTGTAATCCATGTTGCAGGTCAATCAACAACAAGTTTGAATTTAAAAGTTGCCACAACATTTATTTAACGATATTAAAACTTGTTCCAAATACAAGGTTCACAACTGAAATTAAAATAACAACTATAAACTCTCAAAATACTAAGTAGCATCTAAGTTGATGCCACATCATCCTCCTCAGGTGGAAGTACCGCCGGGTACAGGTCAGGATTGTAGTAGCTACTGATCATCATCTCAGAGTCGTCAGGAGTACCTACGGGGATCCAGTCAGGAAAGGAGCAAAGTACAATTCATGCAAATTTTTAACAATTAAAAATAACAATTAATGACATGCACTTTTAAACAATTTAAAGGTGAGCAGTTTTGAAATAATACAGTACAGTGATGTGAATAGGTAATGAATATGACCGGGTTGGGTTACATTAGTATCCTAGCGATACGATATGGCTTGTCCCCGTGTGAAGAGGGGAAAGCTAACACATTCATTATCCTAAGTTTGGATTTGGTCATATCCACTACTCTACTCCCCCAGTCCCCAACAATACGATCAATGCTCCCGAAGGAGTTCGTGTAAACAGTGGTTTAAACTTGCAATGAAACAATTGTGAAAATAATTGTAAAATCTACATAAAATGTACTTGCCTTATCTCCTTGGTTTGAAAAGTTGGTACTTCGGGATTTGGAATAGTCACGCTCTTCCTCGAAATCCTACATTTCGGGAACTTGTTTCAGAAGCAAGCTCAAACTGTCTAGTTACAATTCTCTATTTGTCTTTCCTAGTTAATTTTAGTCTTGCATTAACCAATACCAACATCACAATCAAAGCACGTTTTTCTAGTGTGTTATATTTTAAAGAAAATTCCAATTTCTATTCTATTTCGGAAAACTCGTAATTTACCAATTTATTGGAAAAAGATTGGTATTTCTTTTATGACTATATATATAAAAATATATTTTCTTAAATGAGAAAATCGTGAATTTCTAATAAATATAAATATTTAAAATTAATCCTACGCGTTCATACAACCCAATAAAATAAAATTACTTCCTACTAATTACAGGCCTGGGCTTATGCCCTTACAAATTTAATTACAAATTGAAATAAGAAGAAACTTGTTAGTCTTGAAAATTACCTATAATTAAATAATAAAACTAACAATTGCCAATTTAAATTATATAAAATATATGAGTCTCAGACTCTGGTCCAGTCGTCATGTTCAGCTACTCTGCCTCAACGTCCGGTCGTACCGGTGCGTTTGCATTTCGCTGGGGCCCACTGACCAATGTGGTCGTCGCCCAAAAATATTAATAAAATAATATTTTACCGAAAATTTATTTTGAAAATCATTTAATAATTTTCCCGAAAATTTCGGCAGCACTCCCTCTATTTTTGGTCAACCCAAAAACTGGGAAATGCGCCGGTTTTACCTGCAAAAATATCTCAACCCAAATATACATATAATTCCACAGAAAAATCCGTTTTCCAAATATTTCCCGAAAGTTTCCTCGGAAAACCCGAGATTAAATGGAAATTCCGAAAACTATCGGAAACCCGAAAAATTCCCGGAATCCACAGCACATCCACAGAACTCAAAATTGGAGAAGCAAAACTAATGCTCAACACTAAAATATTCCCGAAGAAACTTCGGAAATTCCGAAATGGAAACGAAATTCCCGAAAATATCGAAAAATCTACAAAATAATTCCACAAAACCAAAACACAGAAATATTTCCGAAACCATCGGAAATTCCGAAACTATATCGGAACGGACGCGTAAACGTAAACCCAATTTCCCGAAGGAATTTGGTTGGACCATATCATCATAGACTAAAGGAAATTCTCGGGATTAGAGGTTACCCAAAAACCGACGACGGAATCCGAAGAGTAGCTTCGGACTCGGAACAGAAACGGAAATGGAAACGGAACGTCGACAGAGCACACAGGGGCCTTACAAGTCAGCGTCGGGGAGCGGCGGCGGAACAGCGAAGGGGCGGCGGCGGGATCGGGCGGTGGCAGCGCCGGTCGGGTCGGGTCCGGTCGGGAAAGGGCCGCGGGGAGCTGCGCTGGTGGGGCGCCGGCCTCGGGAGGGTGGTAGCGGCCGGGATTTGCTTCGGTTCGCCGGGGTCGGCCTCGGAAGTTCGGGAAAAATTAGGGCACGAGTTTGAGAGTTTGGGGAAGAAGATGATGGAGGAAAATGGGAGTGGAGGAGGGTTTAAATAGGATGGAAATTAGGAGGTTACCGGAGACGATCGGTCGACGGCAGTTACGGGAGGCCGGCGGTCGTTGATCGCACGCTGGGGAGCGGATCGGGTCAGTGAGAAACTGAGAGTATTTAACTCTCACTAAAAGGAATTTATCAGAGAGTTAAAGCTTTTAAAGCTCAAAATAAAAGCTGGAATGAAACTTCCATTCCAAAATAGGAAATAATGAAGGAATGTAGTGGGTCACTTAAAAGGGTTTGTGGCTTATTGGGTTTGATATGATTAATGGGTTAAAGGGTTTCTCTTCTTAATGGGTTAAGAGTATATAATGAGTTTGGGCCTTATAAGCTTTGGGCTAAAGGTTAATATTTTAATGTTCCAATGTTCCAATGGCTTTGGGTTTGATCTGCTAACTTTCCAATGGTTTTGGGTTTGGTAAAAACTTTTAATGGGCTCAAAAGTTTTAAACAATCCTATTGGGTTATGGGCTTTAACCATAAGGCTTCAAACTATAGGCTTGGTTTAATAAGAAATGGCTTTGGGCCAAAATTTAATAAAACCTTGGTAAAATGGGCTTAAGGAAAAATGGCTAAAATAATAATATTATTTAGGAAAATTTTTGTACAAGCTTATTTAGGACTCCTAAAAACTTAATATTTTAAGTTCAAGGTGAGTTCAATTTCGGATTCGGGTCTGGGCTATCAGACAAAAGTCCATGTTATTTATTTTGAAAAAATAATTTTATACCTAATAATAATAATTTTTAATATTTAATCTATCAATTTAAAAATGATAACATTATTCTAATAAAATAAAATTAACATGCAAATTAAAAGTACGGTTTTCACACCAGGGTTCTTCCCAGGGGGCTGGACAGGAGACTTCGCAGTGGGTTGGCCAGGGTTTTTCGCAGTGGGCCGGCTAGGATTCTTCCCAGTGGGCTGGCCATGGTTTTTCGCAGTGGGCCGGCCAGGGTTCTTCCCAGTGGGCTGGACAGGGTTCTTCCCAGTGGGCTGGCCAGAGTTCTTCCCAGGGGGCTGGCCAAGAGACTTCTCAGGGGACTTCGCATTGGCCGGGGGTGACAGATTGGTTCCAAGGCTATGGTTTGGATGGAGATTATTATACACAGATACTAACGACTCCATCGGCACCAGCACCAGCACCCACGCAAGACGAAGGTGGTGATACGTCCCAGGAGGATACGATGCGGAGGAGAGCCCGACTCAATCTCAGAGAAGTTGATCGTCCAGACTATTGGGAATTGGATAGACAAGGAAGATAGATGTAAATTTTGAACTTGTATGATGTTTTATTTTCATTTATATAAAAGTCACCTTTCTTTTACAAACTATTACATATACTTCACATGATGTTTCCTATTCATTCTCTTGGTTGATTTCTACAACTCCTTCTATTGTGTCCTAAACCATTGCAATTACTGCATCGGAGATCTCTTGAAGATTGATCCTTCACCATAGTACGGTTCTTCTTTGGTCTTCCGGCTTTGCGTCGTACATCTGGTACTCCAATGTCGCCTCTAACCAATGCACTTTGAATGTTGTAAGGGACTGGAATTGGCTCCAAGTGCGGCTCGTAGACACTTTTTAATGCTTCCTTTGAAAATATAGCTGGATAGTAATGCTCAATCCTGATATTGCAACAATTACAAGCATAACATGCATGTACACATGGAAGAAAAGTATGATACCACTTTAAACATGAACAATAGTTTTCATTTAAACGAACAACATATGTTCTATTTGTTTGACGATCTAATATCTCAAACAAATGACCCACTATCCGTAACATTTCCAGCTGATGGATTTCTTTTGTGATACGAGCCATCGTTTTTAACATCTTTGGACAAAAATTTGTTTCAAGATTTTCAGCTTGTTGTCTGTTTTTGACCTGAAGTGTTATAATCTTGGCTCGAATACCATCAAGTAGTGTCGTTATTGGTTTATCTCGAAGATTTTTAATCCAGTTATTGAAATATTTGGCAAGATTTGACGTGTTAATATCTAGTCTTGGACAAGGAGAATACGCTGTAATCCAGTGTGAGAAAACACGATTTTCATCATTTACTCTAACGAGCCAATTGTAAACATCAACATTTTCAGCTTTAATCATCTTCAAGCAATTATTTGCATCTGTTTCATTATAACATCTTGCAAGAGAGTCCAAGCTACGTTGAAAATGCTTTGATCTACATACTGATTTCAAATTTGCTTTAAAATGTTGAATACAGAAAAAATAAGGCGATTCAGGAAAAATAGCACGCATGGCATTTATCAATCCTTTCTGTTTATCCGATATAAAAGAAATTGTATTCCAGGCATCAAAAAAATCTTTCAAAAGATATTCTTAAACCGTTTAAAAACCAATTCCAAGAATCAGTGTTTTCACTCTCAGCAACAGCATATGCAATAGGATATAGTTGATAGTTAGGATCATGAGCACAAGCAATAAATAAAATACCTCTATATTTAGAGGAAAGAAAAGTAGCATCAATACTAATCACATGTAAGCATCCCCTTAGAAATCCATCAATGCATGCCTTGAAACAAATAAAAATTCTTTCAAACCTATTATTTTCTGTAATCTTCATAAAACATTGACTACCTGGATTTGTCTCAATAATTCTAAGACCATACTCTTCGAGACTACTATATGCATCAATATAACTACCATTTATTTCGGATGGAGCAAGTTCTCTAGCTTTACAAGCCTTACAATATTTAATATGTATTCGATGTTCCCTAAATATATCTTTTACAACACAAGATGGACTATACGACTGATTATCTCGAATTTTATCAATAATCTGATTTTTAACCCATACAGTGGTAGCTAATGGATGAGAACCAGTTGTAAGTCCACCTAAACAAGAATGAATATTTTCTAGCGTTGCAATAGAATATCTTTCGCCTCTACCTATGGCTTTAGCGTATACCCTCCAATGACAATTTGAACTATTACATTTATATATAATTCCAGTAGCATTATTTAAAGTAGCTGAACAAGTAAAATTACGTCTAATTACTAGATCACTAATAAAACTTCTAAATTTAGAACGATTCTCAAATTGTTTTCCAATAAATAATTCAGGAGTGCTAAGGCTATCAACAGAATCATCAAATTCATCATCTAAATTTTCAATTAGATCATCACTATTTTCGTCATCGTTATTAACATTATCTACTACATGTTCTTCTTTAGTAAATGGAATAACTTGATGAGAAGAACTAGGACCAGCGTTAAAAGTATTACAAGCAGGTATATTACTTACATTCATAGATGGGGGCGGAGTGACATAGATATTAATATACGGTGATTGTGCATTCACTTGAAGAACAAATTTTCATGCATCTTCACTATCTACATTTATACAATTAGATACGAAAATATGTACTAATATAAATTCGTAGTCGATAGAATATTGATCAATAATTAGATTATGTAAACTAAGAAACGAAATATTTCGATCAACTAAAAGAACTTGGGTTAAACCCCCTTGATACGCTAACCCATTTAGTACACCTCCAAGCGAGCATAGGATTGTCAGATTTCCATCCATGTTGACAACAAGATGAACTTTCTATAGGAAGAGAGGAGCTTCGGCTTTCAACGAAATACTTGACAAACTTCTTACTGAATGGGAGAGGTGCTGTGAATGAGTGCTGTGAAGTGAATGAGAAAATTGTTATGAAGTTGTTTGATACTTATAGATGATATATAGCCGTTGGAATTAGAACGTTGGAATTGTAACGTTAGAATCGTAACGTTGCAAATTGTAACATTACAAACCCAACAAAAAATAACCCACCTCAACCCAACCAAAAAAAACCAAACCTTAAAAAACCAACAATCAAGTAACCCAACCCACCCACCATCATATTCAATTAAACCATTAAAAAAAAAACCAAAACAACCCAACTCACCCACCCAACCCCTTTCTTTCAACCCAACCCACCCAAACCGTTATTTGTTTGATTTCAGCCAAATGGTATGTCGGAAATTGAGCTAATGCTCATTTTCCGACATACTGTCTGTCGGAAATTGAGCATGCTAAATTTCCGACAGACAGACTGTCGGATTGTATTGTTTTACAAAATTTCCAAAACTTCTATCGTCTGAACTAATATTAATTAAATTATTATCGGTACAGTAAATTTTCTGTAACAACAAGTATCTCCGAGGATAAGAGACAAGTACTATGAGTCAAGTAAGATCAATCATGTATGTGTATTTAAAATAATAATTTTTGTTATGTTGTCAACTAAGGATTATTTTTCGACAACAAAGGATTATTTTTCGACATATCGATGCATGACGACTATCCACAGTTAAAAGCTAAGGCACGTTGATACTTATATTGTATAATCGCTAACTAAAATAAAATTGGATTTACCACATGCCTACTAGCATTTTTTTTCCGTCCATAATAGTGTCAATAGGAATAATAACATGTTTTACTAGAAGGGAACGAATATAAATTAAAGATAACATTAAGTTATGTACACTTGCACGAATCACTGGATGCATTAGTTTCGAAAGATATAAATGAGAAACAAATTTCAAAACAGAATGAATATATATATATATATATATGCAGATGACCTCTAGCCTAGTGGTTAAGAGAGATGCATGCGGCCCGAGTGGTCAGGAGTTCGAATCCCAGTGGGAGCGATTCCAGAAATAATTTACCTGGTTCCAAAATATATATATATATATATATATATATATATATATATATATATATATATATATATATATAAAACAAATTTGTATATATATATATATATATATATATATATATATATATATATATATATAACAAATTTGTATATATATATATATATATATATATATATATATATATATATATATATATATATATATATACAAATTTGTTTTATATATATATATATATATATATATATATATATATATATATATATATATATATATGGAAAACTCGGTCCATATATTCATAAAAGACACAAAATGTCGAAACATTACAAGTAAGTGCGAACCGAGACGAGAGAAAAACAACAAAAAGGAAAGGAGCAGGGCGGAACGCGCCCGCTCGAAACACAAAACCTATAGGGGAATGACTACGTCCTTAGGTTAGAGAAGAAATCCGGCCGGACGTGCATACAAAGTCTTTTACGCTTGTGGATCTGTCTGTGCGTCTTGCGGATCAATTGATTGGAAGAGAAAAAGTGTCCTTCGTATCTGAATTTGTTTCGATTCTTCCAAATGGTCCACATGATGGCGGCTGCGACGATCTGATGGCCGTGCAAGGCATTACCCCAAGAGGCAAGGAGATCGTTGAAGCTCCCAACGTGAGGGTCGTGGTTGTAACAAAGGGAGAACGCCGACCATATCTTCTCAGCTAGGTCCCCCGACGCGAATGTGTTCGGCATTTTCACACTTTAGCTCTTGAAAACAGTGACACGCCGACACCATGTTGAATTCGAGAGTGGTGAGGTTGTCGTCAGTGGGTAGTTCCTTTCAGAGCGCTCTCCAAATCAGAAAAAACCATTTCTTGGGGATGCAGGACTGCCAGAAGGATCCCAAGGCGGGGGAGGGCGTGCTGTTGCCGCGGACCGCCTGTCTCGCCGACGCCAATGTGAATGAGCCGTTAGCCTTCAGGGTCCACCACAAAGAATCTTGATCCAATACAACCTTCAACCCTAATGCAGCTATATATATATATATATATATATATATATATATATATATATATATATATATATATATATATATATATATATATATATATATATATTCAAGGACATCTAGCTCAAGTGGTTAGAGTGAGACATATCCTTTCAAGAGGTTGCAGTTTCGAGCAACGAAAGAAGCACATTTATTTTTCTGTGGGAAATAAATATGAGTGCGGACTTTCGGGTTTGGGATGCGGATGCGGTGAGATACAAGTACGGGTCTTCAGGCTGGGAGTGTGGCCTTCGGACTGAGTTTGTAGGCCTTCGGACCAAGTGTCTGTAACACAATTACCTATTCCAAAAATATATATCAAAATTTTACTATTCTCATTATGAACTGACATGAGCTAGTATTTTTACAAGAAACCAGGAGTCTGTAATACAAATACCTATTCCAAAAATATATATCAAAATTTTACTATTCTCATTATGAACTGACATGAGCTAGTATTTTTACAAGAAATCTCTAGCCAGCCTTCCTGCAAGAGGTTTTTTCTTAACACCAACCATATTAGTGCTAGATAGAAATGATAACTCCAACTATTTCTTTGTCCTCAACGCCTACTATTTTTGAAAATTAGTCACTTCAACGAACTTTGATGGTTATACGGGTATCCAAAGTACGAACGGGATGGGTGTTTATTGTCCCAAACATTCTTGCTAGTCCTTATACCGATAAGGAAAAGGGTATTCTATAACTTTATCTCACTCAATTTAGTGGCCAACCTCTCAAATGTAAGCCGATTACGTGTGGGGTCCATTTTCAAATTTTGTATTTCTAATTTGTTTGTATTTAATTTTATTTCCTTTATAATTTGTGTATTTTCTCATATTTCATATTTTGCCATATTTCAATTTTCGTGTTTCTTGTATTTGGATTTCATAACTTAGTTTTGATTCATATTGGTAATTTCTAAGGGCACCACCATATTTGCTAGGGGACAGCGCTTACTTGGGGGCAGTCCAAGCAGGTGAAAAAATTGCTATGGGGCACCCACAATTTACTTGGGGGCAGCCCAACCCCTCAAACCCTAATTTCTTCCCTCTTCTTTTTCCTCCTCCTCCTTCCTCCGGCGGCGGCGCCACCACCACTACCAGCAGCCATCGCCACCGCCGCCTCCTTCCTCCACCACTACGAGTAGCCACCGCCACCCAAACCCTAATTTCTTCCCTCTTCTCTTTCCTCCTCCTCCTTCTCTTTCCTCCGGCGGACGTGAGTGGCGGAGCAGCCTGGCTTGCAGTACCGGGGTCGGCATAGGGAGAGCACGCCACGACGGCTGTGCTGGAATGTACGGTGGAGTGCCGGCACGGAGAGGCCTGCAGCGTTTGGATCAGTTCACTATGGCCGGCGGCGCTGGCGAAGCTCGGGCGACGGTCGCGCCTGAGGTGAGCGAAGGTTCTCTCTCTAGATCCGTGGTTGACCGATTGTGGCACAAGGAGTCATGGTGGTGTGGGCGGAGTGATGCTGGCCAGGGGGTGGCCAGGGTGGCGTGGATGTGGAGGGGGTGCTGGTGTTGACTTCACCTCCTCCTTCCTACTCCTCCTTCTCCTTCCTCCGGAGGCGACGCCACCACCGCTACCAGCAGCCACCGCCACCTCGTCGACCTCGTCAACCGCGACTACGCCGACTTCTGTTGGAGTGGGTGGGGTTCCCAACCTATGTGGAGAAGACCCCGGAGTGCGACGAGCGCCGTTCGTGTGTCGAAGAAGCTCGGGGAGGAAGCAGGACTGCTGAGAGAGCTGCAGAGAGCTGCTGGAAGCAGAGGGGCCGAGTTCGGGCCGAACTCTGCCCCTGGCAGAGTTCTGGCCGAACTCTGCCTCCTCGTTCCAGAAGTGGGTCGGCCAGTGCTGGTTGCCCCGCACAGAGTTCTGGCCGAACTCTGTGTGTCGGGGGGCTGAAGCGGATTTTAGGATGAGTTTTCATCATTGGATGTAATCCAACGGTCCAGGTTGGTTGCGGGATTAGGGTATTAAGTTGAGATTTCTCAACCCTAATCCCATATCGCAAGTATTGGACAACACAAAGTTTGAGAGAGAGGAGGCAAGAGTGCCATTGCAACTTCGGAGAAGAAGGCGGAGGATTGAAGGTCGATTTTCGGAGGAGATCGTGTTCGGGTAATCTCTACTCGTCGTTCTCGTTCTTCGTAGCCTTGTAATCATTGTTCTTATCTCTGAGTGTTGTGGGGATCCGATTTGGATCGGAGGAGTTTGTAGAGGGTGTAATTCTTCTATTCCATTAGTGGAGGCTTCTCAGGGTTGGACTCCGATCGTCCCGTGGTTTTTCCCGCAAGGGTTTCCACGTCAAAAATTCTCTGTGTCTGCGTGATTGTTTTTGTGTGGTTGTTTTTGGGTTCGTGCGTTGTATTGCTCGGTCCTCTCGCAGGTACTCTCCGGTTTGGGGAAAGGTTTCCGCGCTTCCTTCCCAACAGAGTGGTATCAGAGCTTTGGGTTCAAAGGGTGTCAGGAGTTGACAGAGGAACCAGAGAGGAGAGATGGACGCGAAGCCGGTGCGCATGGTGAACCTTAATGGCACAAACTATCATTATTGGCGGAGCAAGATGAAGGATTTGCTATTTGTCAAGAAGCTGCATCTACCTGTGTTTGCATCCGAGAGGCCCAGTGATAAATCCGAGGAGGACTGGAAGTTCGAGCACATACAGGTGTGTGGGTACATACGGCAGTTTGTTGATGAGAACGTGTACAACCACGTTGCCAATATTGAGCACGCGAAGACGTTGTGGGATAAGCTGGAATCCTTGTATGCGAAGAAGACCGGGGTAAACAAGTTGTTCCTGATCCGAACGATGATGGGTCTGCGGTACAAGGATGGGGCGTCTATTACGGATCACTTGAGTGATTTCCAGGGCGTGGTTGACCAGTTATCCTCTATGGGAGTCAAGTTCGACGACGAAGTTCAGGGACTGTGGCTGCTGTGTACCTTGCCAGACTCGTGGGAGACCGTACGAGTATCTATGATCGCTTCTGCTCCAGAGGGCGTGGTCAGTCTGGAGTTTGCCAAGAGCGGGGTGTTGAATGAAGAGATGCGGAGACGTTCTCAGGGCACTTCATCCACATCCCACCACTCAGAGGCACTTGTTTCAGAGAGCCGCGGAAGGGGCAAAAGCAGGGGTCCAGGTGGTGGCAGAGACAAGAGCAGGGGGAAGTCCAAGGGTCGGTACGAGGACTCAGAGTGTTATCATTGCGGTAAGAAGGGCCATATCAAGCGGAACTGTTTCGCTTGGAAGAGAGAGAAGAAGGGCGACAAGGGGAAGCAAGAAGAGAACACTACAGCGGCGGCCTCGACGCATGGAGGCGATGTGATCGTCGTAGGTGATGAGGTCATTACTAACCTCGCCTGCGATGACAATTCTTGGCTGGTGGACTCAGGGGCTTCAGCACATGTATCTCACAATAGGGCACTGTTTGCCACTTACACGACAGGCGACTGTGGCGTGTTGAAGATGGGCAACGGAGATGTGTCGAAGGCGGTTGCCATTGAAGATGTGCATTTGAGAACGAAGACGGGTGCGGTTCTTGTTCTCAAGGATGTTCGTCATGTCCCTGATATCCGTTTCAACCTGGTGTCGGTTGGAAGGTTGGATGACGAGGGATTCTTCAGTCTCTTCGGGAATAGTCAGTGGAAGCTTTCCAGAGGTTCGTTGGTGATTGCCAGAGGAAGCAAGAAGTCCGGTCTCTACTACATGGAGGGGAGCGCACAGGGGGCACAGGAGGTGAACGCAGTCAGTGACGCGTCTACCGAGTTGTGGCACAGGCGGCTCGGCCATATCAGCGAGAAGGGGATGAGCTACTTGGTGAACAGGAAAGTGATTCCGGGGCTCAAGTCTACAAAGTTGGAGAAATGCACGCACTGTTTGGCTGGGAAGCAAAGTAGGGTGTCTTTCCAGAGTCACCCAAGTTCGAGGAAGCCGGCGTTGCTCGAGTTGATTCACTCGGATGTCTGCGGTCCTATGAAGGTAAAATCTCTTGGTGGTGCTTCTTACTTTGTGACTTTCATTGATGACTGTTCCAGGAAGGTTTGGGTCTATGCCTTAAAGACCAAGGATCAGGTGCTGCCTACTTTCAAGGAGTTTCAGGCCTCCGTTGAAAGGGAGACGGGCAAGAAGTTGTTATGTGTTCGGTCCGACAATGGCGGCGAATACATCGGTCCCTTTGATGCGTATTGCAGAGAGCAAGGGATACGACACCAGAAGACTCCGCCAAAGACACCTCAGCTCAATGGTGTAGCGGAGCGCATGAACAGGACACTGATGGAGAGGGTGCGGTGTTTGCTGTCAGAAGCAAACTTGCCGGGCAGTTACTGGGGTGAGGCTCTTCTCACAGCTGCTTATATTATTAATTTGTCTCCTAGTGCTCCTTTGCAGGGTGATGTGCCTGACAAAGTATGGTACGGCAAAGAGCCGTCATACAGTCACCTGCGGGCGTTTGGTTGTAAAGCCTTCGTGCATGTACCGAAGGACGAGAGGACCAAACTTGAGCCGAAGACGAGGCGATGCGTCTTTGTCGGCTATGGTCGGGATGAGTTTGGCTATAGACTCTACGACCCAGTGGAAGGAAAGCTCTACAGAAGCAGGGACGTGGTGTTCGTCGAGGATCAGACCATGACCAACACTCAGGATTCCGAGACGCCTTCTGAGGCTGAGGAATTGCCTGAGTTAGAGTTATTTCGCTTCGAGCAGTTTCCAGAGGACATCGCAGAGGATCCAGTTATGGGGGAGCCGGTACATGAAGTTGCTCCCAACCTTGATCATCAGCCTGCTGATGGTGGTCAGGGTGTCCCTCAGGAGGATGAGCATGCCGGAGAGGTAGTTCCTGAAGGGGAGGAGGCTGTCGGTATACAGCCAGCACCAGTGGCTCCACTGAGAAGGAGCAACAGGGATCGTCGACCATCTACGAGATACTCACCGGATGAGTATGTGCTATTGACTGACGGGGGGGAGCCCGAAAGTTTCGCAGAGGCTATGGAAGACGAACACAGGCAGGAGTGGATGGTGGCTATGCAGGAGGAGATGAGTTCCTTGCACACCAATTCCACTTATGATCTGGTGCGGTTGCCAAAGGGCAAGAAGGCTTTGAAGAATCGATGGGTGTTCAGAGTGAAGCAGACGGAAGATGCTACTCGCCCTCGATACAAAGCGAGGCTGGTAGTCAAGGGCTACGGTCAGCGGAAAGGCGTGGATTATGATGAAATCTTTTCGCCTGTCGTCAAGCATTCGTCTATTCGGGTGGTGCTAGCATTAGCAGCCAGTTTCGACTTGGAGGTCGAGCAGATGGACGTGAAGACGGCATTCCTCCACGGTGATCTTGAGGAGGAGTTGTACATGGAGCAGCCAGAGGGATTCTGTGAGAAGGGCAAGTCACATTTGGTCTGCCGGTTGAGGAAGAGCTTGTATGGTCTGAAGCAGGCTCCGAGGCAGTGGTACAGGAAGTTCGAGTCGTTTATGGGGGAGCATGGTTATGCACGGACGACGTCGGACCATTGTGCATTTGTGAGGTATTTTGCCGAGGATGATTTCATCATTTTATTGCTCTATGTAGATGATATGCTATTAGTGGGTCGAAATGCCACTAGGATAGCGGAGTTGAAGCGCCAACTGGGCGCGGCCTTCTCTATGAAGGATTTGGGCGCAGCGAAGACTATTCTTGGGATGGAGATCAGCCGAGAGAGAGAGTCCAAGCTGCTACACTTGTCCCAAACGAAGTACATTCACCGGGTACTTCAGCGTTTCGGGATGGACGGGTCGAAGAAAGTGAGTTCCCCCCTCGCGGCTCACTTTAAGTTCACTGAGGAGCAGTGTCCATCTACCGAGGACGAGAAGGAAGATATGGAGCGGGTTCCATATGCTTCAGCTGTGGGAAGCCTGATGTATGCTATGGTGTGTACGAGGCCAGATATTGCTCACGCGGTTGGCACGGTTAGCAGGTATCTTTCAAATCCTGGAAGGGTACATTGGAGTGCGGTCAAGTGGATTCTACGATATCTTCAGGGCACTGCTGATTGGAGACTTTCCTTTGGTGGTGACGAGCCGAAGCTGGTTGGGTATACCGACGCTGATATGGCTGGAGATGTAGACACGAGGCGATCGACTTCGGGCTACGTGATGATGTTTGCGGGAGGAGCGGTGTCGTGGCAGTCGCGGTTGCAGAAGTGTGTTGCCTTGTCGACGACGGAGGCGGAATACATTGCGGCGACGGAGGCTTGCAAGGAGCTGTTGTGGATGAAGAAGCTGTTGCAGGAAATGGGACTGAAGCAAGAGCAGTATACTTTGCTTTGCGACAGTCAGAGTGCGATCCACCTTGTGAAGAATCAGACGTTTCATAGCCGGTCCAAGCACATCGAGACTCGGTATCATTGGATACGGGATGTGGTTGAAAAGAAGGACGCAGAGCTTGAGAAGGTGCATACAGATGACAACGGAGCTGATATGTTCACGAAGATTCTACCAAGGGGGAAGTTTGAGTACTGCAGGCAGATCGTCGGGATGACGACGTCCTCCCCATAGTTGTGAAGGGGGAGATTTGTTGGAGTGGGTGGGGTTCCCAACCTATGTGGAGAAGACCCCGGAGTGCGACGAGCGCCGTTCGTGTGTCGAAGAAGCTCGGGGAGGAAGCAGGACTGCTGAGAGAGCTGCAGAGAGCTGCTGGAAGCAGAGGGGCCGAGTTCGGGCCGAACTCTGCCCCTGGCAGAGTTCTGGCCGAACTCTGCCTCCTCGTTCCAGAAGTGGGTCGGCCAGTGCTGGTTGCCCCGCACAGAGTTCTGGCCGAACTCTGTGTGTCGGGGGGCTGAAGCGGATTTTAGGATGAGTTTTCATCATTGGATGTAATCCAACGGTCCAGGTTGGTTGCGGGATTAGGGTATTAAGTTGAGATTTCTCAACCCTAATCCCACATCGCAAGTATTGGACAACACAAAGTTTGAGAGAGAGGAGGCAAGAGTGCCATTGCAACTTCGGAAAAGAAGGCGGAGGATTGAAGGTCGATTTTCGGAGGAGATCGTGTTCGGGTAATCTCTACTCGTCGTTCTCGTTCTTCGTAGCCTTGTAATCATTGTTCTTATCTCTGAGTGTTGTGGGGATCCGATTTGGATCGGAGGAGTTTGTAGAGGGTGTAATTCTTCTATTCCATTAGTGGAGGCTTCTCAGGGTTGGACTCCGATCGTCCCGTGGTTTTTCCCGCAAGGGTTTCCACGTCAAAAATTCTCTGTGTCTGCGTGATTGTTTTTGTGTGGTTGTTTTTGGGTTCGTGCGTTGTATTGCTCGGTCCTCTCGCAGGTACTCTCCGGTTTGGGGAAAGGTTTCCGCGCTTCCTTCCCAACAACTTCGTCAGCCCATCTCCGAGGAGGACTGCCGCCTTGTTGGCAGTCCTAACGTAAAAGATTCTGTTTTCGAATATGGATTTCTAAGCTAAGGTTATATCAGAGATTTTTTCGGTTTGCATGCAGCTGTATTGTGAGAGTTAGATACTCACATAATATTCTGTTTTCGAATCGGGCTAGTGACTTATGCAACTAATTGATAGATAACCAAGTTAATGTATGGACCACCCCGGACTTGTAAAAATCCATGGCATGCAAGCCATAGACTCTGGATTAGGGTTGAACAAGAATCGGAAATCCAAACCCTAGCTTTTAAGGCAAAATTCCAAATTAGCAATACGTCGACCGATATACCATCCGGTATACTGCATAGGTGAAAACTTGTCCAATAAATGTGTTTCTGGCCGTTCGATCTCCATCTTCTTCTTCTTCTTTTCTTTTCTTTTCCCAATGTACCATGAGATCATGTGTCATTATCCTCAATCAGATTGTGAAGAATAGAACCGATCATCAAAGGAAAAAAGAAAAGAAAAAGAAAATTAGTCATACATAACTACAATTTGTCGCTCAGACGTAGCTTAACAAATATTGTAATACAACATGTTATTACTTCACGATCCCTATCTATGTTTTCATGAAAGCTCAAATTTGTTTATCCTTAAATGCAATTCTCTAATTGTACGTGATGCTACAAATTAGAAAAGCAACAACAACAAAAACAATTGGAGAAGAATTTGGACAAAAATTATATGGAAATTACATGGGCTTTGGGTGGGTCCGGTGCATAACAAACAAAAACTGACAATTAATGGGCTTCCTGTTGTCCGGTTTGAAAACTTTTATTTAAAAAAAATAACTAAAATTTTAAGTGTTTGAGCCCAGGATCGAACCGGGGAACTTTAGTGTGTGAGACTAACGTGATAACCAACTACACCACCAGGCACTTTTGCTCTTGTGCTCAAGAACATTAATTTTATATAAAACCTATAATGAAACAACACCGAAACTATAATTTCTCAAACTCGCATAAATCTTCAAATTAAAAAAAAAAAAAAATCTGTCTCGGTTCATGTTGTCCGGCTGCGCTCATGTGTGTAGCACGAGAAGTTTATTTCGTGTGCACAGGGGCGGCTCCAGCATATTAGTGGCCATGGACTAGTCCCAAAAATGAGGTCCTCGTTCCTCTACATATTTTATAATTAGTTCTCCAATATATATAAATTATTACCAAGATCTAATAAATTAAGCGACTCCAACTTTTTGAGGATAATGATTAGAGTGATGCTACGTTGACTGCGGGTTTGTACCGCAGTCCTGGCCCGCGGACCACATATTGTCCCTTTATTTGAGGGGAGCTGCTTAAAAGCAGCAGATCTAGGTGGGCCCGATGTGGTGGGGGGGGGGGAGGGGGGGGGGGGGGGGGTTGAGCTGGGTGACATGTCGATGCGGTCCATTTAGCATTTTTCTAATGATTATAGATCGATTGAACACGAATATGGCAATAAAAGATACCAAAAAAGTTCAATGAATAGTAATCGGCGGCTTCTGGTGACTTCTCACTGCTTCGGGTGGATGTCGTACGACGACAGATCGAGGTGGCGAAGGACGATGGATTGCAGGTTGCGATCACTGATCGTAAGCGAAGCATCAAGTGCAGTGCAGGAGAAAGAGCCAACGTGATAATGGTCCTTTCATGAACATGCAATCTTAATAGGACATAAATTTCTATTTTATAATAATAAAAAAAATCAATAAATTGAGGCCCCTTAGGAAAAGAGATCCTAGGTGGCTGCCTAGCCCGCCTCCCCCAAGATCCGACTATGTGTGTGCTCATTGAGGCTTGTTCTTTTTTGTTGGCTTATAGCTTGGAATTTATAAGTGAACTATTTAAGAACCATCGGATGTAATAGAGTAATTGGGGCTCGCAGGGCAGGCCCTGGCTTAGGACAACCAGAACGATCACCTAGGGCCCCTCGACTAAGAGGGCCCCCGCAAAAAGTCCTTTTAGGCCTCGTTTGGTTCACGGATTCGAGAAATCCGAAAAGGAAACTTGTACATTTCCCTTGTTTGGTAGCCACAAATTTGGGAAATACTTTCCTGACATGGGAGAAAATAGGAGAAAAAATGGTTCCTCTCATGACCCATGGGATTCATTTTCCCTTCTCCTTTCTCAACATTAATTACCAAACATTATGACAAAAGTAGCCTTGATTTATTACCTATTTTACCAATTAACTCTTCATTATAATTATGTTGACATTAGATATTGTTGGAACAATGATATATATATTTTTTATTTCCTTTCCTACACCAACCAAACATAGGAAAGAAAATTTGATAAAAATTCTACTTTCCCATCCCCATGAAAAATATATGGAAATTGATTTCTTTCCTTGAATCAAACGAGGCCTTAATGTTAAATATTAGTGTTTCTATAAAATAGTATAATGATCTATCTTATGTAGTTGATTTTCACTCAAACCTTCTTTATAAAAGGGCATAAGTTCAAGAGCTAATGACTTTATTATTATTTTTTTAATTCATTTGTTTAAAAAGATGTACTATTTTAATTTATCTGGACATTCAAAAACTCTGGACCGGCCATGGAGGCTGGTGATGATTAACGAGGCGGCCTTCAGTTCAGGTCAAAATTATTCCCTCGTTATTGTGTGCCAACTTTTGGACCTAATCTTGGTTCTCGAGAGTGAGTTTATCTTCATGAGGAATGCTATCCACAGTCACTGTTGAGCGATGTAGGCGTACTCTCTTCTAGGTGACTTTACTTTCTCCTACAAACTAGCAACAAGACCATGCACATTTTCAAAGACCATGGCTTCGTATTAGTTGCTACTCATGCATGCATTAAAGAAAGTAGTGCTACTCATTTTTAATGTCCCATAGCCCAAAGTTCACCATGCATGCATTAAATAGAGTTAGCTAGCTGCTCATGCTTCCCTCCATGTGCATTTTCCCCCTCATTGCAAACGATATTACAATTCCTTTCTTGATAGCCAAAATCTTTTAATAGAAAACTTAAGACTATTATATACAACAAATTGAAAAAAGAAATGAAGAATGAAACCCAAAGTCTATTGTATTCCAAGCAAAGCAAATTGTATTGTGCAAGTAATAACTAAAGTTTAGATTTGAAATTAGAACTAAAATATTCGGACTCATCAATAACAATTTAAAATAAGTACATTACAACCCTCCATTTAACAAAAAATTGAATAACTACTTCAAAGTTAACATAATAATTAATTTTTTTTTCCGATGAACACCTGAAATAAAAAAAGCAAGAAATTGAAACATTAGAGATACTAGCTACCAATTTAAATTTGTATAAATTTATATTAAAGTAGAAGATATAACATACTAGTCATTTATCTATTAATTTCCATACCTTAAAATGTTTTCCAAATTGTAGAATTGCAACCTGACGTCTGCAAATTGTGATCAAACATATATGCACTTACACCTAAACTCAAGAGAGATATAGGCATAGAGTAATTATAATTTTGTATATTCTAAAATTTTAATATACAAGAAGAAGAAGAAGAAGAAGAAAAAGAAGAAGAAGAAGTTGATCTTCTTTTATGTGTACCATTTTCTAGCCGAGGTTGACTAAAATGGCCATGTCCTTGAGATGCATAGAACCTTTGATATGGAATACCAGTAGCTGACAGGGCCGGCCCTGGGGTAAGCCTGACAAGACTTCGGGCTTGGGCAACCCCCCTCCATAGGGCAACCCCCCAGACCATTTGGCTTTCTTAGGACCGATCCAACCCAAATCCAAATTAAATTTATATCTTTCAATAGGGGTAAAGGGCAACCAAAATTAGCTCTGGCTAAGGCAACCCAACCCTTCGGGCCGGCCCTGGTAGCTGATGCAAGTAGCTGATGCAATTAGATTCATCTGCATGTTCATCTTTAAAATAAAAAGTATGTTAAACCTACTTTTAGAAGTCGCTTTCATCAATAATAATAGTTATAACATCCTTATACCATATGTTTTAGAGATCCTTGGGTGTGGGGAGCATTGTCAAAAGTTCCATTCTTTGAACTTGAATGTCCCTAATAATAGAAGAAACCCACTTTAGAGTTATTTATAAGAATAGTAAAACATACCATAATTGTAATTTGAAAATAAAATATGTAAAAAGAATAATAGTGGGAGTACATTAACCAGTATCCTTGGGAATGAAGGTTCTATTTGATTATTTGGCTCTTCAACGACCTACACAAGTGTAATTTGTAAGCAAAAGAAAACAAGACTACAAAAAATGATAAAAGGATAAAGCATAAATTTATACACTAACCTGTTTTAACTTTTTACTTTTCTTTGATTCTTTTTTTCTATTCCAGGTTGAATTTTCTTAGGAGCCCCTTTTGTCTTTGACATTGGTGGGTCAAGCACTTATATCCCACCAAATATGTTCTTGTCAGTAACATTGCGAGTATCACATTGAGTTTCTTCTGAACTTTTGAAAGACTGATTAGCCTTTTCACATTTTTTTCAAGGCTTCTTTCAACGCAAGATATGCAATTTCAAAACTTTCTTGTGATATTGACCTCTCCTGACTCAACTTGGTGGCTTCTTAAAACAATTCATCAAAACGTTGTTTCTTGTATTGGACATCAATTGAAATTTGGTGTGTGGTATAGACATTTTTGAAATTTTTAGTCCATCGCTCTAATATATATTTAGAGGGAATTTGAAAAATACCCAAAGACTGAAGTGTAAGAATAGCATGTCTACAAAGAAACCCACTGTACTCAAATAAATAGCAACCACAATAAATCTCATCTGTACTTGCATCACGTACTACCTTGAAGTCATAACTTTTTTGAAGGTCCGTAACTTCAAAAGTTTGGATTATATTGTCACCATTCACCTTTTTGGAAAAACATCCTGCAGCTCCTAATACCTCAACTTGAAACTTTTTAAAAATTTCATGTGTGTAAATTTTGGACATTTGTCTTTCAAAAGGTGATGGAGACTTCAAAGCAGGTTGTTTGTGCATTGTGATAAAATCTTCTTGAGCTTCCTTTTCTTGCCTGTCTTGTAGAGCTACCTTGTATTGTCCTACAAACTCTTTCAAACTGGTCTTCTTGTTTACATATTTGTCAAAAAAAGAGTTTATGCTTTTCGACCGTTGCGTTGTAGACATTCCACCGGAAAATGTTTCTCTCATGTAAGTCGGCACCCAATATGAACGATCTTTAAACAATGATTGAAGCCACTCATCTTCTTTGAGGTCAAATCTCTCAATCATATCCCACCAACCTTTCTCAAACTCTTCACATGTCCATGAATTGTAAATGCATTTATTGAATATGTCAATAAAATCTCCATATTTTTTAGTTACATGGCCAAGCTTCTCAGGGACTTTCCTCAATATATGCCATAAACAAAAACGATGATATGAATTTGGAAATACCTGTGCAATGGCTGATTTTGTAGAAATGAATAATTGATAATTTTTATTGATGGGCTACTGCCACTACTTATAGAGGGTCCAACCCCTCTTCTTAATACATCTTCCGATGTGGGGCTAAAGTCCCTTATTGGTTCTCAATACTCCCCCTCAAGACGGGCGATAGATATTAATCATCCCCATCTTATTACATAGCTTTGACAGACTCAATGAACTAAGACCTTTAGTCAGACAATCTATAACTTATTCTTCTGAGCGAAAATGGTCAATCTTCAGTATCCCTTGTTCCAGCTTCTCCTTGATGAAGAATCGATCGATTTCGATGTGCTTCGTTCTGTCGTGCTGAACTGGATTGTTAGCTATACTTATTATAGCTTGAATATCGCTCAGAAGATGTAACGACGCTCCCTTGTCCAGTTTCAACTCTGTCAGTAGTGCTCTTACCCACAGCAACTCTGACACTCCTAGAGCCATTACTCTGTATTCTGCTTCAGCTGACGACCGTGCTACCACTGACTGTTTCTTGCTTCTCCATGAGACCAGGTTTCCTTCTACAAAAATATTGTACCTCGTGGTAGACCTTCTGTAGTCTATGTATCTCGTCCAGTCTATATCACAGTATCCCTCAACTTCTATGCGTCCATTCTTCTTGAACCATAGCCCTTTTCCCGGCGTCATTTCAGATATCTCAAGATCTGAAACACTGCTTTCATATGACCCGTTCTTGGATCATGTATGTAGCAACTCACTACACTCACAGCAAATAAGATATCAGGGCGAGTGTACCCCAGATAAATCAATCTCCTTACAATTCTTTGATACCTTTCACGATCAATAGGCTCTCTTACTTCTGCTTCTAACTTACACTTCTGGTCAATTTGAGTGACTGCTGCTTTGCATCATTGTCTCCTTTAGCAGATCTAGTACGTATTTTCTTTGTGAGAGAACAATTTCTTGTTCGCCGTCACACACCTCGATACCCGGAAAGTACCTCATCGCTCCTAAATCCTTTACCTCATACTTCTTTACGAGTTTTGACTTTAGCTTAGTGATCTCGACTTCATCATCACCTGTGATTACTATATCATCCACATATACAACAAGTATATGATGTGGCCTCTTGTATGCTGAAGAAAGACTGTATGATCTGTATTTGTCTGATGGTATCCCACGCCTATAACAGTCTTTCTGAATCTTTTAAACCAGGTTCGAGGAGATTGCTTGAGCCCGTATAGCGACTTCTTTAGTTTATACACTTTACCATGCGACGTCCCTCTGTCTGATTCTGTCGCGTAGCACCCTGGCGGGGGTTCCATGTACACTTTTTCTTGCAGGTCCCCATGGAGAAAGGCATTTTTCACATCTAACTAGTATAGCTTCCACCCATAGTTTGCTGTAATGGAGACCAGAGTTCTTACCGTGCTCATTTTTGCTACTGGGGCAAACGTCTCATCATAGTCGATGCCATATGATTGTGTGTATCCTTTTGTAACCAATCTTACCTTGTACCGCTCTACTTTTTCTTCTGGCGTCTCCTTCACTGTCTACACCCATTTGCATCCCACAACTTTCTTCTCTTTGGGTAAAGGAATCAGATCCCATGTCTTATTTTTCTCTAGTACCCTAAGTTCTTCCATCATTGCAGTTTTCCACCTTGGATCTTTTTTTACTTCCTGCCAATACTTAGGCAAAGAAGTAGAGTCTAACGATGCAATGAAGGCTCGATAATTCAGAGAAATGTTAGAATAAGACAAGAAGTTAGCACTGTCATGTTCATAATCATCATAACGACTAGGAGCCTTACCCGTAATGATGCGAGAAGATCTCCTTAAGGGAGCAATAGGTGGTGGAGAGATCATGCCATCCAAGTCAGAGAGATCTGTATCAGAATCAGAGTGATTCGGTGCGGGAGCAACATCTTTAAAAGTTGGGACAGGAGTAGACGAGGGACTTGGTACAGTAGGCAATGGGCTTGGTACAGTAGGCGCTGGACACGATGCAGTACTGGACTTCTGCTGTCTCCTTCTGTAGACTTGGAGCTTCTTTTTCCTTGTCTGCTTCTCTCACTGCGTAACATATGTATCTTCTTCTTCATTCTCTGTATCGGAGTCACTGCTATATCCATCTTTCGTCTAATTTTCCACGAACGGGCACGGGACCGATCCGACTATCACTTTTGGACTTATTATCTCTCCCTCACGTCTAACGCCCTTTGTGTTAGGTGTGTCACCAAATGCTGAACCTTCATCCGAACCATAGTATGGTTCCAGTTCTCTGAATGTAACGTCCATGCTTATAAATAGCTTTCTCTCAACTGGGCTCCAACATGCGTATTCTTTCTGAGTCGCTGTGTACCCGATGAATACACACTTAACCGCTCTAGGATCCAGTTTGCCAACTCCTGGCCTATTATCTTGGACAAAATATATACACCCAAATACTTTCGATGGAATAGTGTACGTGGTTGCATCAGTAAACATATCCAACGGTGTCTTCTAGTCCAATACTTGAGATGGCATTCTGTTGATAAGATAAGAGGCCATCAATACAGTCTGCCCCCATAAGTGTTTCGGGACATTCATAGCCAGCATCATCGTCCGTGCGACCTCCAGCAGGATCATGTTCTTCCGTTCAACCACACCATTTTGTGCCGGTGTATATGCACATGAAATTTGATGTAGTATTCTATGAGTAGATAAATACTCAGCAACCCTCTTATTAGTATACTCCGTCCCATTGTCAGACCGGAAACACTTAATTTTAACGTTATATTGTGTTTCCACCCGACGATAAAAATCCTTGTCACGACCCGCACCCTAGAGTAAGGGCACGAGACGTGGGTACGTCTAGCCTACGCCGCAATGTCGACGGTAGAACGTTGTCCTAGGTCTCAATGCATCTAACAGTTTAAGGCTAAGCAGTTTATACTTTCCGAATGGGGGTGACATAGCAGAATGTAAACTCAATCACAACTAAGGAAGAAGAAGCACGATATGATATAGAACTCAAATGAAATACAGATGATCAAAAAAGTCTAAGTGTCTAAGATAACATCTCAGCAAACATCCAAAAATACAAGTCTCAACTACTGAATATAGAAGAATATATACAATTCAGATCTCAAATGACAGAAATAGTAAAACCTAGACTAAACTAGTCCCAAGACAACATAAGTAAGATAAAGCCTAACTAAACTAGTCTAGGCAGTAGGGGTAATATCATCAGCTAGAGCTGGGTCCTCCTGAGAGTCCAGCTCACATTAAGTGTCGTCTAGGGCTGTCCCATAGAAGGTGTCAACACCAGCCTCATCCTCGTCCTCTGTAAACATTCAACGGTGCCCAATCAGGATGGAGCGAGCATAATACATCTCAACAGTTCATAGCAGGTTAGAAAATATAATCATGCAGTAAAGTAAGATATATGAAACTGAAGAAAGTATAGAATGTAAACAGAGAGAACTATAATAGAAATATCTACTATAAGTAGAGAACTAACAGTGGCTAGTGAGTCAGAGTACAATATAAACATGTGAACGGCATAGAAGATTCTGATACTACACTACGAAAAAGATTCTGATGCTATACTACTTGGATATTATTCACATGTCTACTTCTACTCCCCCGTACCTCCAATCAATACACAAGGATCCATCCAGATTATGTTATGATTCATGTAACGGGCCCCAAAGGGTGTACATGATAGGCCCAAAAATGGGTGATTCTAGGAATGCCTATAAATAGGAGATTCAAGGAAGACTCTGTGATCATGAGAGTACATGTCACAAGTGATCAATGAACCATGAAGCATAGTGATACACAATGTAAGTGAAACGCACAGAACATGTAGTATCCGATGCTCCCTGAGGGGATAACATCTCAAGAAGGGATCCATATAGTACTAATCCGTGTGACCAATGTGACAGTATCAAGTAAAGTAATTTAAAGCAGGAGAGTAATTCTAAACAGGATATGAAATGATCAGAGAATGTACTCGCCTGGTATCCTGAATGTCCGAAGAGAATATACTGTCCGAGGAGGGTGTCTGTCTCCTATAGAACAGTACAAGTCACAACATGTCCAGGTAAATAAAATAAGATACTATGATGCGTCTGCATGATACTAGGTCAATCCTAGACCAAAGTCAACCCTGGTCAACTTCAGTCAATTAAAAGGTCAAGGTTAGGTCAACTAGGTCAACTAAGTCAAACCTAAGTCAAACAAGTCTATACTAGTCTAACTAGTCTATTCTATCAACCACACACCAATTCTAGACTGTACAAGTCTACTAGACACTCACTAGGCAAACAGACACACCCATAGGCCATGAGCCCTAGGCTATAGGCTATATCATGCCTAAGCCACCCACATATCACATATTATCATATCAATACATATGCCTAAATATAATACACACACATATTATAATATATAGGATATCTATATATGTATCTCACATAAATATATATACATACATATGTAGGTACACATATACATAGGGATATAAAAGGGCAATGTGCATTTGTGTGTACATGTGAGCAAAGTGTCATGAGAGTGTGAGTGTGTGTGGGTCTGTACAGGAGAGTAGATAGGTGGGTGTGTGTATATGTGTCACATGGGTGAGTGTAGGCATACGTGAGAGTTTGTGAGTGAAATGTGTGACAGGAAAATCATGACAGAAAATAGAATAGAGGGTGAGTGACTGAGCTATGTGTGTAATAGGAACATTAGATTGTGTGTGATCAAACAATACATTTCCATGTGATGAAGTCTCAGGAATGTTAGTTAAAACCTACTCAGTGAACTAATAGTGTACATATGTTCAGACAAATGTGTGTTGACAGAGTTTTTTTAGGGAAAAAGCATGTTCTCAGGTTTCCAACCCTGGACAGTACATGAGGAGATCAGTAGCAACTCCAAACTGTGTGTAAGAGTGTGTGAACATGTGAGAGTGAGAGGAAAACAATGTCCAGTGTTCAAGTTATCATTTTCATGTGTGTGTGTGAGTATATATGACTATGTGTACTTGTGTGTAGGCTAGTAGTGTGACAGTGTACTAGATACTAGGATAGGCATGTTCCTGTGTGTGTGTGTGTACAATGTAATCCCAGGAAACCAAATGACAGGAAAGCAATGGCCAAAGTGTCTCATGTTCAGTGTTCAAGTTATTTTCAGGAGTCAATTTACAGTGAACTAACAGTGAAACTTTAGTTTAAAGAAAATGGAAACAATTCTCAGGTTTTAGGTTCATGTATAATTTACTGATACTCATAATCAAAACTGGAAACACACAGTTAACATTAATCCCAAAATATCAGGAAATCACATACTCATTTGATTGAACTCAGGATTTTCGTATACCCAGGTTAACACTCAACCTCAGTTAATAACCTAAATTAGCATGGACATTAACATTTCACATTTTCAGGAAATCTCAGAAATTAACACTAACTGTCAGTTCATAAAACCAAAAACCCAACTCAGTACTAGACTGATACATGAACTGGAAAAACACTGACACGTAAAAACCCAAGTTCGAACCTAATTTAAACCAAACGAAATTGGATAACAGTCATATAGGTTCATTCCCCATGTGATCTCGTGTCGAGGTGTGTCATTTGTGTCCACTAGAGTGGACACGAAGTGTCCAAATATACAAAAATAGTGTATCAGAAAATTAAGTGAAATCTGGCTTGTACACGCGTGCCGTGTCCTCGTGCACTCGACACGAGCCAAATCAGGACACGTGCTCGTGCACCTAGGTTCGCCCCACATACGGCTTCGTGCCTAGGACCCTGACACGAGCCCACGTGTCGTCGTGTCCATACGGGAAGCCCGTATCTGAACGCGATTTCAGTGTACACAGACAGTGTGCAAACCCAGTACGATCGTGTTTTCGTGTCCGACATGACACGACGTGTCATGAAACTTGGGGAGTGACTTGTCAGTCACTGCCCCGACCTCCACACCAATTTTGGTGGGTTAACAAGGTCTGTGCAGTGAGCACGACACACGTGGCAGCAGGGCACTGCTACCATGCCTGCACGCGTGTGTGCGTGTCCGTTTTGGACACGATAAACACCAAATTTTTGACTCAGTCACCTGGAAATCAATAAGAAATGCTAAAATCTAATTTCCTATTCAAAAGATTTCAAAAAAAAGGTCGAAATCCCCTTTGGGGAATTTCATCAAACACTCAGCATAGTGGACTGATACGTGTCCATTTAGGACACGAAATGGACACAATATGCCACAAAATTCTAGGGTTAGCTAGGGAACACCTAGATCTAGGCTAATATGCAAAAATAACAGCAAATATAATAGAGTTTTAGGGAATTACCTATAGGTATCAATCTCCTCAAAAAGCTCTAAAGAGGGGTGTTCTCCTTGCTTCCCAAACTTCACCAAATTGTTCACAAACTGAGAAAAACTTCCACAAACAGCAAGAACACACTAATTAGAACCTATTGCAATTTGTTTGGATTTAAAAAAAATTAAAATGGATTTGATATAAATTTCTAAAGTTGGGGATTTACCTCTTTCTAAACTTGAGATCTATTTCCAAGGGAGGCTAACCCTAAATGAAGGAGGCATTAAATAGGGTGGGATTTCCTAGGTGGCTGGCCATAGTGGGTTAGGGTTAGGGTTTAGTGATGGGCTATGGGCCTTGGGCCAAGTTTCACAAGCTATGGCTAAGTGATTATCTATTGGTCTCAAAACCATAAGTTATGACTTATGACTTAACCCTCTCTATTCTAAATCGAGTCTAAAAGACTAAATCATGGGTTAACTCTAGTTAGACTAGGGTTACTTAACCTAACCAAGGCAGTCACAACTAGAGTTAGCTTCTAGACTAGTCTACCAAAGTCAATGCTAGTCAAAGTCAACCTAGTCAACCATCATCCAAAATAATTCCTAAAAATTTCCATAAATTCAAATAAATAATATTAAAATCAAATAAACCCAAAAATGACAAAAATACTCTCAAGCTAAAAATGATAAATAAAATACCATAATCATATGGCTAGGTTCTAGATCACTATCTCTAGGGTTACACTAGCAAAACACCAAATCACAAGTCATAATTTTAAATAGTTTAAAATGATTAAAAATCACCAAAAATTATAATATAAAATAAACATCAATAAATTATAATTATAATTACTAAATTTTAAAATTACCCTCATCTGGAAAACTGGATGTTACAATCGTACCCACCTTAGAAAAATTTTGTCCTCGAAATTAAAAGGCGAAACTAACAATGAGAAGGATAGACGATCATACCTCACGGTTCAAAAAGATAAGGGTATCGCTCGCGCATCTCATCCTCCCGCTTCCAGGTAGACTCTCCTGGAGAATGATGCCTCCATGCGACGCAAACCAAGGGTATCACCTGGTTTCTCAGCACCTTCTCTCGGCGATCCAGAATCTCCACTGGCTGCTCTGGATAACTGAGAGTAGGCCCTACCTCAATCTCTGAATGATCAAGCACATGGCTAGGGTCAGCCACGTACCGTCTCAACTGTGATACATGGAATACATTGTGGACACCCACTAGTGCAGGTGGCAAGTCTAGCATGTATGCCATGTCACCGACTCTCCCGCTGATCACGAAAGGTATGATGAAGCACGGACTAAGCTTTCCACCTCCACCAAAACGTATAGTACCACGAGTCGGAGATATTCATAGAGAAACCATGTCTCCGACCTAAACACAAACATGGTCTCATGTTACTAAATAATCAAACATGACCAAACAACAAAACAAACAACCTACTTCTAATCCTATCTCTAATCAACTGAGTCAAACATAGTCAATGGTCAATCACTAGTCAATTTTCTCAACATCCTAGTACCTGGTCATCAGCTGGTCAACTTCTTAGGATTTTACCTATGCTAGCTACCTAAGTGTTTGCAACTAGAATTTAGCAAAAAGAGAAACTCTATAATAGTCTAGCTCTTAACTTCCGAATCCTATCAAGTCACCCATAACTAAGTACCTACAATCTGAGCACACCAATCCCAAATACCACATATATATGCTCAAGAACAACAACCCATCACATATATCCTAAGTATATCATCTATATATATATATGACTGATCAACCAAGGGTTAAAGTAGACTAAACTTATAAGTGACTGAACAAATGCTTAGAATTTAGGCTAAGGATGAATGGTCTGAATCATCAGTGTAGGCAAAAGGAAATTGTGCTAAGGAGACTAAAATTATGAGCTAAAGGACAGGACATTTGGGTCCACTTGTATAGTCAACGTGAAAGGAAACCTACATGGTGACTGAAATATGCCTCTAGATCAACCTGGCCTCTCTTCTATATCTGGCTGAACTAACTACATGCAGGACAGTGGTCTGAAGAAGTGAACCAAACTGGTGTACAAGGAATGTAATAGGCAGTATACTGTAGACGAGTGCAGGCTACATACCAATCAAAATATATTACATATATATACAAACTATATATATTAACCCTCATCACCTCAACTCTACTCAGGGTCTAAAACACACACTCCCTACCACATGCCTAGCACTCCAATGAAGCGGTCAGATACTGTAAGGTGTACTGGGACAGAACAGTGAACTGTCCCAAGGGGGTGAATGCAGACCTCTATTATGCATGATACTAACTCTCCATATATGTAGAATATGGTAAGGGTTGATGGTTATATTGGTGAGTCAATAATTAGGGTCTGAACAATGGTCCAGTGAAACCTATAATACAACCTGGTAGGTAATAAAATTTGAGTGCAGTGAACAACTTGTACAAGTCTGAACCAAGGAGACAGGGTATCTAGTGAAGGGTCTGTACACCGCCTATAAAGGTTGATCAAACATGACTGAACTCAACACAAAGAAAACTTACTAAAATAAGAAGTGGACCAATAGGCTAACAACATGCCAATAATCCTACACAACAATGACCTATAGATACCAACCAACCCATATCCCATATGCCAATACCATCTGTAATCTATATGTATATAGACCTCTCAGTCTTAGGTGAAACTACCACTATATTCAAGGACAGGCTCTGGTCATGGGTGTCTCACTGGAAAAGGTAAGGAAAGTAATAACAATCATGAAGGCTGTAAGGCATACTAACATCCTATATGTAAACTGGTTGGTATTATAAATAACAGGAAAATCATCTGCAATGGGTTACTATTCTAATACCACTACTAACTATCATCTCTAGGGTACAAACACTCTACAAGTCGTCACCTCATTACACTATGAAAGAACTACATATGAATAAGCTCTACAACTAATATTCCTATTCCTAAGTTATTTGATGAAATACAATTTTAAAACAACAGAAGGGTATGATAGTCATATGCGTCTGTCCAAAATCATGTTGTTCGGAGCCTTCGTCATGCTAGTGAGCAAGGCTACTATAATCACAGAGTCCTCGACTAAGGCACATACCTCTAGGTTCATGGTATTTAAAATTTTTGCATTGCCGCATGGGACGGCAAAACCTTAAATTCCTACACCCGAGAAATATGTCCAAAATCTGACTATATGTCCTCACTATGCCAGCTAACACGACTATCGAAGATTCTAGATCCCATAACTGAGGTGACCTAGCCCATATGATTTTCTCAGAAGAAAAACATAACAAAAGAGCAATATGACAAAATTAATCAATCAACAAGAAACAGATGGAATCGAATTTCAAGGTAGTTATAAAAGATAATTACGGAAATGGAATCGAGAAGAACGAAACTTGCAGCAAGATCTTCAATGGTCTGTGCGTCCTTGACTGTCCTGGCAAAAGCTCGCCCTTGCTAGTTTCCTCTGGCCTGTTGCTGATGCTGCATGAATCGCTGCTGCTGAGAGAAATAAAAAATAACAGGAAAAGGTCTCTGTACAGACGAAGGTGCACCTCCAATGTAGCAGAAATGCCAACCTGTGTTGGCGCGACATGAGCTGCGGTCTCGAGGCCCTGATGAACAGGACGAGAGGTGGCCAGCCTCTCGATAGTATTTCCCGGACCGGAGCGATGATATCGTGTCTTTATAACCATCATGAAGACAGATCAAAACAAGAAGCAATTTCTGAGAATGAAGCAAAAATTCAAAAGGGAACAGTTTATATTCAAGGGAAGTCAATAAGCAACAATTTAGATAAAAGGAATCTGATTAAGTGTTTTTCCTAGTGTGATTGAGTACCTTCAAAAATATTCTAATTCCTACTGCAGGCTGTAGTGACACTCTAGTTCGAATACCATTACACAAACTCGACCTGCATGGGCCACCACTAAAAACGTGTCACGACCCACACCCTAGAGTAAGGGCACGAGACGTGAGTACGTCCAACCTACGCCGTAGTGTCGACGGTAGAACGCTGTCCTAGGTCTCAATGCATCTAACAGTTTAAGGCTAAGCATTTTATACTCCTCGAATGGGGGTGATATAGCAGAATGTAAACTCAATCACAACTAAGGATGAAGAAGAACGATATGATATAGAACTCAAACAAAATTCAGATGATCAGAAAAGTCTAAGTGTCTGAGATAACATCTCAGCAAACATCCAAAAATACAAGTCTCAACTACTGAATATGGAAGAATATATACAATCCAGATCTCAAATGATAGAAATAGTAAAACCTAGACTAAACTAGTCCCAAAACAACATAACTAAGATAAAGCCTAACTAAACTAGTCTAGGCAGTAGGGGTAATATCATCAGCTAGAGCTGGGTCCTCCTGAGAGTCCAGCTCATAAGTATCGTCTAGGAATGTCCCATAGAAGGTGTCAACACCAGCCTCATCCTCGTCCTCTGTAAACATTCAACGGTGCCCAATCAGGACGGAGCAAGCATAATACATCTCAACAGTTCATAGCAGGTTAGAAAATATAATCATACAGTAAAGTAAGATACAGAAAACTGAAGAAAGTACAGAATGTAAACAGAGAGAGAACTGTAATAGAAATATCTACTATAAGTAGAGAATTAACGGTGGCTAGTGAGTCAGAGTATAATATAAACATGTGAATGGCATAGGAGATTCTGATACTACACTACGGAAAAGATTCTGATGCTACACTACTTGGATATTATTCACATGTCTACTTCTACTCTCCCGTACCCCCAATCAATACACAAGGATCCAGCCAGGTTATGTTATGATTCATATAACGGGCCCCAAAGGGTGTACAAGATAGGCCCAAAAATGGGTGATTCTAGGAATGCCCATAAATGGGAGATTTGTCACGTCCCAGAACCAGAATACTGGAGAGCGAGGACGTACATAGCCAGCTACGTATATTGAAGTGCAACCCACCTCGCTATACGGTCACGGCTATCTAGATACATGAGGGTTTAACTACAAGCCAACAGTCTTCTATGGTCATGAACAAGCCTATTGTCTCAATCACAAGCAAGCAATAGTAGTTACAAGATGTCAGAGCACCAAATATATAATAGCAAGGCGTCCCATACATTACATATTGGATGATCATGAAGCTAGTCGTACAAAATGTCATGACTAACAAGAGTTTAGTCATACATGATCAACCCTAGGATCTGTCAATCATGTTACAGCCTGTAGGCAGACAGTAAGTAAGGTACAATCGAGCTAACACATGCTCGCCGGCTAAACGCCTCAAAAGAATAATTTTACAATAAAGTGGGAGGAAAAAAAGAAACCCACTCGCTGCCAGGGTTACGCCTGGTGGTCACCATCTGGCTGGAAGACCGGTGAACCCTCTGGTGCTGCTCCGATATCTGGCAACACAAAACCAGCTGGGTCAGACCCCAGAAAGAGCAAGTGCCACAAAGGAGGCTTCACTTAGGAACTAAAACCAGCATATCACAAATAAATAGTAAAGGTAATTAAAGATAGTGATAATAGCTGAGATAACAATAATATATTGAACACGGAGAAACCATTCAAGTAGCCAGACTGCAACCCTTAAACCAAATAAGGACCGGGGTTGCAATCCTTCGCCTGAATAGAAACCCGCCTCAATTACTATTGATAAGGTAACAAGACAATAAACGAAGAGAGGACACAGAACTGCTCCGGAAGCCAGGTTACAACCCTTAAACCAAACAAGGACCGGAATTGTAACCCTTCGCCTGAACAGAACTGGACCCCTGATCTTTATTATTAAGGCCAGTATAAATAATCATGGTATTGAAGTAAAGGTAAAATATGACGAGCATGACAGGAGGTTGCAATAAGACAATAAACGAAGAGAGGACACAGAACTGCTCCGGGAGCCAGGTTACAACCCTTAAACCAAATAAGGACCAGGATTGTAACCCTTTGCCTGAATAGAACTGGACCCCTGATCTTTATAGTTAAGGCAGGCACAATAAGCAGGACGATATATGATAAGATAACCATGGAACTATTCAGATAGTCAAGTTACAACCCTTAAACCAAACAAGGACCGGGGTTGTAACCTTTCATCTGAATAGAACTTGGTATCCCATCATTTATCGATGCAAGAAATTATGTCCTGATACAATCTTGTACAGGATCAGGATAAGACTAAGCTGGAATAAACTTCATCCAATCAATCACGGCCAATCAAGAGTACGGCTTGATACTTTTAACTAACTAGGGTTATCACATGCCTAGTTACTAGCAAGATGCAATGAGATTATCCCAACAGCCACAAGCCCTGCAGACCATCCAGGTTATCCGGGTCGAATGTCAGTTTATGGAGAATGCAACACGTGACTGTGTGCTAGAAATGTGCCCTACTCGTCGGTAGGCTACAAGTCCACTTAATGAATGCACCCAGATAACGGGATTGCCTGTAGCTGGGAATCTCTTCATGACTACTGAATCATTCTAGTTAATTAGCCTTAGTCAATTTCAGTAGGTAACCCTGACCGTGGTACTCAGGGATCCCCATCCTAGACATGATGCAAGACAGTACTAGTTTATTTGTACAAACGCAATCGCCCACGGTGTCCAGACCTTTCATACTTGTCATGTCAGTTTACTTGTCAAGAGTGCGCCACAGCGGGCCACTATCGTGTTCTATTCTTACATTATCATGAATGAGAAAGATTGTATAAAATAACTAACATATTCTTGAAGCCAAGGAAAAGATCTACAACTTTCATGTTTTGAGTTTTTCAAGATTCTAGCTATTTTAGCGACATAGGATCTTTTATGTTTCTAAAAGCTATTTTTTACATGTATTGGTGACATGAGTTCTAGTATGTCATAGAATCCACATAAATTTTACTGGAGTGAAACGAAATATCAGTCCCACAAAAAATCATATACATATCGCGACATCCACATGTCGCAGAAAGATACTATATGTTCTGCAACATGTGGTACATGCCGTAGAAAGACATTATATATTCGACGACATGAATGGTACATGCCGCAAAAAGATAATATACATTATCCGACATGTGGTACATGTCGCAGAAAGACATAATATATTCGACGACATGAATGGTACATGTCGCAGAAAGATACTATATGTTTGGCAAGTAATGTGTATTTATTTGTATAAGTCAAGTAAAAAATTAAAAAAAAAATTGAACATGTCAACATTAAGAGAAAAAAAATCTCGACACAGAGATTCGAACTCTCGCGAAAAAACCCATATACGTAGCAGGCCCACGCCGAACCACTCGGCCAAAGAACTACAAAAAAAATATCCTTTTATAATGCTCACAAAAATGTTTTTACAATATTTTATATAAAAGTGTTATACAGATTTAGAAACACCACGTAATATAAGTTTGATAAATTTTTTGTTCTACTATAATTTTTAATATAAATATTATATATAGTACATAATTTCATAGTGATTCTATATTCCTCCGTTATAATTTTTTTTTAAAAGTCTCATGGAGACTTGCCTGCTTTTTTTAAGGATCTGTTCGAATGCCCGCTTTCTTTTGCTTGGCTGTACTCGGAAAAGTTTAAGCCCCATCAAAAATCTTCTCTCCCCCCTTTTTTTCTTCATCTCCCCTTCTTTTTCTTTCCCGCAAATCCCAAATCCCGCCTCCTCCTTCTGAAACCCTAACCCTCCCCATTACTCCTCCTTATCACCTCCACCCGCCAAGACCCCATCGGAAAATGTTGCCAACTTCCCAATCCACCGCTCCTTCTCGAGAATTAGGTTTAGGGCTATGGCGACGGAGTTTGTTCTCCCGGCAGTGATTATCGGTGAAGGGAGGGTCGGAAGGGCGCGCCAGGGGATGGGCGGCGACCGGGACCTCCTCGTCCGAAGGGGCCAGCCGGTTCCTGCCAACTTCGAGGGCCAGGTCTTCATCTGCACCAGGAACGATGATCTCGAGGCGGTGCACAAAGCCACTCCGGCTTCTTAATGGACTGGTATATTTTGTGGTTAAGCCCTCTGAGATTATTGTGCTTCTTGTTTTACTTCTGTTTTATATAAATGTCAGGTCATATAGTTTATGATCTTATTATCCATGATCAGCAAAGTCAAGCCCAACCCCGAGCCCTCATTCCGAGACTTGGCGGGGGCGGTCGACTGGAGAAGCCAGCTCCAATTGGAGGCACAATAAAGGATCATCAAAATGATGTAAGCTTCGATTGGATTCTGTGATTTCTTAAAATTCTCTCTTTTTAGGGCTTGTTTGATGTTGTTGGGTGGCAAACCTTGTCAAGAGTCTTAATTTGGAAGTACAACATTATCGAGGGGATGATCCATTTCTCTAATTTCATTTGGAGGTCTCCAAATACATCTAAATTTCGATCATTTGTGCATGTTCTCATTTTCATTGTAGGTCATGGGTGAGTACTAGTAGCCGAGTATGTGAAGAAGAATCTCTTCAGCAAGTTGATCAAGCACCCAAAGTTTATTAGTGATACAAAATCTACTATAGGTGTGATTCTTTCCAAAATTCTGTTGTGAATTAAATTGAGCATGAATGCACTTTTGAAGCTCCCTTGACATGTATATACACCACAACATGTAGTAAGTCCGATAATAGACCATCTTCAGGCTGAGGCATGTGATTTTGGGCCAAAGTTGGGCTATAAAATTATGTCATAATGTTGTAGCAATAGAAACTTTCTGGATTTTGTAACTTCTAAAGGTTGGAATGTTAGATAACATATTACATTATGCACCTAATTTTTTCATCGAATCCCTTGCAAGATATTGTACCTATTTCTTTAGGTGGATTTAAAGGTCTAACTATGGTGGTTATTTTCATCTGACTTCTATCTTATATTTTATTAATTAATGCTTTTATCATGCATTCACATCATAGAATTGCATTCTCGACCATGGTGTAAATTGGTTTTGTCCTACAAATTTTTACTAATCTTTTGGTAATGTCATAGGCCTTTCCTTTATGTCAAGTGCCGACACCATTGGGAGTCCCTTTCCTTTAAGTAATGGTTTGGACTGATATTTTTAGTGGTTTATTATATCAAAAATGAACTACATGAATAAGTTTCGGACCCTCCAATTCCGGTCATAGACGGTCGAAGAGCATAAGTTCAGTTGGAACATAAGATCTTGATATATAGATACTTGATACATAGAAACATATCCATTTCGTCCAATATTTCAAACCTTGAAATTTAGATACATGACATATAGATTAAAATTTATGCAAGAAACTTTCCATTTTTATATTCTTAAATATATTAAAACACCGGGGAAGGTTTTCCTCGATTCTCTCTTAAAAAAAATCTAAAATAAATTAGTCGTGTACATTGATTTAAAATGTTCACAAGATTAATATAATTCTACATGAGAAACATTTAACACGGAAAATGCTAAAATATATTAGTATAGACAACATGCTTATATCCATAAGAAAAATATAAAATGATTAGATGTGTTTCTTTGGATGAGTCGAGCAGAGGGACACATTTTCAGGTATGTTTTTTTTTCCCCTTTTGGTGACCTTGCAAATCATTGCAATGACCTATTTTCGGCATGTAGCTAAATAAAATATATGAGGGAAAGGGTTATAAATTGGGAATACCTGGAAAAAAATATGGAGATGGTGACCTTAACACAGTTCCAAGAAAACTTACACACTACTCTACTATGAACATGGGATATTTGATCATATATTCCCCATGATTGATATTGTTCAAGTAGTTATTTGGTCATAAAGTCTTTGCTTGGCTTGCTCGCTAAGCTTCGTCTGAGTTTAGGAATATGTTGTTTAAACTGGATTCATGTGTATGTTTTAGATTAGGTGATGAATACATGTAGCATATAATGGAAGATTCTGAGAGGGTCTTAGATAGTAGGTCCATACGTACAGTAATGTGTTTTCTCTTTATTTTTTTTAGGAATTATGGGTTTTTAATGGGTAGTTGACTATTTATTTATTTTTTTTTCCTGTTTTGTAGTTGTGATTTAATCATTATGTTTAAATGACAACTTTTAGGAAGCTTTGTATAAGGAACCTGAATTTAGCAGAAATTTTTGTACTTTCTTTCAGTTTTAGGGAGCTTGAAGGTTTTCGCAGCTGTAGACAAATGGTAAATCTATGTCTGATCACTCCCTAAATAAAATTAGCTTGTACATGTTGAACCTAGTATTTGTCATCAATGATCAAATTGCTTCTTTTTCATCGTAGATAGGAGGAAGTTTCTGATATACTATTTCTTTTATGTTATTAACGTCATTATGTCTTGATTCGGTATATTATTATGTATATTATAGGAAAATTCTTCGAATGAGCTGCAATTCTTCCCTTTATTCAAGCTGAAGAGGATGAGCTGGTAGCCCCTCGAATTTTTCTTTGTTTTTCCATTAAAATCTTGGCTATTCTGATGTGTTAGTCTACGTTTGGCAAATTGTATGATTATATGCATTCTGCCCATTCTTCACTTGACTGTAAAAAGATTTCTTATCAACATACCTTTAACAGGTAGCTAATATCATAATTTTTCCAATATAATTTTTCCAACAAATAGTTGATAAAACTATTAGCTGGAGATTCATACCTATTGATTCGTAATCATGCTTGTCTTGGGACCTGTCTATTTCTAAGCATCATAAATTCTTGTTGGTTTAGGAAAACATGTCGTATGGAGTTTACAGTTTCAGATACGTACGGACCAATTTATCTTCAGCTATACATGATGGACATTACTTATGTATTTATAATCTTGTCATCTAATGTGCAATTGATACTTAGTTGTTTTCTGGCGGTCTTTCATTTAGTATAACATTCTTTTGACTATTTTTTAATGGCTAAATGTAAAATAAAATTACTAAATGACCATCATTTAGGGGATAGAGATCTCAGTGAAACAAGGAATGTGCAGTGTTGGTGCCAAAACGGTACAATTCATATAGATGCCAATAACACCATCTGTGTGGTATCTTCCTTGTGTTTATACACCTCTCCATCAATTTTTAGAAGAAACTTATCTGCAATCCTTCAGGATAATTTAAAGATCTATTGTAAAATTGTGTAATAAACATAATCATGTGGCCTGACTTACAATTCTCCTCCCATGTGATGACTTAATTTTTTTAATTTTTTTCCATAATTTTTCTAGTATTGCTCATTATTTTTACGTTTGCAGTGTCATCATATTTCCAATAGCTATCACCTTCTATATTACCTAGTGGTTCATTCATTTGTTGGATGGATTTTTTCTCCAATATATATGTTCGACTTGGAATCTACATTTTTGGTATGCATATTGATCCCATGAATGCATGTGTTGTTGGGTACTGGATTTTATTCTATTTAAAGTCGTTAATCATATATAACTCTCTGATATGTATGAAAACTTTATTTGAAAATTATTTGAATTCCATATAGTAGCGTTTCTGCATTCTTATGTCATAGCTTTTAGTTCCAGATATACTTGCAAAATTTTAGTTTCAAACGTAATGCATGTTTTAGTAATGACTGCACTAAAATGAGTTCCTTGCAGCTTCCAACTTAAAATTGGCAGTTTGCCGCAATAGACTATAGTGAGTAACACTGCAAAGAGCATAATCCCTAACTTGGTTTCTAGCAGTGCATCTGTAAAAAGCTCCAAGATAGGGGTGTCCAGGTTTGTATACCATACGTGTTTGACATGACACAATCCACATATCTGGAGTGTCCGTGCTTCCTATTTGAGTAGCAGCAGTTATTAGAAAGAATTTCAATTTCGTGTAGTAGGATAATATTTGTTCATTAGGCATTGACTAAGTAGATAATTTATTTGATCATGCATCATATGCTATTGACATACAACATAACAAATGTAGTTATTGCTTGGAGAAGCCGTCAATATGCTTTAGTATGTACATGCTCTCTTGAAACCTTAGATGCATGTTCTCCTTCCAGGTAGTCTTTTCTTAAGGTGGCCTCTTAGTAAAGAAAATAGACTAGAAATTGAGACCTTCTACGAACTAAAGTCACAAGAAAAAGTTTCCTTCAAGACTGAACTATGAATGCATCCAAATAATACAATCAAATTGATTAGAAAAATGGATGAAACTGCATGACAGTTACGGTACAGCAAAGTTTCTTTAAATTTCTGACAAGTCTTTTACAGGGGTAAAGGCTATCATTCTTTATGGTCCTCAGCCAATTGTCAGGAGCCACTTGATGTCAGTAGTGAGTTTACATTCGAAGTAATAGATGGAATTCTTTCAGGTAAGATTCAACTCTTCTTGTATATTATTGTAAACATAAGGAAAATATCCATCTATTTGTAAAACATACATGCTGAAACCAAAAATTGAAATATAATGCAAAATCTGTAAAGCAACGTTTGCATTTGACAGCTTCTAAAAATACGACTTATCTACTATAAAACCCAGTACTTACGTAGTCAACAATAGTGTAGAAGTAATGGAATACTGATCATAAAAATACTTCTTCTTTTAATTGGTTTTCTGTGTCACCTTCTACGTCATCTGAAATAGATAAAAGAAACTATATCATTTCTATTTGCGTATCATTCAGGTTGATGTACAAAAAACTTAAATATATTCCAGAACCAAACCATAAAATTGGTCTACTTTTCGAAACTCTGGCCGGTTTCTGAAATATGGATACCGTTAAGCTTGTCAAAGATGTTTTGGCGGGCCGAGCTTTCTAAAGAGACTCTAAAACCTTTGACCAGACAGACCTTTTTGACTTGATGAGATATAAATTAGGCACAACTTCTTTCGAGACCAACTTTTCCAGTGAAGTGGTGATCAATTTGAATGTTCTTTGTTGCATGGTTTACATATGATGAACCTGGTTACTGGCAAGTGATTGTTGTCTTGACTTTTTATCATTATAGAGACAACAAGAATTTCAGACTTCACAACTAGCTCCTCGGGTGTGAAACCACAACACTTCTCTAACACCTTGTGTTCTCTATACTCGACTTTTGCACTAGATTGTGCAACCACAAACTGCTTCTAACTTATCTAGTTTACCATACGTTGTCTAATAAAAGAATAATAATCCAATGTAGACCAGCAATTATTACAAATTTGTGGAGTCTGCATCAGAATGTACTTCAACCTGGAGGTGTGCATTTGTCCTAAACAAAATTCTGAAGGTAGAGAGGGTCATATAATACCAGCCACCCCCATGATCCATGTTCATTGTCTTTATAGGGAAACTCACGCCTAATTGTCAATCACTCCCTTAAATTGGGACACCTTAATATAGATTTGATCGTGTGCCTTCAGTCTTAGTTTGCTTGAAACTAAAAGAAAATTAAGAGGGCAAAAGGAGCACTATAGGTAAACCCTGTTACCTCGCCTAGTTATCAATAGACAAGGTGCCTCCCCAGGTTTTTTGGGAGAAGGTATGAAAGACCAATACACATGAATATAGAAGCACAATACACTCCTTGTGAAATTATTTTTCTCCCATTGGCCTATAAAAAAGTAAATTGAAATTTCTAAGCCCAGGAGACCAAGGATACACATTTCCTCTACATCGATATGGTCCACACAATACATCCTGAGAGAGAGGTTTGCAGGATCACATAGACAACTACAATTTTGTGTGTAGATTTGTTTTGCATATGAGTCCCTTAAACCTGTCATTTTTAGTATATATTTTGTTTTACTTACAATTTCTTTTGTTGTTTGCAGGATCACATAGACAACTAGTCAATTTTGGGGGAAGACATTCATATCATGAGATCCTTTGTAGGCTAATTTTTTGGGAAGACATTCAATTCATGTATTTTAGTTTACACTATAGTTGTCTAAGCTGAAATACAATATGTTTGTGGAATACAATATGTATTTTTTGAATGGATACTTGACGTTGATAAAATATTACATTATTGGATTATTTTATGAAGAGATGTTTGAAGACATTGTATTGGATATTATGTTTTATTCACGGTAACTTGTTCTTTGTTCTCAAGTCTTTGAATATAAATTTCAATGTTTGTGTTATTTTCGAAATAAGATTTTTACTTTTATGTTGAAAAATATATGCAAAATAATAATAATATAAATAAATATAAAAATATAAAAAATATAAATTAGTTTTCATGACATCAAATTGTGTAGTAGGAAGTGTATTTATATTTGGCTACATTAGCTTTCGCGACATCAAATTGTGTAGCAGAAAGTGTATTTATAATTAAAAAAATACAGAACTAGACATTTGGCAACATGTGTTATGTTGTCAAAGTATCATCTTTCTGCGACATACAAGACACATATCACCAAAAGTGATTTTAAATCATAAATATGATATGTCGCCAAAAGTTCTTACATTTTGCGACGTGTGTTATTTTATGTCGCCAAAAACTTTCCCAGACAAGGCTACGGCGACATGTATGCGACATTGCCAGATATGTCGCAGAAACGCTTTGGCGACACAAATCTAACTTTCTGCTACATATGGCTTATGTCGCTGAATATGCATTTTCTTGTAGTGATGGGATTCCTGCACCAATCGGCGCATGAGATTCCTGCGCAATCGGCGCATGGGATTCCTGCACCAATCGGCGCATGAGATACTCACGTTGCGTCTTCAATACATGCGTGTAGAGAACCTACGCGCATGACACGCTCGGAGTTAAGGGATGCGTTGCCGGGACTTCACGGCGCATGGCCTCCCGGGCGCATGAGGTTCCCGGCATATGAGGTTCATCGTCCCCAAACAGCAAGTTCAGCCATGAAAGTTCCGAAAACTTGTAATGGCCGTAACTTACTCATCCGAAGTCGAAATCAAGCGAAACAAAAGCCAAAACTGCATGAAATTGAATTCTCTACAACATAGAACCATTAGTTTTTGGAAATATCAAGTTTTTAGAGATCAAAACCAAGAAAACTAAACAAGAAGGAACTTAAAACTTAGATCTACAAAAATATAACCATAAAAATAGAAAATGCCAAGTTCTAAAGTATCTTAGAATCAAGTGAGAAGAGAATGGAACAATAAAACTTTTAGATCCATCATGAAGCAAGTTTGCACTTGCCTAAGCTCTCTCGCTCTCTCTCTCCCTCCTTCCTGGTAGGTGTAGAAGTAAATGTGGAGAAGAAGAAGAATAATGAAGAGAGAGAAAGAGGAAGAGTTAATAAATGGGGATGGTGGTGGTAGGTAGGGGTTCACCTTTGGTTCATGATGAACCAAAGCAAACCAAGCCAAGCCGAACCAACCCAAGAATAAACCAATCAATGAAATGCTAGAATAAATCAAGCAATGAGACATGCAATACAAGTCAAGATACATATACGTATTCCAAAATACGTAATACAAACTACAGGCATTACAACTCTACCCACCTTAAAAGAATTTCGTCCTCGGAATTTAATCAATAGGCTAGAATTGCAAGGACAAGCTATAATAATCGTAAATTATAACAAGCAGTCTACCATGCAGTCATTTATTCAAGCAAGGAATTGAAAGCATAAGGCATAAGGAAGACATTATACCTTACGAGTCAAACAAGTCGGAATATCGCGATCGGATATCATCCTCACGCTCCCACGTTGACTCACCCAAAGAGTGATGACCCCAAGCAACTCGGACTAAACTAATAGTCTTATTCTTGAGTATCTTCTCTCTCCGGTCCAATATAGACACGGGCCTCTCCTCATACGAAAGGTTGGTACAAACAACCAATTCCGAATGATCCAGGATATGGCTCGGGTCCGGGATATACTATCGTAGTTGAGATACATGGAATACGTCATGCACCTCACGTAGCGACGGTGGAAGAGCGAGACGATAGGATACATCACCTACTCGCTCCAGAATATCGAACGACCCTATATACCTAGGACTAAGCTTTCCCCGTACGCCGAAATGAATGACGCCACGGTTAGGCGAAATCCTCAGGAATACATGGTCGCCGACTGAGAATTCAAGGGGTCGCCGATGGGAATCGGCCCAATGACGCTAGCGATCTTGGACAACTCGAAGATGGTCTCTGACTCTTCTGACCACTTCAACGGTCTGAGCAATCATTTTTGGATCAAGCATCTGTCTCTCTCCAACATCGTCCCAGGCTAGCGGGGATCTGCACTTTCTACCATACAGTGCCTCGAATGGTGCCATCTGGATACTGGCCTGGAAACTGTTGTTGTACGAGAACTCCACCAGGTGCAGGTGATCTTCCCACGATCCACCGAAGTCGAGTGTACAAGATCTCAACATGTTTTCGAGAGTCTGGATCGTGCGTTCTGACTGGCCATCTATCTGCGGGTGATAAGCTGAGCTGAACTGGAGTCGAGTCTCCAAACTCTCTTGCAGGCTACGCCAAAAGTGCGACGTAAATCTGGAATCTCTGTCCGAGGTGATACTGACTGGTACACCGTGCAATCTGACAATCTGTCGGAGATACATCTCCGCTAGCTGAGCCGTCGACTGACCAACTCTAAATGGGAGAAAGTGAGCCACCTTCGTGAGCCTGTCTATGACAACCCAAATAGCGTCTCTGCCAGCCGGGGATCTAGGCAATCCAGTCACAAAATCTATGGTTATATGCTCCCACTTCCATTCTGGAATTGGCAAGGGCTGAAGAAGTCCAGCTGGCCTCTGATGTTCCGCTTTAACTTGTTGGCAAACCAAACACCGAGAGACAAACCGAGCTATCTCCCTCTTCATGCCATTCCACCAAAAGTGCTGACGAATATCACGGTACATCTGCGTACCGCCGGAATGAATAGAATACTGCGAACTGTGAGCCTCCGTCATGATCTCCTGTCTGATATCTCCACTGGGTACACAAAGACGCTTCCCATGTCGAAGTGTACCGTCTTTATGGATACATAACTCTGGTCTTCGTCCTGCCTCACACTCTGCTCTGAGTCGTTGAAGCTTAGAATCTGCTGACTGCGCCATCCGGATCCTCTCGACTATAGTGGACTGAACTTGCATGCTGGCCATCAATGCCACACTGGAAGGGAGGACAACTTCTATACCCATCTTCTGAAGGTCTGCTAACAGCTCTGGTTGTGCTGTTAGGAAATAAACTCCGGCTCTCCTGGTCAATGCATCTGCAACAACGTTGGCCTTCACTGGGTGATACTGCAGGTTGACATCATAATCCACAAGTAGCTCTAGCCACCTTCTCTGACGCATGTTAAGATCCTTCTGAGTTAAAACATACTTCAGGTTCTTGTGGTCGGTGAAAATCTCTACCCTATCTCCGTACAAATAGTGTCTCCATAACTTAAGTGCAAACACTACTGCTGCCAGCTCCAAGTCATGGGTTGGGTAACTCTTCTCATGATCATGAAGTTGCCGTGATGCATAAGCTATTACCTTCCCATGCTGCATCAGAACACATCCTAAACCCCTGCCCGAAGCATCACAATACACTGAGAATCCTCCAGTTCCATCTAGAAGCGTGAGAATAGGAGCCGTCATCAAGCCTCGTTTCAACCTCTCAAAAGAATCCTGACAATCTGCTGTCCAAGCAAACTGCACATCCTTACAGGTCAGCTGGGTCAATGGTGCTGAAATTCGAGCAAAGTCTGAAACAAATTGCCGGTAGTAGCCAGCCAATCCAAGAAAACTGCAAATCTCTGCCACTGTGCTAGGTACCGGCCACGTTTCAATGGCCACAATCTTCTGAGGATCCACTTCAACTCCTCCTCTGGTGATGATATGACCCAAGTATGAAATACGATCGAGCCAGAACTCGCATTTACTGAACTTGGCATATAACTGGTGCTCTCTGAGAACCAGAAGAACAACTCTGAGGTGCTGCTCATGCTCCGCTTCACTCTTGCTGTAGACTAGGATGTCGTCTAGGAACACAATCACGAACTGATCCAAATAGTGCATAAAGATGCGATTCATGAGGTCCATGAATACAGCCGGCGCATTGGTTGCTCCAAATGGTATCATAAGGAACTCCCAATGTCCATACATAGATCTGAAAGCTGTCTTCAAGATGTTCTGCTCTCTGACTCTGATCTGATGATATCCTGACCGCAAGTCGATCTTCGAGAACACTGCTGCCTCCTGGAGTTGATCAAACAAGTCATCTATCCTCGGAAGAGGATATCTGTTCTTGATTGTCACTAAGTTCAAGGTACGATAGTCAACACATAATCTGGACATACCATCCTTCTTTTTCACAAGAAGCATCGGGGCTCCCCAAGGTGACCCACTTGCACGAATGAATTCCTTGGTTCTAAGTTCTTCAATCATCTTTTACAATATCTCTAGCTCTGACGGCGCCATCCTGTAGACTCTCTTTGATACTGGGGCTGTCCCGGAAATCAAGTCGATAGTAAACTCGATCTCCCGCTCTGGCGGCATCCCTAGAAGCTCTTCTGGAAAAACGTTTGGAAACTCTTCGACTATCCGAGGTAACTGTACTGCTGCTACTGCCATCCGCAATACTGGAGGAGAAGGTTCAACTTCGCCTCGGGAAAAGGAAAACTCTGGCTCGCCTGGGATGCTAAAAATAACCCTGCCGATATGGCAGTCTATCCTAGCATACTGGTCCCTCAACCAATCCATCCCGAAGACCACATCATAATCAGCCATCGGGAACTCTATCAATCTAGCGGGGAACTCTCTACCGCTAACTACGATTCGACACAAGGAAAATACTCTATCTTCTCCCACAAGTTCGTTACCAGTAAGTATATTGAGCCTTACTGATAATGACTCGGGCTCCAGTCCTACCCGTGTCGCAAATCGTGCAGACATAAATGAATGCGAGGCACCAGAATCAAATAATACTGAAGCTGGAAAGGTGTTAACGAGAATAGTACCTGCCACCACCTCACATGGTGCTATTCCTTCTTCTTCCATGGTCAAGGTCAGCACTTGACTATGTCCTCTGGGTGCGGGTCCCCTCTGCTGAAAATTCCTCTGCCTACTCTGGATTAGGGCTTGGGCTTGGGCATACTGCTGCGGCCTCTGCTGCTGGAACGCCTGGGCCTGCGTCGGCAATGGCCTCGGAAACGGGTACTGCAGCTGCTGCTGCTGCTGGACTGGTGATGGTCCTCTAACTGAAGGACTAGAAAAAGCGGATGAACTCCCCCTGTTCGGGCAGTTCCCAACCCTGTGGTCCGGGGCACCACAAACTAAGCACAAACCCTGTGCTCTGCGACACTCTGATACCACATGCCTTGGCTTCCCGTAGTGTGAACATCCCACTGCGGAAGACTGCTTCTGCTTTTGCTGCTGAGGGTGCGTCGGGGTGGAATGCTGAACCGACGTCGCTGAGGCCGCCCGCCTCGGAGCTCCAATGGTCAAAGCCCTGGTTGTCGGGGCTGGTGCTGATGACTGATTCATCTGGCCGTGAGATCGCTTCCGACCTCCGGTCCTATCCACGATCCTCTGGGAGGTATACTCATGCCTCCTAGCTGCTCTCAATACTGCATCAAAAGTCTGACGCTCAAACTGCTCCACTGCCAACAAGATCTCTAAATGGAGCCCGTGCTGGAACCGCTGGGCTCTATCGAACTCGGTTGCTACCAAGGTGGGAGCAAACCGACTAAGTCTCGAAAACTCGGTCGCATATCCGTCGACCGTCCTGCCCATCTGCTTCAGATTGGTGAACCTCGTCTGTAGATCATATCGAGCTACAGCATCAAAATACTTGGTCTGGAATCTCTCTCTGAATATTGCCCAAGCAATAGGGGCCACTAATCCATCGGCCTGCACTGCCCACCAGCTGCGAGCAAGATCTAGTAACTGCAGGCGCACTACGGCCACCTTCTCATTCTCTGGAGTCCTGGCTGCTTCTAGAATTACCTCTGTGTCCTGAAGCCATGCATCTGCAGTGATCGCATCTTCACTGCCGTCGAAGAAGGGAGGGTTCAAGCGCTTGAAGCTGTTGGCCGCGCTATTACCCTGATGACCTCCTCTGGTCAAAGTGTCTGCCACCGCCTGGTGCAAGGCATCTCCTCTCCGATCTTGGGAGGCTAATAGCGTCCTGATGAGACCCACCAAAGTGCCATCATCATGCTCTGCTGGCTGGACGGGCTGAACTGGTGGTTCTCCTTTGGTGGGCACAACTCTGGAGGCTACTCCTGAATGCTGGGCTTGATCTCCAGGTTGCTGCTGGTCCGCGGGAGGTGCTCCGCCTTGCTGATCGGCAGGTCCAGGAACAATGCCGCTGAAGAAGACGACATAGGGAATAATAAGGAAGGACCAGGACAGATCAACGATACAATCATGTGATCAGGTCAAGATTTTCAGGGATCAAGAGGATACGAGTAGAGATCAAGGACGAGTACTGATTGAGACATCTATTCGGTAAACCCTCACATATCTTTATTTACAAGACCTGCATGGGCCACCACTAAAACTATGTCACGCCCCAGAACCAGAATACTGGAGAGCGAGAGCGTACATAGCCAGCTACGTATATTGAAGTGCAACCCACCTCGCTATACGGTCACGGCTGTCTAGATACATGAGGGTTTAACTACAAGCCAACAGTCTCCTATGGTCATGAACAAGCCTATTGTCTCAATCACAAGCAAGCAATAGTAGTTACAAGATGTCAGAGCACCAAATATATAATAGCAAGGCGTCCCATACATTACATATTGGATGATCATGAAGCTAGTCGTACAAAATGTCATGACTAGCAAGAGTTTAGTCATACATGATCAACCCTAGGATCTGTCAATCATGTTACAGCCCGTAGGCAGACAGTAAGTAAGGTACAATCGAGCTAACACATGCTCGCCGGCTAAACGCCTCAAAAGAATAATTTTACAATAAAGTGGAAGGACAAAAAGAAACCCACTCGCTGCCAGGGTTACGCCTGGTGGTCACCATCTGGCTGGAAGACCGGTGGACCCTCTGGTACTGCTCCGATATCTGGCCACACAAAACCAGCTGGGTCAGACCCCAGAAAGAGCAAGTGCCACAAAGGAGGCTTCACTTAGGAACTAAAACCAGCATATCACAAATAAATAGTAAAGGTAATTAAAGATAGTGATAATAGCTGAGATAACAATAATATATTGAACACGAAAAAACCATTCAAGTAGCCAGACTGCAACCCTTAAACCAAACAAGGACCGGGGTTGCAATCCTTCGCCTGAATAGAAATCCGCCTCAATTACTATTGATAAGGTAACAAGACAATAAACGAAGAGAGGACACAGAACTGCTCTAAAAGCCAGGTTACAACCCTTAAACCAAACAAGGACCGGGATTGTAACCCTTCGCCTGAACAGAACTGGACCCCTGATCTTTATTATTAAGGCCAGTATAAATAATCATGGTATTAAAGTAAAGGTAAAACATGACGAGCATGACAGGGGGTTGCAATAAGACAATAAACGAAAAGAGGACACAGAACTGCTCCGGGAGCCAGGTTACAACCCTTAAACCAAACAAGGACCAGGATTGTAATCCTTCGCCTGAATAGAACTGGACCCCTGATCTTTATAGTTAAGGCATGCACAATAAGCAGGACGATATATGATAAGATAACCATAGAACTATTCAGATAGCCAAGTTACAACCCTTAAACCAAATAAGGACCGGGGTTGTAACCTTTCATCTGAATAGAACTTGGTATCCCATTATTTATCGATACAAGAAATCATGTCCTGATACAATCTTATACAGGATCAGGATAAGACTAAGCTGGAATAAACTTCATCCAATCAATCACGGCCAATCAAGAGTACGGCTTGATACTTTTAACTAACTAGGGTTATCACATGCCTAGTTACTAGCAAGATGCAATGAGATTATCCCAACAGCCACAAGCCCTGCAGACCATCCAGGTTATCCGGGTCGAATGTCAGTTTACGGAGAATGCAACACGTGACTGTGTGCTGGAAATGTGCCCTACTCGTCGGTAGGCTACAATTCCACTTAATGAATGCGTCCAGATAACGGGATTGCCTGTAGCTGGGAATCTCTTCATGACTACTGAATCATTCTAGTTAATTTGCCTTAGTCAATTTCAGTAGGTAACCCTGACCGTGGTACTCAGGGATCTCCATCCTAGACATGATGTAGGACAGTACTAGTTTATTTGTACAAAGACAATCGCCCACGGTGTCCAGACCTTTCATACTTGTCATGTCAGTTTACTTGTCAAGAGTGCGCCACAGCGGGCCACTATCGTATTCTATTCTTACATTATCATGAATGAGAAAGATTGTATAAAATAACTAACAACATATTCTTGAAGCCAAGAAAAAGATCTACAACTTTCATGTTTTGAGTTTTTCAAGATTCTAGCTACAAAACAACTTAAACAGGCAAAAACAGCGAAATAGGGCAATTCCGGCGCATGAGATTCCTGCACAATCGGTGCATGGAATTCCTGCACAAATCGGCGCATGAGATTTCTGCACAATCGGCACATGGGATTCTTGTACCAATCGGCGCATGGGATTCCTGCACCAATCAGCGCATGAGATTCTTGCACAATCGGCGCATGGGATTCCTGCACCAATCGGCGCATGAGATACTCACGTTGTGTCTTCAATATATGCGCGTAGGGAACCTACGCGCATGACACGCTCGGAGTTAAGGGATGCGTTGCCGGGACTTCACGGCGCATGGCCTCCCGGCGCATGGCCTCCCGGGCGCATGAGGTTCCCGGCGCATGAGGTTCATCGTCCCCAAACAGCAAGTTCAGCCATAAAAGTTCCGAAAACTTGTAATGGCCATAACTTACTCATCCGAAGTCGAAATCAAGCGAAACAAAAGCCAAAACTGCATGAAATTGAATTCTCTACAACATAAAACCATTAGGTTTTGGAAATATCAAGTTTTTAGAGATCAAAACCAAGAAAACTAAATAAGAAGGAACTTAAAACTTAGATCTACAAAAATATAACCATAAAAATAGAAAATGCCAAGTTCTAAAGTATCTTAGAATCAAGTGAGGAAGAGAATGGAACAAAAAAACTTTGAGATCCATCATGAAGCAAGTTTGCACTTGCCTAAGCTCTCTCTCTCTCTCCCTCCTTCCTGGTAGGTGTAGAAGTAAATATGGAGAAGAAGAAGAATAATAAAGAGAGAGAAAGAGGAGGAGTTAATAAATGGGGATGGTAGTGGTAGGTAGGGGTTCACCTTTGGTTCATGATGAACCAAAGCAAACCAAGCCAAGCCGAACCAACCCAAGACAATGAAATGCTAGAATAAATCAAGCAATGAGACATGCAATACAAGTCAAGATACGTATACGTATTCCAAAATACGTAATACGAACTACAAGCATTACAAGATTCAAGGAAGACTCTGTGATCATGAGAGTACATGTCACAAGTGATCAATGAACCGTAAAGCATAGTGATACACAATGTAAGTGAAACGCACAGAACATGTAGTATCCGATGCTCCCTGAGGGGATAACATCTCAAGAAGGGATCCATATAGTACTAATCCATGTGACCAACATAACAGTATCAAGTAAAGTAATTTAAAGCAGGAGAATAATTCTAATAATCAGAGAATGTACTCGCCTGGTATCCTGAATGTCCGAAGAGAATATACTGTCCGAGGAGTTGTGTCTGTCTCCTATAGAACAGTACAAGTCACAACATGTCCAGGTAAATAAAATAAGATACTATGATGTAGTCTGCATGATACTAGGTCAATCATAGTCCAAAGTCAACCCTGGTCAACTTCAGTCAATTAAAAGGTCAAGGTTAGGTCAACTAAGTCAAACCTAAGTCAAACAAGTCTATACTAGTCTAGCTAGTCTATTCTATCAAGTACACACCAATTCTAGACTGTACAAGTCTACTAGATACTCACTAGGCAAACAGACACACCCATAGGCCATGAGCCCTAGGCTATAGGCTATATCATGCCTAAGCCAACCCACATATCACATATTATCATATCAATACATATGCCTAAATATAATACACACACATATTATAATATATAGGATATCTATATATGCATCTCACATAAATATATATACATACATTTGTAGGTACACATATACATAGGGATATACAAGGGCAATGTGCATTTGTCTGTACATGTGAGCAAAGTGTCATGAGAGTGTGAGTGTGTGTGGGTCTGTACATGAGAGTAGATAGGTGGGTGTGTGTATATGTGTCACATGGGTGAGTATAGAAATACATGAGAGTTTATGAGTGAAATGTGTGACAGGAAAATCATGACAAAAAATAGAATAGAGGGTGTAGTGACTGATCTATGTGTGTAATAGGAACATTAGAGTGTGTGTGATCAAACAATGCATTTCCATGTGATGAAGTCTCAGGAATTTCAGTTAAAACCTACTCAGTGAACTAACAGTGTACATGTGTTCAGACAAATGTGTGTTGACAGAGTTTTTTTTAGGGAAAAAGCCTGTTCTCAGGTTTCCAACCCTTGACAGTACATGAGGAGATCAGTAGCAACTCCAAACTTTGTGTAAGAGTGTGTGAACATGTGAGAGTGAGAGGAAAACAGTGTCCAGTGTTCAAGTTATCATTTTCATGTGTGTGTGTGAGTATATATGACTGTGTGTGTGTACTTGTGTGTAGGCTAGTAGTGTGACAGTGTACTAGATACTAGGATAGGCATGTTCCTATGTGTGTGTATACAATGTAATCCCAGAAAACCAAATGACAGGAAAGCAGTGTCCAAAGTGTCTCATGTTCGGTGTTCAAGTTATTTTTAGGAGTCAATTTACAGCAAACTAACAGTGAAACTTTAGTTTAAAGAAAAGCGAAACAATTCTTAGGTTTTAGGTTCATGTATAAGTTACTGATACTCATAATCAAAACTGGAAACACACAGTTAACATTAATCCCAAAATCTCAGGAAATCACATACTCATTTGATTGAACTCAGGATTTTCGTATACCCAGGTTAACACTCTACCTCAGTTAATAACCTAAATTAGCATAGACATTAACATTTCATATTTTCAGGAAATCTCAAAAATTAACACTAACTGTCAGTTCATAAAACCAAAAACCCAACTCAGTACTAGACTGATACATGAACTGGAAAAACACTGACACGTAAAAACCCAAGTTCGAACCTAATTTAAACCAAACAAAATTGGACAACAGTCATATAGGTTCATTCCCCATGTGATCTCGTGTCTAGGTGTGTCATTCGTGTCCACTAGAGTGCACACGAAGTGTCCAAATATACATAAATAGTGTATCAAAAAATTAAGTGAAAACTGGCTCGTGCACGCGTGTCGTGTCCTCGTACACTCGACACGAGCCAAACCAGGACACGTGCTCGTGCACCTAGGTTCTCCCCACATAGGGCTTCGTGCCAAGGACCCTGACACGAGCCCACGTGTCGCCGTGTCCATACGGAAAGCCCGTATCTGAATGTGATTTCAGTGTGCACCGACAATGTACAAACCCAGTACGATCATGCTTTCGTGTCCGATACGACACGACGTGTCGTAAAACTTGGGGAGTGACTTGTCAGTCACTGCTCCGACCTCCACACCAATTTTGGTGGGTTAACAAGGTCTGTGCAGTGAGCACGACACGCGTGGCAGCAGGGCACTGCTATCGTGCCCGCACGCGTGTGTGCGTGTCCATTTTGGACCCGATGAACACCAAATTTTTGACTCAGTCACCAGGAAGTCAATAAGAAATGCTAAAACCTAATTTCCTATTCAAAAGCTTTCAAAGAAAAAAGGTCGAAATCCCCTTTGGGGCATTTCATCAAACACTCAGCATAGTAGACTGATGCGTATCCATTAGGACACGAAATGGACACAATATGCCACAAAATTCTTGGGTTAGCTAGGGAACACCTAGATCTAGGCTAATATGCAAAAATAATAGCAACTATAATAGAGTTTTAGGGAATTACCTATAGGTATCAATCTCCTCAAAAATCTCTAAAGAGGGGTGTTCTCCTTGCTTCCCAAACTTCACCAAATTGTTCACAAACTGAGAAAAACTTCCACAAACAGCAAGAACACACTAATTAGAACCTATTGCAATTTGTTTGGATTAAAAAGGAATTAAAATAGATTTGATATGAATTTCTAAAGTTGGGGATTTATCTCTTTCTAAACTTGAGATCTATTTCCAAGGGAGGCTAACCCTAAATGAAGGAGGCATTAAATAGGGTGGGATTTCCTAGGTGGCTGGCTATAGTGGGTTAGGGTTAGGGTTTAGTGATGGGCTATGGGCCTTGGGCCAAGTTTCACAAGCTATGGCTAAGTGATTATCTATTGGTCTCAAAACCATAAGTCATGACTTATGACTTAACCCTCTCTATTCTAACTCGAGTCTAAAAGACTAAATCATGGGTTAACTCTAGTTAGACTAGGATTACTTAACCTAACCAAGGCAGTCACAACTAGGGTTAGCTTCTAGACTAGTCTACCAAAGTCAATGCTAGTCAAAGTCAACCTAGTCAACAATCATCCAAAATAATTCCTAAAAATTTCCATAAATTCAAATAAATAATATTAAAATCAAATAAACCCAAAAATGACAAAAATAATCTCAAGCTAAAAATGATAAATGAAATACCCTAATCACATGGCTAGGCTCTAGATCACTATCTCTAGGGTTACATTAGCAAAACACCAAATCACCAGTCATGATTTTAAATAGTTTAAAAATGATTAAAAATTACTAAAAATCATAATATGAAATAAATATCAATAAATAATAATTATAATTACAAAATTTTAAAATTATCCACATCTGGAAAACTGGGTGTTACAATCCTAAAAAGCCTCAAGGACGTCACTTTTATTCTTCATAAGGTAGACCCAGGTCACGCGGGTATAACAGTCAATAAAAGTGACGAACCATCTAAAACCGTTAATACCGGTTGTAGGACAAGGGTCCCATACGTCCGAATGTATCATATCAAATACAGCGAAACTTCTATTCCCTGAGCTCACATACGAGCTCCTGGTATGTTTTTCCAACTCACATGCATTACAAAATAACTTCTATTTATTAGCCCTTTGATTAAGGACAGATACATTCGACTAATAACATTAAAGGAAGAATGTCCGACATGCTGGTGGAGTAGTAGTAATTCGTCTTCTACATCGCGACATGAAGCATCTAGTTGTGCATCTGCTACTAGAGATGCAAATGCTTTGTCCAGTCCGGTCCTGTCCAAGTACCACAGTCCCTTATGTCATGTGCCAGTCCCTAGTCGCCGTCCTATCCCCTTCTCCTGAAAAGTCAACGTAGGAATGTCAAAGAAAACAATACAGTTTAGGTCAAGGATAATGGCAATAATTGTAACACCCACTTTTCTAAAAAGGGTAATTTTGAACTTATGTAAAAGTTTATTATTTAATAATAGGATTTATGATTTATGGAAATTTTTAATTAATTTAATACTATTTAAAATTAGTGAATTATAATTTTGATGCGTTAGCTAATAAACCCTAGAACTGTTGATCCTAGAGACTAACCATGACCATGGGGACCTAACCATGTGATTAAAATGACTATTTACAACTTTTTAGGCTAAGGGTATTTTGGTCATTTTGTGACTTTTAAATTATTTAGGATTTTGATTAATTGGTGAATTTTAGATTATTTTAATAATATTTAAATTGATGTATTATGATTTTGGTCATTTTTTATATTTTAATATTTTGGGAAAGTTTTATATTTTTAATATTGTTTTTATTGGATTTGTTTAGTCGGGTTTGAGTTTCGTCTCGTTCTGACTTGTATTGTGACCCGGGTAGCTTAAACTCTAGATGGGACCCACTATTAAGTTAAGCATGTCCTACAAAATCCAACACTTAAGTTAGTTAGTTAGACTAATTGTTATCATGTTAGAATGGTTAAGTTAGAGACTAAAAGCTAGATCATTTTGACCCCAAACTTGAACCTAGTCTAGACTTAACCATATGAGACTAGAGAGGGGCAATTAGGACATTTTTTATTAGCCCTAATGGACTCTTTATGGCAGCCACCTTTAGGAGAGAATGATTCATTTCATTCATTACAATCTTGCCTCTTTTATTTTCCTTTTGTTCTTCCCTAATTTTAGAGAGCATTCCCATTGATTTGATCTCCAAATCAAATCATTCCTTCACCAAACCTTCCCTCAATCATTCCCATTCTCCAAAGAAAGGGTGCTACCAAGGATTGGAAGAGGAGTGCAAGGAGGAGTGTCTACTTTGAGGGATCTTCGTATCGGAGCCGTGCCCTAAAGGATTTCATTGGGATTCCACTTCCAATAGGTAAAATCCATCATCTAAATCGATTTCTTTTGCATATAAATTAGTTTAAAATCCGTAGGATCCATCCTCATGCATGTGTCCCTTTTAGATTCTAATTTGAGGCCATTCGGAGCTCTCTTGAGGATTTTTAGATATGTGTCTTGTGTCCTACTTGATAGATCCCAAATTAGGATACCCTATGTGTATGTATGTATGATAATAGTTTAAATAGATATTTAAATTAAGTTTTAGAATGGTTAGAGAGTGGATTAATCTTAGTTAGGATGGTTAGAATGAGTTTCATTTGGATACATATGTTGGTATCCAATTATCTTGGCCTACATGTGTTTCTTTTGTCCAAAACAACTCAAATTTATCATAATATTTATCCACGTTTTTATTAACCAAAGCAACTTAGAAATGTCATAACTTTTAGCTTTGAACTCCGATTTATCTTTCATTTTTTTAAAAGAACCGTATCGAAGTTAGCTTTCCAAATATATATTTTAATAAGCCAAATTTTTTTTGTAACTTTCTGTAGAATTATTTGAGTGTCAACTGTATGAAAGACGAACGTGTTTCGATATTTTCGCAATTTCGAGAGCTTCCAGACACGGAAATGCGATCCGTTTAAAGTTTCGGAAAGCTAACACGAAGGGCTACAATGTACATTAATACTAGAATTTAGTAGAGGCCCAATTGGTACAATATTGATTTTAAGTAGAAGAGTGACTATACGATATATGCATTTTGTGTAACCTATGAGCCTATGTAGTATGGATACTAAAGAATATAGAGTATGTAATACATGATATGTTAGATGAATGAAATGATATATATATATATGATATATATCCTCTTTATATTAATACATATATATGGTTGAATGCAAGCATGTAGGAATGCAATTAATATAATGCATGTAAGCAATGCATAAATGCATGAATAAAAGAATGATATACAATATATGCATGAAAGTATATAATGAATGCTAGATATGAATGTAAGTTATACATGTAATGATAGATATGAATGCATAATATATAAATAATATAATGCAATATATAATGATAGCATGTATGGTAATGTAGAATATATGATGCAAGCATGTATATGTCTACTGTTTTCCCTTTTCCTTACATTTTCCTTCCCTTCCCTTTCCATTTCAGTTTTTTTCCTATTTTCCCTCTTCTATTTTTACATGTTGTATACCATGTATATAACGTATAGATGCATGAATGACATGTATGTAATAAAAATAAGTATATGTATGCAACTTAATGATATGTAAATGGATATTATGCCTGAACTGAAATATGCATGCATATGGAATATGAATGAATGTATAAATGCATGAATGAATGTCATATATGAATGAATAAATCAATCAAAGGTATAAGTAAAATATAATACATTGTAATGAATGTTAACATATATAATGTATAAAAGTATGTATGTAAATGTGCATGAATGTATATATCTATGTAACTATGTAAATATGCATGATATAACATATGCCTATATATATAAATATGTATGTAATGTGGATATACATGTATGTATGAAGGTATATATTTATATATATTATCTATTTTATATTATGCATTGTTGTGGTTCACATTGTCTTGTGATTGTGTGAGTGCTAGCCTAGGCTTGGTTAGGCCTAGTGAGACTTGTTAGACATGTTTGGGCTAGGACTTGACCTATTTGACCTAATTTTAATAGTGTGGTTGACTAGAGTTGACCAAGTGTTGACTTTAGTCTAGTTTGACCTAGACAGCATGCAGATGCATTGTAGATTACATTTATCATCCCCTGTATACATCTTGACTTGTGTTGCTCTAACTAGGAGCAGGTAGCTCATCTCGGACAGTACATTTACTACAGCTATTCAGATACCAGGCGAGTACATTCTCTGATCATTTCATAACTTGCTTATAATTATATTCCTGCTCTAGTTTACCTTATTTGATGCTGTCACGATATTATCACGGATTGGTACTATATGGATCCCTACATTGAGATGTTATCCCCCTCGGGAGCATCGGATACATCATGTCATGTGTTTCATGTACATCATCTATTTCTCGCTCTCATGTTATTCATGCTTCTCATGTGCTTCATACTCGTTCATGCATGCTCGTGTACTCTCATGTGCTCTCAAGTTCGATCATGTTTCCCATGCATCTCATGTATAACCTATATTTTATGTGCACTCATTTATGAGCCTTCATGTGCACCCATTTATGGGCCCCCATGTGAACTTTATGTGCACTCATGTATGAGCTCTCATGTATACTTCATGTGCACCCATTTATGGGCTTCATGTGAAAACCATGTACGTAACATAACTTGTCTGGATCCTTGTGTATTGATTGGGGTATGAGGGAGTATAAATAGTCATGTGAACAATTCCAAAGTAGAATAGCCATGTACGCCTCTTTAGTATAGCCATGTGCAAATCAAGCCGTTCATATATCGACTTTGTACTCTAAATCACTAGTCACTGGTAGCTCTCTACTTATAGTAGATATTTTTATTACAGTTCTCTCTCTGTTTACATCATGTACTTTCTTTCAGTTTTATGTATCGTACTCTCTTGCATGTTTATATTCTCTAACCTGTTATGATCTGCGTGAGATGTATTGTGCTCGCTCCCGTCCTGACTGGATCTGTTAAAATTTTTACAGAGGATGATGAGGAACCCTGCACCCCTTACTTTGGAGCTTGCCTAGATGACACTCGCGACCTGGACCCCTGGGAGGTTCAGGCAGCTGCTGAGGACGATACCTTGCATAGTGTAGATAGCTTAGACTGTTCTTCTTTTCATGTTTAGATGTTATCCTTTTTTTCAGAGTTGTATATTTCAGGGATGTTGTGACTTGTTATTTCTTTCTACTGTACCTCAGTTGAGGATTTCTTTATCTATTTCATCGTGTCATATTCTATCTCTAGATTGTGATTGAGTTATACATCTGTGTTGGCCTCCTTATGGAGAGTATTTCATGTTATGTTAGTTATAGTTCATGACCTAGAACAGCGTTCTACTGCCGATACTGCGGCGTAGACTGGGCACTGTTACGTACTCGTGTCCTCACGGTGGGTGCGGGTCGTGACACGTTTTTAGTGGTAGCCCATGCAGGTCGAATTTATGTAGTAGTATTCGAACTAGAGTATCACTACAGCCTGCAGTAGGATTAGGATATTTTTGAAGGTACTCAATCACAGTTAGGATTTCTTGAGAGATTCCTGGGACGACCCTTGAGAATCTTATTTAAACTTCAATTTGAAATCATTTTCCTTGTTTGTTGCTCTCACTCCTTGATTATTGAATTTGATTTTGTTGGATCGTTGTTGATTTTGATTTTCCTATTGAGATAAATTTTATGGCCTGAGTTACGATATTTTCTGATAACATATGTTGACGGAAATACATGGATGTAAAACGTCTACTTGATTATGGAACCTGTAGTTTATCGCAGCCATATTAGCTGGCGTGGCAGAAACATAGGGACCTGACTTCGGATGCACGTATCTTGGTTATGAGATTTGGAATTTCTCGCAGCTATACTAGTCGGCATAGCGAGAATTCCAGACGACATGATTATAGAGGTGCACGTCCCAGTTATGGAATCTATCGTTTATCGCAGCCTTACTTACTGGCATGGCGAGGACTCTGAGTAACATAATTTTGGACAGACGCATATGATTATCAGATTGTATCTTGAGAAGGTTTTTAAACATATCATCTCTATCGTACCATTCTGTTGTTATAAGTTGTATTCCATCATCAAATAACTTAGGAGTAGGAGTATGAGTAGGAGTAGCTTAGATGTTATTATAAATCTAGTATAACTTCTTGCTATAATTTTTTTCCTAATACAATGAATCAATGATTTTGCTAGACCTTAACTTGGATTTGATATTATAGCTCTGGTTTCAAATTGGTTCCTTCTTTTAAATAGATAAGCAGAACAAATTTTATCATTATTTCCTTCTTGCCATTATTTCTTGTATTACCTTAAAATATATATATATATATATATAGTGGACACAGATACTTTTCTGACACGTATGCATGCTACACTTGATTACCAACCTATCTAAATGCATATTAATATGTTTGATGTTAATTTATCAAAATCCTAATATTTCTAATATAGTACAGATCAGTGACTAGTTCTCTGTTTTCTAGATTAAATTCGTAAATTAAATATAAATTTCATGTTATTAGTCATTGTTTACATTACTGCACATGTATGTTATATACAGGGTTTCAAGTTTTAAAGAAATTGGTTGAGTTTTGTGTTTGAATTTGTCAAATCTGAGACTGTGTGCATATTAACCCTTTAAGCCTGAATTCTAAGTGATTAGTCAATTTGTAGTTTTTTTAAATATAATGTTTTGAGCCGTATACATTGTTGTATGTAGGGATATAATGTTAGGTTTCATACTCTTACATGTTAGGTTGTGGTTGTGGTAAACGTTGGGTTGGTTTTGATGTTCGAATTTCTCCAAAATTCTGAAACTGAATACATGTTAACATTTTTACATTACTTTCAAATGTGTAGTTCAATTTCGGATTAATATGTAATGTTGAACTAAACTGAATGATTGAACCCTTCATTTCAAGTTTTAACCCATGTACACTTGACACTCTACACTAATGTTCACAACTGCCATGTAAACCTAACCCTTCATCTCCATGTTATGTTCATAAATCTATATAGATATATATATATAGTTTATGCATACATGTTATAATGTATATAGATACATAATTAAATCTCTACCTCTTTATACATATAGATATACCTATATATATGGTTAGCCATGCATGTTATGAGTAAATAGCTTGTGCCTTGTAGACTGTTTAACCAATATGCCATGAATAGTGTAACTTGATAGCTATTATTTTGAGACAATCCTCCTATACACTTTCATGTATATTTCACACACACAAGCCTACTATCTAACCATATGAACATGTCCACATACACCAATACACACACTAACCACATAACCTTTATATAATGTTAGCTTTTCCCTCTCTAACACTCTCTCTTTCTATATATATTATATTGTGATTGGATTCAATGCTATTGACTTTCGTTCCTTAAACTTTTGGTTTTGATTTTTCTTAAATAGTACCCCTTTATAGATGATTAGTAGTTATCTTATTTTATTTTTGATAATTACCAGTTTTCATATAGGATGGTAGACTGCCTTACAGCCTTGATGATTGTTGTTTTTGTAACTTTTCTAGTTCAACACCCTTGATTGCTTGTATGTTTTGATACCCTGTGATTGTTTTGGTCTAATGTGACTAGTATACCTAGATGAGACTTTCATTACCACCGTATGCCATGATCCTGTATGCCGTCCTTTTAAATTGTATGATTGATTAAGTTTTGAGACTTTGATTGTCGGGGTTTGACCTAGAAGGAGTAGGAACATTTTAATTTCGAGGACGAAATTTTCTAAGGAGGGTAGACTTGTAACACCCACTTTTCTCAAATGAGGGTAATTTTGAACTTTTGTAAAATTTTATTATTTAATAATAGGATTTATGATTTATGGAAATTTTTAATTAATTTAATACTATTTAAAATTAGTGAATTATAATTTTGATGTGTTAGCTAGTGAACCCTAAAACTGTTGAGCCTAGAGACTAACCATGACCATGGGGACCTAACCATGTGATTAGAATGACTATTTACAACTTTTTAGGCTAAGGGTATTTTGGTCATTTTGTGACTTTTGAATTATTTAGGATTTTGATTAATTGATGAATTTTAGATTATTTTAATAATATTTAAATTGATGTATTATGATTTTGGTCATTTTTTATATTTTAATATTTTGAAAAAGTTTTATAATTTTAATATTATTTTTATTGGATTTGTTTAGTCGGATTTGAGTTTCGTCTCGTTCCGACATGTATTGTGACCCGGGTAGCTTAAACTCTAGATGGGACCCACTATAAAGTTAAGCATGACCCACAAAACCCAACACTTAAGTTAGTTAGTTAGACTAATTTTTATCATGTTAGAATGGTTAAGTTAGAGACTCAAAGCTAGATCATTTTGACCCCAAACTTGAACTTAGTCTAGACTTAACCATATGAGACTAGAAAGGGGCAATTAGGACATTTTCTATTAGCCTAATGGACTCTTTATGGCAGCCACCTTTAGGGGAGAATGATTCATTTCATTCATTACAATCTTGCCTCTTTTATTTTCCTTTTGTTCTTCCCTAATTTTAGAGAGCATTCTTATTGATTTGATCTCCAAATCAAATCATTCCTTCACCAAACCTTTCCTCAATCATTCCCATTCTCCAAGGGAAGGGTGCTACCAAGGATTGGAAGAGGAGTGCAAGGAGGAGTGTCTACTTTGAGGGATATTCATATCGGAGCCGTGTCCTAAAGGATTTCATTGGGATTCTACTTCCAATAGGTAAAACCCATCCTCTAAATCGATTTCCTTTGCATATAAATTAGTTTAAAATCCGTAGGATCCATCCTCATGCATATGTACCATTTAGATTCAAATTTGAGGCCATTTGGAGCTCTCTTGAGGATTTTAGATATGTGTCTTGTGTCCTACTTGATAGATCCCAAATTAGGACACCCCATGTGTATGTATGTATGATAATAGTTTAAATAGATATTTAAATTCAGTTTTAGAATGGTTAGAGAGTGGATTGATCTTAGTTAGGATGGTTAGAATGAGTTTCATTTGGATACCTATGTTGGTATCCAAGTATCTTGGCCTACATGTGTTTCTTTTGTCCAAAACAAATCAAATTCATCATAATATTTATCCACGTTTTTATTAACCAAAACAACTTAGAAATGTCATAACTTTTAGCTTAGAACTACGATTTATCTCTCGTTTTTTTAAAAGAACCGTATCGAAGTTAGCTTTCCAAATATATATTTTAATAAGCCAAATTCTTTCTGTAACTTTCTGTAGAATTATTTAAGTGTCAGCTGTACGAAAGACGAACGTGTTTCGGTATTTTCGCGATTTCGGGAGCTTCCGGACACGAAAATACGATCCGTTTGAAGTTTCAAAAAGCTAACATGAAGGGTTAAAATGTACTTTATACCTATAATTTAGTAGAGGCCCCAATTGGTACAGTATTAGTTTTAAGTAGAAGAGTGACTATACGATATATGCATTTTGTGTAACCTATGAGCCTATATAGTATGGATATTAAAGAATATAGAGTATGTAATACATGATATGTTAGATAAATAAAATGATATATATATGATATATATCCTCTTTAGATTAATGCATATATATGGTTGAATGCAAGCATGTAGGAATACAATTAATATAATGTATGTAAGCAATGCATAAATGCATGAAGAAAGAATGATATACAATGTACGCATGAAAGTATATAATGAATGCTAGATATGAATGTAAGGTATACATGTAATGATAGATATGAATGCATAATATATAAATAATATAATGCAATATATAATGATAGCATGTATGATAATGTAGAATATATGATGCAAGCATGTATATGTCCACTGTTTTCTCTTTTCCATACATTTTCCTTCCCTTCCCTTTCTATTTCAGTTTTTTCCCCCATTTTTCCTCTTCTATTTTTACATGTTGTATACCATGTATATAATATATAGATGAATGTAAGTATGTAATATGCATGAATGACATGTATGTAATAAAAATAAGTATATGTACGTAACTTAATGATATGTGAATGGATATAATGCCTTAACTGAAATATGCATGCATATGGGATATGAATGAATGTATAAATGCATGAATGAATGTCATATATGAATGAATGAATCAATCAAAGGTACAAGTAAAATATAATGCATTGTAATAAATGTTAACATATATAATGTATAAAAGTATGTATGTAAATGTGCATGAATGTATATATCTATGTAACTATGTAAATATGCGTGATATAACATATGCCTATATATATAAATATGTATGTAATGTGGATATGCATGTATGTATGAAGGTATATATATATATATTATCTATTTTATATTATGCATTGTTGTGGTTCACATTGTCTTGTGATTGTGTGAGTGCTAGCCTATGCTTGGTTAGGCCTAGTGAGACATGTTAGACTTGTTTGGGCTAGTTGACCTAGTTGACCTAATTTGACTAGTGTGGTTGACTAGAGTTGACCAAGTGTTAACTTTAGTCTAGTTTGACCTAGACAGCATGCAGATGCATTGTAGATTACATTTATCATCCCCTGTATACATCTTGACTTGTGTTTCTCTAACTAGGAGTCAGGTACCTCATCTCGGACAGTACATTTACTACAGCTATTCAGATACCAGGCGAGTACATTCTCTGATCATTTCATAACTTGTTTAGAATTTTATTTCTGCTCTAGTTTACCTTATTTGATGCTGTCACGATATTATCACGGATTGGTACTATATGGATCCCTACATTGAGATGTTACGCCCCTCGGAAGCATCGGATACATCATGTCATGTATTTTATGTACATCATGTATTCCTCGCTCTCATATTATTCTTGTTTCTCATATGCTTCATGCTCGTTCATGCATGCTCGTGTACTGTCACGCCCCGATTCCGTAGAATCGATAGTCGTCCCCCGGGCGTGATGCCGTGCAAGCCTAAGTTGCGCTCACACAAGGCATAGTCATAAGGTTATCTGAAACACAACAACAAGAGAATGCGCAGAGTAAATTGAACACACATTATAGAGAAGGAAATTTAAGCTTTATTGATAATGAACATCATTTTACAGACTCGATACAAAGGCGCCGCGCGGGCTTTTTACAAACTGACTCCATTACAAAATGAACGTCGACGAGATAGCTATTCCATACATTTCATCCCTTGATTACAACCAGCATTACAAAACCACCTGGGATAACGGGAAGCCGCTCCATCTGTCTTCTTGGCCTTTGACAGCGACTTCAAAAGGTTGGATCCAAACTTCGACCGCAAGGACGAAGCTTCAAAACACACGAGCGTTGCCTTCCTTCACGTAGCACGCTCCTCCCGATCTATCGCACATGTAGAGAGAGCGAGGATCAGTACAATCAACATGTACTGGCAAGTGGCTAATTAATTTTCAGGCTCTCATTTGGTTCAAGAATTTAGATAAAATCATACAACTTGCTTTTAGTGGTCTTTCTAGCCATCCTAGATATTTTCATAAGAAGTATTAAGTTACACCAAGATTTCCTCCGGCAGAGCGCGCCGTGCGACATAAAACTTACCATCACCTTTCCTGTTAGTTGATTACAATTTATATCAAGTGTTTGATATGGAGGTCACTGGCATTAACTAGCCATCTTGGACATAGCCTAGTAATACGAGACCCTTGCAACGCAAGTAGCGAGCTCCGATGCAAGTCCCTGTCTTACCGATTTCCTATTACCCAGCTCGGCTATAACCTGTTTCTTCCTAGGCCGAGTCGGTCCCGTGGCCCCGGGTTGCTGCTCGAAGAAACCATTGTCCTTGTCGACAAGTTGTCCATGACATGATAGGTTAACATGGTATATTTTAGGATACCGTTGAGGCTTGTTATGTAATCAATTCATTTACTTGGTCGTTTTGTAGGCCTAAAATAATTCTATCTCTTTTCAATACAACACATTTCTTTTTCACTTCTGACATACAGGACTTGCATTCTGCAAGCAAATCATTCAATTTTAATATCATTACCCGACTTCTTATTTTGAAATAGAGGGTCGAGACGAAGGAGGTCAGCCACTCACCTTGAGTTTTTACTTGAGGCGAGAGACTGGTTGGCCGTACTAGACGTTGCCTACACGATCACCTGAAATCGCACAAGCAATCGATTAGAACACTGTGTTATTCAAAGAAATTCGATATGAATGTGAAATTCGAAACGTAAGCCATGAAAACTATCGAAAACATTCACGAAAACGCATTCAGAAAATAAAGCCAAAACCAACGCAAGCGACGTGAAAAGCAGAGCAACGGGAGGTCTCTCCCGACTCAGCCGCAGAGTCAATCCTTGAGGTGCAGTCCACTGAATATGAGACTTGGTTCCGAAGAAGCCATTCCATAATGGGGAATGGATCTTAATTCAACCGTTCCCGTTCGATCGATTCGATCGATCCCGACCTATCGGTCCCGACCGAGTCGATAGCGACAGTGTTCCTTTCTCGCGCACCCCGTGGACGAACAACGGGGCACGATGTAGGGACGGGGCACTACACCATAACCAACAAAGAAAAAGTTTCATCCTCGAAACTTAAGAACAGAACCTACCTCTATGAAAATAATGAAGGTTTTCTTTCATCTCTGACTCGAGTTCCCATATCGACTCTTCCGCCGCATGGTTCCTCCAGAGTACGCGAACAAGAGGGATCACTCGACTTCGAAGCAGCTTATCCTTGCGTTCTAAAATTTGAAGTGGCTCTTCAACGTAGGATAAGTCGGACTTTAGCTCCAGCTGGCCAAAGTCCACCACGTGGCTAGGGTCGTGCACATACTTTCGCAGCTGAGAGACGTGGAAGTCATTGTGCACACCTTCGAGCGCCGGCGGTAGGGAAATTCTATAGGCTACTGTGGCGACCCGCTCGAGTATTTCGAACGGCCCAATAAATCTCGGACTCAGCTTTCCCTTCGCGCCGAACCGAGTAACTCCTCGCATATGCGACACCTTCAGGAACGCGTGATCGCCCACCTGGAACTCAAGCGGTCTTTGATGGGTGTCGGCGTAGCTCTTTTGCCGACTCTGTACAATCTTCAGTCTTTTCCGAATTAGCTTGACCTTTTCCACAGTCTGTTCCACCAGCTCCGGGCCGAGTATCTGCCGTTCCCCCACTTCATCCCAGCAAATGGGCGATCTGCACTTCCGGCCGTACAAAGCTTCATACGGCGCCATTTGGATGCTGGATTGGTAGCTATTGTTGTATGCAAATAACGCCAGCGGTAGGTGGACGTCCCAACTTGATTTGAAGTCAATTGTGCAGAGCCGTAGCATGTCTTCGAGAATCTGATTAACGCGCTCCGTTTGGCCGTCGGTCTGAGGATGGTAAGCTGAGCTGAACTGCAACTTGGTACCCAGCGCCGACTGAAGGCTACTCCAGAATCGCGACATAAACAGTGAATCCCGATAAGAGAAGATGGATAATGGAACTCCGTATAGCCGTACTATCTCGTCAAGATAAATCTGCGCCAGGCGATCAACGCTCCAAGTAACTTTGATGGCGATAAAGTGCGCTGACTTGGTTAATTGATCGACAATGACCCAGATGGCGTCATTCCCCCGTGGTGTCTTCGGCAGGCCAACAATAAAATCTATAGTGACGTGATCCCACTTCCACTCGGGAATAGCGAGGTTCTGCATCTCCCCGCCCGGTCACTGATGCTCAGCTTTCACCTGCTGACAGGCCATGCATTGTGACACGAAGAGCGCCATATCTCTCTTCATCCCGTGCCACCAGAAGGTCGTACGGAGGTCCTTATATATCTTGGTACTGCCTGGATGTAAGGTATATTTCGCGTAATGCGCCTCCGATATTATCTCCTTTCGCAGTTCTGAATCATCCGGAACACATAGTCGGCCATTCAATCTCAACACGCCGGTCTTGTCTTCCACAAAGTTGGTCGCACTACCTGTCGAAATTCGCTCGCGCATTTTCTTCAGGTACGGATCATCCTTCTGAGCGGCCATGATCTTTTCCAGCAAACTCGGCTCTAACTGAAGCTGTGCCAACCGTATATCCCTGAATCAAACCCGGAGATAGATGCCCATCTCTTCTAGATCTTGTAGGAGCCTGCGGTTGATGGATAGTGAGGCAAGGTATTTTCGACTCAGAGCGCCCGCTACAACATTTCCCTTGCCCGGATTGTAGTCGATCGTCAAGTCATAGTCTTTGATCAATTCGAGCCAGCGCCTTTGTCGCAAGTTCAATTCCTTCTGAGTGAAGAGATACTTGAGGCTCTTGTGGTCGGTATAGATCATGCACGCCACGCCATATAGATAGTGATGCCATAATTTCAACACGAACACAATTGCCGTAAACTCCAAGTCGTGCGTAGGATAGTTCTTCTCGTGCGGCTTTAACTGTCTGGAGGTGAAGGATATCACCTTGTTTCGTTGCATGAGCACACATCCCAAGCCCTGGCCTGAAGCATCGCTGAATATCTGAAAACCCTCTCGCCCATCCGGAAGTGCGAGTATAGGTGCCGAAATTATTCGTTGTTTTAGCTCCTGGAATGAAGCTTCACAGTCATCCGACCACTCATACACGACTCCCTTTTGAGTGAGGCGAGTCAGTGGCGATGCAATCTTCGCGAAGTCTTTTACGAAGCGTCGATAGTATTTCGCCAAACCAAGAAAGCTTCGAATCTCACTAGCAGATGCAGGCCGCTTCCAATCAGCAACAGCTTCCACTTTCTTCGGGTCGACTGCAATGCCTTCGGATGAAATGATGTGACCAAGAAAGGATACGCTGCTTAGCCAAAATTCGCACTTACTCTGCTTCGCGTACAACTCATATTCTCGAAGTGTCTGGAGCACGGCCCGTAAATGTTCTGCATGCTGCGCCCTGTCCTTCGAGTAGACGAGAATATCATCAATAAAGACTACCACAAATTTATCAAGGAAGGATCGAAATACCCGGTTCATCAGATCCATGAAGGCGGCAGGAGCGTTCGTCAGGCCGAATGGCATCACCAGGAACTCGTAGTGGCCGTATCGAGTGCGAAAGGCGGACTTTTGCACGTTGTCTGACTTGATCTTGAGTTGATGATAGCCTGAGCGGAGATCAATCTTCAAAAATACCGAGGTGCCTTACAGTTGATCGAATAAGTCGCCTATGCGGGGCAATGGGTACTTGTTCCGGATGGTGGCCTTGTTCATCTCCCGGTAATCGACGCACAGACGCATGGACCCATCCTTCTTCTTCACGAACAACACGGGCGCTCCCCATGGTGAAACACTAGGCCGAATAAATCCTCTGTCGAGTAACTCTTGTAACTGGACCTTGAGTTCCTTCAGCTCGGCGGGGGCCATTCTGTACGGGGCCTTGGAAATCTGTCGGGTATCGGGGAATGTATCGATGCTGAACTCGATTTCTCTGTCGGGGGGCATGCCGGGTAGCTCGTCCGGGAACACATCAGGGAATTCTGCCACAACGTCGGTCTGACCCGCGTTTGCACCATCCTGTCGCATGTCTCGCACGGACGCCAAATAGCTTTCGTACCCAGAATGCAGCATCCTCCGAGCAGAAATTGCCGAAATCTGTCACGCCCCGCTCCCGGATAATCGGGTACGGGTCGATGTCATGCCCGGCCTACACTGTCGTTGACAGCGGTAGTGAGCCGTCTGGTCATCAAATAACACATAATCTCATCACAGCATCTAATCACGAAATCTATACTAATCATCACAGCCATCCACTATATAATTATTACAAATTATACATGAATGTCCGGGTACAAAGTCGGTAAAAGATAAATGATACAACAATGACATGTAATCAAATACATTCTATCAATCTCTATACATGAATCTAGTGTCAATGTCAAGCGAGCTCCAATGCCAATCATGAATGATAATCTATGATCCATCTCACCTGTAATCAACGATCCAGTCAGGAAAGGAGCAAAGTACAATGTAACTCAATAAAACTCACCATGAGATCAATGGAACGGTACATCAAAGTATAACTGAAAGACAGGAAACATGATGAACAATAAGCATGCACTAGCTACGTGTACATATGCAAATGGACGTTGTCAACATGTGGGGACTAATATGTAATCAGGCATATAAATATGCTATCAGTCAATATATCAGGCATGTCTGACGACATTGCTATCAGTCACGCAATAATCAGGCATGTCTGATGACAATGCTATCAGTCACGCACGAAATAGACTCAGGCATACGGAGTATGCTATCAGGCAATGTTTGTCCAATATCAGTCAATCACATGTCTCTAGAACGTCTCCCACCCGACACGAAAACAATGCAAGCAAGCAATCAATCGAGAACAAGTGCAATAATGGAACAAGACAATGTGTGTGTAATGCATGCAATGATGGAAATATCGAGTACATGTACTTGCCTGAACTCCGGGGTTTTCTTCAAGTCTTCTAAATCACCTAGAAGTAGGAAAGCAGATTTAGATAAGTTCTAAGGAAGTCCCAACTCTAACTAGTCCTATTATTTGGTTTCACTAATTCCCACTACTAATACATTATATATTCTTAGCCAATAAGCCATTTCCATTTATTGACTCTGCCTTTTCCTCGTAAATTCTACACTGTCATATTTTAATTCCCATTACTACCTTCCTTGTGCACTACTATTATAACAATGCTTATGATAGGGTTTTTTTTTCCAAATATTCTTTAAGGCCGACCTAACAGTTAGTCATTTCCTATTATAGGCCCAAGGACCAGAATCCATTTCATTAACTCAAGTAACCATAGCTGTGACTCTACTTGTAATAGTCAAGATTCAAATAATCCTAGTTCTAACGGCTACTGGGACTTCAAAACACCCTATATAATACACTGGTTCTTACTCTGACACTTGTGTCGGGATTATCTCATGTCCATCCGATACTGCTCTCGTGTCCGTGAATACATAACCATCCTACTTGCTCCAGACTTGGCAATTGTATTTACTGATTTCACAGAACCGTGTCAGTCCCGAGTCTCAAAACTCCTGTGTCACCCGGACACAAGGATAGATGAATTCACCTGAGCCAAGAACATCAAAAAGAGATAACAGAGCCATAACAGAGGTAAGATGATTATACCTGAGCGATACTGTCACTAAACGAGTCTTCCTCGAGTCCGATAATGATGTTCCCGAGTCCACAGCTCGCCAATTCCTCCTTCTAGGCATTTCGTCGAACAGGTCATGTGCGAGAACAAAGAAAACATTTGTGAGTTCGATTCGAATTGTTTCAACTCCAAAATTGGAGAAAACATCAAGATTTCAATCAAGACTCACCCATGAGTCTCCACCCGATAACAAGAATTGAAACGAGAAGAAAATCCATCTAGAGGTTCGAATCCAATACTGCCAACACAATCTTACCACAACAGGATCAAAAATGGGAAACATAGGAATCGAAAATGATTAGGGAAGAAGATTTGATCACTCACCGCCGTTGCGATCGTCGTCGCCGCGGAGGATCAACGCCGGTCGTCCTCCTCACTGAGAATCCTTCGGTCGACGCCATGGCCGGTCCCTTGAACTCTCTCAACGAGGACGGGAAGAAAGAGGAGTAAAGAAGAGATAGTCACCGGTGCGGCAGGGCTCCGCCGCTGATGCAAAATGAAGAAGGAGGAGGGGCTGGCCTCTTATTTATAGGCGGTGGTCGAGGCGGTTGGGCGGCCAGCTGTCGGTGGTGAAGACGGTTAGGAAACGGTTAGGGATCGGTTATGATCGGAGGGTGGAGATGGAGAGGAAGGTTCTGTAAGCCTGGTCTTCTTGGCATCGACGTTCACCGTCGTCGTCGTCGTCGTCTCCGCAGCAATGGAGGGAAATAACTGACTGAATGAAGGAATTGAGATTTTGAATATATAACGGTTGGTTCGGGTTAGCGGGCTTTAGGGTTTCGGGTTATCGGGTTGGGATTTGGATTCGATCCCAAAGGCTAATAGGCCGGCTGGCTGAATAAAAGGATGGGCTAGCTTTAATAGGTCGGCTGGTGCAAATGGGTCGGGCTTGGCCCATTGGGTTGGGCTGAATGGCTGAATCTGAATAAGAAAAATATAATCAATAGGTTTAAATAAAATCTAAGAAAATGAATTATTAAATGGGAAAATAGTTTATAAAATCAATAATAATAATTAGAAAATCATTAATGACAAATAAATAAAATCTTAAGTAAATTATAGGAAAAATCAATCTAGAAAAGTGGAGTTACAAAATCAGCATGCAAGTCGACGACGCCTCACCACACGAAAAGCAGAATTCAGGCACTCCTGGTATGCGAAAGGTGACCGTCTTTCCGGCACAGTCTATGGTTGCGTTGCACGGCCCGAGCCAATCCATTCCCAGAATAATATCAAAGTCCTTCATGTCTAGGACTATCACGTCAAGACCGATCTTTTGACCGCCGATACAGATAATTCCGTCGGTGCAGGCTAAGTTTGTGAGTATTGGTGTGCCCGAAGGTGTGCTTACGCTAAGGTCAAGATCTAGTGATATTACAGGAAATTTATGCTCGACGACAAAGTCCGCCGATATAAAACTATGTGAAGCACCTGAATCAAATAGTGCACGAGCAGGCACATTATTGAAATTTAGTATACCTGTCACGACCGTATCTGATGCATGCGCTTCATCTCGAGTCATGGTGTAGATGCGGCCCTGGGCATTGGGGCGACGGTCTTGGCCATTTTGTGGTGCGGGTTGGTGGGCTCGAGGCGCTGGAACTTGATTCCCTGGACGGTTCTGTTGGGGCGCCATTGGACGGTGTTGTTGGGGCACCGTTGGGTTCGGCCTTCTGGTTGGACACTCAGCACGAGTGTGGCCCCTCTTGCCATTGTACCAGCATCCACCCTCTGGTACCTGGCAATCATCGATCGTGTGACCGATATTATGACATCGGATGCAGTAAGGCTTTGGGTTACGCCCTTGATATCCGCTTTGGGGCCCATTGTTCGGACGCTTGGTTACGTTGTTCCCTCCTGCGTGGCTAGGGCGTTTGTGATTGTAGGCATGCACATCGCCGGCAGCACCTGGAGGATATTGGCGTTGAAGGCGGAGGGCGTGGTTGAGAGACTCCCCCATCGTTTTATATTGCGGGACGGACACGTGGGCGTAGATGGATGGTCGTAGACCCACTTCGAACCGTCGAGCACGACTCGCCAGGGAGGGCAGGAATTCTCCAGCAAACTTGGCTAACTTGTTGAACTCCGCTGCATACTGCCGCACCGTCATATTCCCTTGCCTTAGCTGCATGAATTCATTTTCCTTCTCTTGTCGAACGACTTTGGGGAGGTACTCGATCTCGAACGCCTCGCGAAAGGTGGCCCAAGAAATTGCTGCTGTCTCGTCGTCGCGTCTGATCGTTCGCTTTTGCACGGCCCACCGGTCGTGCGCGTTCGACCGGAGTAGAAGTTGAGCGCATGCGACTTTCTTGGACTCTTCGACATCCAGCAGCTCGAACTTGTCTTCCAGTTCCTCTAACCAGTCGATCGCCAAGGAGAGATCTTCCGTGCCGTAGAAAGAAGTACGACAACTTTTTGTGAATTTCGACACGTCGAAGTTAGAACTTCTCGGTGCTGCATGTGTAGGCTCGGGTGCCTCCGGATCGACATCACTTTGTCTGGCCGCAGGCTCGGTCACGGCAGGAGTTGTCGTGGAGTTGTTGTTGTTGGCCACCACTGTCTGTACAATCTGCTGAAGAGTATCAAGCTGTTTCTGTTGCAACTTGAATTGTGCATCGAATCGGGCCTCGAACTGGGTCTGGCGTGCCTCTACCTCCCGTCGATGTGCCTCCGTCTCCCGTCGATGTTGCTCATTCAGGCGTTGATTCTCCTGAGCTTGTTGTTGCGCTTCCAGCATGCGCAACATCCGTTCCATGGCATCGTTAGAGGGTCCGGGCCTCGAGCTACTCGAGCCGCTCGAAGCACTTCTTCGTTCAATGCCACGTTCACCGCCGCACCTTCTGGGATTTTGAAGGTAAAAATACATTAGTCACAAAACTTATTACAGACACCCTCGTATGGAACGACATATCTCATCGACACGAGACCAACGATTTGAGGCTAGAAACTCGATACTAGAGGCCAATGACGTAAAGCCGTGCTCTGATACCAATATGTCACGCCCCGATTCCGTAGAATCGATAGTCGTCCCCCGGGCGTGATGTCGTGCAAGCCTAAGTTGCGCTCGCACAAGACATAGTCATAAGGTTATCCGAAACACAACAACAAGAGAATGCGCAGAGTAAATTGAACACACATTATAGAGAAGGAAATTTAAGCTTTATTGATAGTGAACATCATTTTACAGACTCGATACAAAGGCGCCGCACGGGCTTTTTACAAACTGACTCCATTACAAAATAAACGTCGACGAGATAGCCATTCCATACATTTCATCCCTTGATTACAACCAGCATTACAAAACCACCTGGGATGACGGGAAGCCGCTCCATCTGTCTTCTTGGCCTTTGACAGCGGAGTATTCAAAAGGTTGGATCCAAACTTCGACCGCAAGGACGAAGCTTCAAAACACACGAGCGTTGCCTTCCTTCACGTAGCACGCTCCTCCCGATCTATCGTACCTGTAGAGAGAGCGAGGATCAGTACAATCAACATGTACTGCGAGTGGCTAATTAATTTCCAGGCTCTCATTTGGTTCAAAAATTTAGATAAAATCATACAACTTGCTTTTAGTGGTCTTTCTAGCCATCCTAGATATTTTCATAAGAAGTATTAAGTTACACCAAGATTTCCTCCGGCAGAGCGCGCCGTGCGACATAAAACTTACCATCACCTTCCCTGTTAGTTGATCACAATTTATATTAAGTGTTTGATATGGATGTCACTGGCATTAACTAGCCATCTTGGACATAGCCTGGTAATACGGGACCCTTGCAACGCAAGTAGCGAGCTCCGATGCAAGTCTCCGTCTTACCGATTGCCTATTACCTAGCTCGGCTATAACCTGTTTCTTCCTAGGCTGAGTCGGTCCCGTGGCCCCGGGTTACCGCTCGAAGAAACCATCGTCCTTGTCGACAAGTTGTCCATGACCATGATAGGTTAACATGGTGTATTTTAGGATACCGTTGAGGCTTGTTATGTAATAAATTCATTTACTTGATCGTTTTGCAGGCCAAAAATAATTCTATCTCTTTTCAACACAACACATTTCTTTTTCACTTATGACATACAGGACTTGCATTCTGCAAGCGAATCATTCAATTTTAATATCATTACCCGAGTTCTCATTTTGAAATAGACGGTCGAGATGAAGGAGGTCAGCCACTCACTTTGAGTTTTTACTTGAGGCGAGAGACTGGTTGGCCGCGCTAGACGTTGCCTACACGATCACCTGAAATCGCACAAGCAACCGATTAGAATACTGTGTTATTCAAGAAAATTCGATATGAATGCGAAATTCGAAACGTAAGCCAAGAAAACCATCGAAAACATTCACGAAAATGCATTCAGAAAACAAAGCCAAAACCAACGCAAGCGGCGTGAAAAGCAGAGCAACGGGAGGTCTCTTCCGACTCAGCCGCAGAGTCAATCCTTGAGGCGCAGCCCGCTGAATATGGGACTTGGTTCCGAAGAAGCCATTACATAACGAGGAATGGATCTTAATTCAACCGTTCCCGTTCGATCGATTCGATCGATCCCGACCTATCGGTCCCGACCGAGTCGATAGTGACAGTATTCCTTTCTTGCACACCCCGTGGACGAACAACGGGGCACGATGTAGGGACGGGGCACTACATGTACTCTCATGTGCTTTCATGTTCGGTCATGTTTTCCATATATCTCATGTATAACCTATACTTCATGTGCACTCATTTATGAGCCTTCATGTAAATTTTATGTGCACCCATTTATGGGCCCCCAAGTGAACTTCATGTGCACTCATGTATGAGCTCTCATGTATACTTCATGTGCACCCATTTATGGGCTTCATATGAAAACTATGTACGTAACATAACTTGTCTGGATCCTTGTGTATTGATTGGGGTATGGGGGAGTATAAATAGTCATGTGAACAATTCCAAAGTAGAATAGCCATGTACGTCTCTTTAATATAGCCATGTGCAAATCAAGCCGTTCATATGTCGACTTTGTACTCTAAATCACTAGTCACTGGTAGCTCTCTACTTATAGTAGATATTTCTATTACAGTTCTCTCTCTGTTTATATCATGTACTATCTTTCAGTTTCATATATCGTACTCTCTTGTATGTTTATATTCTCTAACCTGTTATGATCTGTGTGAGATGTATTGTGCTCGCTCCCGTCCTGACTGGACCTGTTAAAATTTTTACAGAGGATGATGAGGAACCCTGCACCCCTTACTTTGGAGCTTGCCTAGATGACCCTCGCGACCTGGACCCCTGGGGAGGTTCAGGCAGCTGCTGAGTGTCACGCCCTGCTTCCGTAGGAGCGATCGCCCTCGCTAAGACGTGATGCCGCACGGGCCTAGGTTGCGCCCGTGCAAGGCTATATCCAGAAACGGCCGATTCGAGCTAGGCCACAGAGTCGCACAGAGTGTCCCCATTTACAGCAGAAAGTAAATGGACACAAGTTGAAGCGAATTCAAATTCTTTATTGATATTCAAGAAGTTTACAAGCGGCGCTAGGCCGGTATTACAAATCGCTCAAGCTCTCTCTCTCTCTCTGAAACATAAAAGGCATGCCAAGTGGCTTACAACATGGAATAATTCATGGCGATGTTCCGATACATTATGTCCTGTATAGGTGCTTCAGCTTCTTGCAAGGTCCCAAGGCTCCAGAGATAGCTCCGTGCCTTAGCACGTTCGAGGAAAGCTCTGCACCCGCCGACGTTTCCTGCTTCCTGCAAGCAGACTGTGGGATTATCAGTACATTATAATGCACTGGTGGGGAGGCTAGCTCGCCCACAATGCTACCATTACCAAACACGTTCTATTTACTTTTGTGCATCTCTATCATTCATTGTCTTTCTAATCTTGCCTTAGGATCAATTTTATGGCATATTTCATAGCCTATCTCGTATTGCCAATTTCAAGTGTCGCATGAAAATACATACATGACTTACCCATACTTACCGTCCGGCCTTCCCTGTTCAATGTAAACCAAGTTCGTCAACAATTCATATATTTTAACTTAACATGATTTACGTAAGCATTTAGTGCCAAGGGCGTGTTCCTGCCTTAGATTCTAACGCGCCGTAGACATGTTTTCAAATTTATTTGTACGAAGTACTCCTTATCACTTGGTGCGTTATATTTCAAGCCTATTCATAAGGCGCTTCATTCAGTTAACTTTAGACTACTTTGATTTCAATGCAAGGACTTGCACGTGGATTGCCACCAGCAAAGTCCACCTAAATTTATATGCACTGGTCGCTGGCGTGTCAGCCATTTTGGACATTTTCCCCTGTGGCATTCTCATCTATCAAGCATGATGGCTGGTACACCTTGATAGACTATTGAATAACCGATCCTACGTTTGATTATGTGCCCAAGCCCGCACACATGTCCGCCCGTAGGCCATGATTCCGCCTAGGCCGGCCACTAAAACGTCGTTCGTTGCCCTTGGAATCCCTTTTCACTCATGCACGAGCCATCCACGACCATTTCGTATTTTATTATCATTTTAATTTAATGGCTGTCTTTGAGCCATAGGCTAACCCTTAGCCATAATGCGTTATCGACTAGGTTGGCGTCCATGCAGCGCGGGTAGCAAGCCCCGTTGCACATGCCCGTCACACCTGTCGCTAACCATTCTTTTCTTTCTTATCTTTCATTTATTCTTTCCTTTCTTTCCTTCTTTCACTTGTTCATTCGTTCATTGATTCATTTTCGTATTCATCCTTTCGTTGATTCATTCATTCACTCGTTTATTCGTTCATTCTTTTATTTATACATTATGCAACTTCCCGTGCGGGAGTCGCCTTGGCGACCCATCGGTCCCATAGTCTTTCAATGTTGCTAAACTCTTCTTGGAACGACTATGTTAATAGTCTTCTCGTTTCATTGTTGTAAACCATTCATTATTTTCATTGTTGAACGCATAAAGGACTTGAATATAAGCTTCTGCCTTAGCACGAGCGTGGAGCACGGTACGAGAGTTCTCGTATTTTCTATGTTCCTTTCCATATTCTATACAAGCATACAAGATGGGATTAATCCCTTAGCTAGGTGCGTTGGGTCATTTATTAGCATGCACGGTGTTATCGTCTAGCGATTTCAGTGATAGTGTCCGTATTATTATATGTCTAGGCTAAGCAAAGACGGGTTCATCGGAGCCACCCACCTTAGCGATGTTCGCATCGGCCGAGCGATACTCAGAGCGTGCCTTTGAAAGTCTAAGTCTGGATTCATCTTTGACGGGCCAATGTAAGTCTTGCATCGATTCTTCATCAGGTCGATGCCAACTCTTCGGGTCGACGGCTCGTTTGAGTCGTTGCACTTGTCGTTTGAATCGGCGTTCCGCTAGGGCGGAGCGGGTCACTACATAATACACCACTCAAAACAAGTCTCATCCTCGAGACTTCCTGAGTGCAGGTCATCCTACCATTCCTTAAGTCGCGTCGTCGTGTTTCTTAGGCAATCCCTATCGAATGGCTCTATCGTTCTATGGCACCGAACTATACTCGATACCTTTCCAAGTTCTGTGTCTCATATGTTTGGTCGATTTTATTGAATAGCTTTTCATTCATTTTAGAGTTGATGGTTCTTATTCAATTGTCGTATTTCCTTCGACTTGGTTGCTACTTCGACGTATCATAGGACTGAAACGGTCGCACGATGTGCGTTGTAGTTCGTCAAATGTGAGAGACGTAAGCTGAGGTAAACTCACTCATCCGTTCATGCGCATCTCAACACCCACTTGCAGCTGCATTCGAGTTCATCATATCGCTGAGTTTGGATCGTGCACGCATTTAATGCGTCCCCCGAATACGTACATTTCAACCAAGCTTAGCGACTAGCGAAGTCAGACAAGCTACTCGTGATAGTTTCGATTTGTCGATCGTTTTGCTAACTTCAATTTAAAACCGAACTCATGTGTGTATCACATATCATTTATCTCGGTCCTCGAGATGATTCGATTCGCTTCTCAAGCGCTCTTGTCAACGAAATCAATACGATTTTTTCTTAGCGGGGTCGACCAAGTCTAAGTAATTTCCGTCCAATTCCAGATCAAGTATCGCACTATCACCGAGTACGTCTTCCAATCAATGATTCAATTTGTTATCCCAACTTTACTTGCGCATCATCCATTCCTATCATTTGCTTTGTTTGGGGTCAATCTCATCGTCGTTCACGTACACTCCCTGTTCTCCGTCCTACTCTAAGTCTTGCTGCCCCAAGTCTATCGTCCGTCCAGACGATACTCTAATGTCAATCGCACAGGTTCAATCACTCGGCATAGGGTCGTCCACCTATCCGCTAGGTCAGCTCACAAGGTCATAGTTACACGTTAGGTCCGTGGCTCGTCGTGCAAGGTCGTTGCACGACGCTCTCCCCAAATCCTATGGTCAATCCATTTGTTCGCTTGTACGGGAGTTTCTATCCAAGTTCGTTTCACTCAAATTTCTAAACATCGAGCATGATCACCTAATTCGCATCAAGACTTACGTTGCACATATTCAATTCCATTCAATCACCAGGTTTAACCAATTCATGTATTCAATCACGAGGTCATCCAGCTCGACAATACATTGCCCCCCAATCTCACACGAGTCCGATTATCCATGGCGGTTCATGAATCACCATGCAATGCTCCCACAGAATAATCATTCTCATCGAGGCGTAACTCTGATTTGAGTTTTAGACTAACCTATTCTCGATATACGGATTGGACCTACTCAATCCTCAAGTTCAATTCTTCAAGGACACAAATTCATTCTCGAGTCCACCTTCGCGTCAAACCACAAGTCGAAGCAATCAGATTGTCACGCCATCCAAGTTCAATCACTCCTACTGTATGAATCACCATATCAGCGCTAACGCGGAGTGATCGCCATAATCCGGCGCGACGCATGTGCGAGGCTGGAGTTGCGCTCACATAAGACAAGAACGTCAACATTGTGGTTGTCAATGAAGCAAATCCAAGCATTCACATTTTTATCCAAGTCAAATCAATTCGATAGTCTGACCATCATACATTCAACTAGAAAATCCTCGAGCTAAATCTATCTTTTCCTCGACACATTTTTAACATCCTAAGTATAGCATCCAACGGGACAATGACATTTGCACGATCGTGATTCGCCGAGTCAGAGTACCCCCGAGTTATCGCATATCGATCTTTGATACGCCTCAATACCATCGACGATATGCGTAACCTGACTATCTTCCTTTGCAACCGATTTTGAGTCGTGCGCTGTTGCTGTTGTCCGAGTTGGATATTCCACAATTTTCTCGATATTCAAGATCAAGTTTGATCGCTATTCCTCAAGCTAGTTTCAAGATCGTTGTCCAAACTCAAGTCACAATTTATTTGAATCAATCCAAAATCGTGCGCGTGATCCTCTAAGTTTTCCTCGATCAAGACCATTCATTTTCATTCATCGTTCTGAATCGTTTTCTAACTTGCGTTGCCCAATGACAAGTTGTCCGAACGACATCTCGTTCGGGACATTCGAAGTCACGACCAACTAAGCGTGACGTGTTCTAAGGCTTTGCGCGATCGCATCGCCTCGCCGACGTACTCGTTGTGTTTCGTAATCCTCAATTTTTGCTCGAATGATTTTCCAAGAACATCCATACACCACTCGAATTTGAGCCATATGATCTAGTCGTCGATATTCATTCTTATTCTTCTCTGAACTTATCACATACACCACTCGGGTTCAAGCCATCCTATTTAATCTACAATCACATTTGTATCATGCGCTAAGACATCCTTCAGATTCGTTCGACGAATATCTAGCGTAATCGCTCTCGTCGCCTCGACGTACTAAGTCGTTCGCACTAATCCTCAAAATTAAATAAATCTCCCGTGCACGTCTAAGCGTTAGTTTGATGGCCTTCCTATCGATATACACTCTAAGTGTATCTCCGTTCCCGACCGAGCGGTACTTGATATCGCTCGCAACTCGATTGCACCAGGAGTCGAGGTGCGCGATACTCTGCACAACTTAGCCAAAAGGCTGCATGCATAACCATCCCGTTCGAACTATACTTTGGTCTCGTGTACTCGTTTTCTGTCAGCGTAAGCTCATTCAAGCACGCACTGCGTTTGCTAACTCTTAGCATCGGTTCCTTCCAACTCAAGTACGTCGTGGTTCGGCACAAAGGCCTTCGCCTATCGATCCCTTCAACCGAGTACTTGTACGAGCTTTTAAAAATATTAGACTTATTGTATGGAACATCCCAAGGCATAACGAGAGAGAGCGTACACTTCTTTTGTTTCAAAACCGAGCTTTCAAAACTGAGAAAATTGAAATGAAGTCCAAGGACGTAAAGTCGTGCTCTGATACCAATCTGTCACGTCCCGCTCCCGTATGAGCGATCGCCCTCGCTAAGGCATGATGTCGCACGGGCCTAGGTTGCGCCCATGCAAGGCTATATCCAAAAATGGCCGATTCGAGCTAGGCCACAGAGTCGCACAGAGTGTCCCCATTTGTAGTAAAAAGTAAATGAACACAAGTTGAAGCAAATTCAAATTCTTTATTAATATTCAAGAAGTTTACAAGCGGCGCTAGGCCGGTATTACAAATCGCTCAAGCTCTCTCTCTGAAACATAAAAGGCGTGGCAAGTGGCTTACAACATGGAATGATTCATGGCGATGTTCCGATACATTATGTCCTGTATAGGTGCTTCAGCTTCTTGCAACGTCCCAAGGCTCTAGAGATAGCTCTGCGCCTTAGCACGTTCGAGGAAAGCTCTGCACCCGCCGACGTTTCCTGCTTCCTGCAAACAGACTGTGGGGTTATCAGTACATTGTAATACACTGGTGGGGAGGCTAGCTCGCACATAATGCTATCATTACCAAACACGTTCTATTTACTTTTGTGCATCTCTATCATTCATTGTCTTTCTAATCTTGCCTTAGGATCAATTTTATGGCATATTTCATAGCCTATCTCGTGTTGCCAATTTCAAGTGTCGCATGGAAATACATACATGACTTACCCATACTTACCGTCCGGCCTTCCCTGTTCAATGTAAACCAAGTTAGTCAACAATTCATATATTTCAACTTAACATGATTTACGTAAATATTTAGTGCCAAGGGCGTGTTCCTGCCTTAGATTCTAATACGTCGTAGGCGTGTTTTCAAATTCATTTGCACGAAGTACTCCTTATCACTTGGTGCGTTACATTTCAAGCCTATTCATAAGGCGCTTCATTTAGTTAACTTTAGACTACTTTGATTTCAATGCAAGGACTTGTACGTGGATTGCCACCAGCAAAGCCCACCTAAATTTATATGCACCGGTCGCTGGTGTATCAGCCATTTTGGATATTTTTTCCTGTGGCATTCTCATCTATCAAGCGTGATGGCTAGTACACCTTGATAGACTATTGAATAACCGGCCCTACGTTTGGTTATGTGCCCAAGCCCGCACACATGTCCTCCCGTAGGCCATGATTCCGCCTAGGCCGGCTACGAAAACGTCGTTCGTTGCCCTTGGAATCCCTTTTCACTCGTGCACGAGCCGTCCACGACCATTTCGTATTTTATTGTCATTTTAACTTAACGGCTATCTTTGAGCCATAGGCTAACCCTTAGCCATAATGCGTTATCGACCAGGTTGGCATCCGTGCAGCGCGAGTAGCTAGTCCCGTTGCACGTGTCCGTCACACCTGTCGCTAACCATTCTTTCCTTTCTTATCTTTCATTTATTCTTTCCTTTCTTTCCTTCTTTCACTTGTTCGTTCGTTCATTGATTCATTTTCGTATTCATCCTTTCATTGATTCATTCATTCACTCGTTTATTCGTTCATTCTTTCATTTATACATTATGCAACTTCCCGTACGGGAGTCGCCTTGGCGACCCATCGGTCCCATAGTCTTTCAATGTTGCTAAACTCTATTCGGAACGACTATGTTGATAGTCTCCCCGTTTCATTGTTGTAAACCATTTATTGTTTTCATTGTTGAACGCATAAGGGACTTGAACGTAAGCTTGTGCCTTAGCACGAGCGTGGAGCGCGGTGCGAGAGTTCTCGTATTTTCCATGTTTCTTTCCATATTCTATACAAGCATACAAGATGGGATTAATCCCATAGCTAGGTGCGTTGGGTCATTTATTAGCATGCACGGTGTTATCGTCTAGCGATTTCAGTGATAGTGTCCGTATTATTATGTGTCTAGGCTAAGCAAAGACGGGTTCATCGGAGCCACCCACCTGAGCGATGTTCGCATCGGCCAAGCGATACTCCGAGCGCGCCTTTGAAAGTCTAAGTCTGGATTCATCTTTGACGGGCCAATGTAAGTCTTGCATCGATTCTTCATCAGGTCGATGCCAACTCTTCGGGTCGACGGCTCGTTTGAGTCGTTGCTCTTGCCGTTTGAATCGGCGTACCGCTAGGGCGGAGTGGGTCACTACACTGAGGACGATACCTTGCATAGTGTAGATAACTTAGATTGTTCTTCTTTTCATGTTTAGCTGTTGTCCTTGTTTTCAAAGTTGTATAATTTTGAGATGTTGTGACTTGTTATTTCTTTCTGTTGTACCTCAGTTGAGGATTTCTTTATCTATTTCATCGTGCCATATTCTATCTCTAGATTGTGATTGAGTTATACCTCTGTTTTGGCCTCCTCATGGAGAGTATTTCATGTTATGTTAGTTATAGTTCATGACCTAGAACAGCGTTCTACCGTCGACACTGCGGCGTAGGCTGGGCACTGTTACGTACTCGTACCCTCACGGTGGGTGCGGGCCGTGACATTAATAGATATAAGATTGACAGAAAAAGATGGAGCATGTAAGACATTGGTGAGAGTGAGGGAAGGGGTGCATGCGCCAGTGCCTTTACCCATTACAGGTCTGGAGGTACCATCTGCAGTCTGAATGTTCTCCGGCATCGGTAGGTGAGTATAGTCCTGGAACACATCGCGGGATCCCGTGACATGGCGAGATGCCCTAGAGTCTATAATACAACCTGGGTGATGGACAGATGCATGAGCACGCACAGGTATACCTGTGCTGGTTAGGGCAAAGCAAGTGATGTCATCGCCCAAGATAGATGATGCCCCAGGAGTAACTTGACTGTCGTCCGAACCCAGCTTCGTGTCTCGTAACCTCGCGATGAACTCTCTCTCTCTCTCAAGAGGGATTATTTCAGCCAATTGATTGTCTCCCCTTTCTTCTGCCAGATTTGCTTTGTGTCTTCTAAAATAATTCCCTTTCTACCAGCATATCCTCCTCTACCACCACGACGTCCTCTACGACCCCGTCCGCGATCATTCGACTAACCTCGCAGGGGTTTTGGACAAAATCTGATGTAATGTCCCGAGTCACCACAGTTATGGCAAACACCCCTGCAGAGGGAGGCTGATTGAATGCGGCAAGGGCAGACTTTTCAATAGCAGCTTGCTTCCCCTGGAACTAGCTCTTGTTGGACATCAACTTCAATCGAGCTTCTTCTTGTGCCATGGCAGCTATGGCTTCTTCTAAGGTTGGAAGCGTGGGTTGTCCGAGTAGTACATTCCTTCTCTGCTCAAACACAGGATTGAGCCCCTTCAAGAACTTCATCATCCACTGTCGCAAAATATACGCCAAGAACGTCTGAAAATGTTTCACAAATGCCGGTTCGACTGTGCATCTTCCATCCCAAGAGGATCATAGTGATCCAGATCAGACCAGTACTTCTTCAACCGGGCTGCGTACTCAGAAATGGTACGTTCATCTTGGGCCACCCTATCGAGTTCATCCTGTAGTTGGAAGACCCGTATAGGGTTGCCCGAGCCTGAGTACATATCCTTCAAAGTCCGCCATATATCAGCAGCACCCTCCATCGCCTCTACATTACCCGACACCTGGTCGGTCAAGGAGGATGTCAACCACCCAGCCACTACGTTGTTGACAATCTCCCAAATAGCAAACTCCTTTGAGGAAGGATCAGCGAGCGCCTTGGTTTGGCCATTGACATAGCCAACCGAGCCACGTCCCTTCAACGTCCGCATCGCCTGTCGCGACCATTTCAAGTAGTTGGACATTCCTTCCAACTTCGTCTCTAGCTTTTCCAACTTCCCCATTTTGTAAGGTGACAGATCCACATTAGTATGGGTCATACGAGGGGTCGCCTCGGTCAATCTCTTCGACAAGATATCATCAACCAAGGCCTTCATCTCTTGTGCTGTCAGTTTTTCAGCGATCGAATTCATGGCTTCTTCAACTGTATCTCTAGTCGTCGTCTTCGCCGTCGGCTGCTAACTGCTAGTCGTCATCTTCGTCGGCATCTTCATCATCTTCTATTTTACGAATACGCTATAAATGTGGTCGACACCGACGAGCGCATGTAAAGTGAACACGTCAGGACACAGAAAAAACACGATCATTCTTCGTGTAGATCCTGATGTGAAAATCGTGGAAGGAAGACAAATAAAGCATTTGTTCATTCCAGACGGTGTAATCTAGGAATAGAGAGGGTGCAAATAAAGCATTTGATGTCCCTCTGTCTTCGAAATACACCATTTTTTTACAAAAATACTTTCTCAATCAAAATAAAGCAACAAACATCAGATCATGTTGCATCTCGAAAACATAAATATCCAAATAGTAAAACATCGAATTCTTCGTATTGTCGGCCTTCTGCGCCTTCGGGGGCTGGTGGAGCCGGGGAGCAGCCGGGGGGTGCTGCTGGAGCCGGGGTGCAGCCCGGGGGGGGAGGGGCGCTGCCGGAGCCGGGGGAGAGGAGGGGATTTTTTTTTTTGGGAGAGGGGAGAGGGGTGGATGGTTTGGCTTTGATATCATGTAGAAATAAATAATTGATGATTTTTATTGATGGGCTACTGCCACTACTTATAGAGGGTCCAACCCCTCTTGATAATACATCTTCCGATGTGGGACTAAAGTCCCTTATTGGTTCTCAACAGATTTTATGGCGTTGTCTTGATCAGTGAGTATAGAAGTTAGAGATCTTCCACCCATTGCTCTAACCCATGTTTCTATTAACCAAACGAATGTTGATATCGTATCGTTTGCAAGCAATGCACATCCAAGTAGTGTGGATTGGAAATGATTATTTACACCAATAAGTGGAACAAATGGCATCTTGTATTTGTTTGTGATGTATGTAGTATCAAAGGATATAACATCACCAAAAATCTTATAATCTTCACGACCTTTTGCATCAACCCAAAAAACATTTCTCAAATGTTGGTTTTCATCTAAATCAATTGCATAAAAGAAGTTGGGATTCTCTTCTTGCATATGCATAAAATGCTCAAGCATAGCCTTAGCAACCCCTATAGTTCTAAACGTTTCTCTTTATCAAGATGATTTCTAACATCTTTTTTCCATAAACCCAATATTTTTATATTCTCCATATTGTTTGGCCATGGCAGCAAAAATCTTACTTGTTTTGACACCAACCGCATGTAGATAATCAATAGTGTTCTTGTCGTGTGAGAAAATACTTCTATGACAAGGAAAATAATGTGCATAGGAAGGCAAGAGATCGTGGTTATGCTCTTTGATATAATCATGTACAACCCATTTTCCATCTTCCCTTCTTTTTACATGCAAGGTTGCTTTACAGTATATTTTGAAGGAGGGTCGTGGATTAGAGGCTTCACTAGTTTGTTTGTTTCCATGCCTTGTATAAGCAAGTTTCACATCGATAAATTCTTGATATTTCTTTGATCGTCGAGTAGCTTTAATTGAGGCACCAAAACCAGCAAATTTGGCATACCTTAAATAAAATGATTTTGCCTCTTCATGCGAAACAAATTCCATTCCGATGTAAGGTTCTAATACATCAACATGCTCTTCAACTTCTATTAAATTTTTATTTCGACATGCATCAAGCACCTCATCCAAATCTTCAACATTTAAGTTTAAATCGATATTTAGGCTCATAGTTACCTACATCAAAGCACAAAAGTTTGCACAATTACAAATATTTATAGAATTACAACACAATTGAAATTTATACTGGATAACACAACCAACAAGCATGAGACTAGCTACTAAACCTAGCAAAGTGAATCTCATCTATATACTGAACATAAATAAGAGTTTACAAAGGGAAAAAAGTTCAAAAGAGACAAGTGAACATTACCTTATAGAAGGATAAAAATGAATATTATAGAATTCTTAATGACTCCACGCATCAGAAATCAGTTCAAACAATACTGAACATTTGACAATGGAAATGTAATATTGTTTGCAAGGAGGAAAAAATGTACATGAAGGGAAGCACTAGGAAGGTTCTATTTAAATGCACATGTGGTCTTTGGAGGGAAAGTTATTTCGTCTGATGGAGGGAAAAATGCACATGGAGGGAAGTACGAGCAGCTAGCTACTATATTTAATGCATGCATGGTGAACTTTGGGCTATGGGACATTGAAAATGAGTAGTATGCATGCATGAGTAGCAACTAATATGCAACCATGGTCTTTGAAAATGTTCATGGTCTTGTTGCTAGTTTGTAGGAGGAAGTAAAGCCACGTGGAAGAGAATATGCCTACAGTCGCTCAACAGTGATGGATAGCATTCCTCTTATCTTTATAGATAAAATATTAAGATATTCAAATCCACAGCCTTGCGTGTCAAGTGCGTGACATGTCTCTATTAGTATATTTTTAGTGTTAATTAGAATTTGGGTCAAAATTAAAGTTTGGATTCTAAAAATATTTAGTTTATGATGTGAATCCTGAGATGACGGTTGTTCCGTGTCGAACATTCAAAACATGTCAATAAATATTTTGGGATTAATTAGACTTAGGTCCCGGAATTATTCTTTTCTTTCTTGAATTTTGATTCAATATTTATTAATAGATTTTGAATGGTCAACACGGGTCAACCGTCATCTGAAGGCCTAAATTCTAAATTGAACATCTTCAAGACTAACGCTAATTTTAGAATATTTCTAAAACCCAAAGACTAATTGTTTTCATATGGAAAATAAAAAGTGTAATAATTATATTTTCGAAAAACTTAAAATTTGTTACCACTCAAAATTGATTACAAAACTACTGAAATACAAAATTTTGAGGCAAGTTGACATTCTGGAGAGATGAGAAGAGAGAAGACGATGGAGGTCTAATAAGCACGCAATTCCTATGCCTTATTGACAATCTGACAAAACTTTGAAAACTAGGAGATGTAAGAACACAAAGTGAGCAAAAGCTTATTGTTGATTGCTAGAAAGTGTACGTATGTTGTGTATGTAGCTACCTTGTATATTGTTCTCCAAAATTGCAAAGAACTAGCTATTTATCGAAACATAGCCAAAATCAGTTATTTAGTCTTCTAGCAGAAATACGCTATCAGGCAAAAAAGAAACTGTCACTAGAATTACTGCCAAGCAGAAACATGTCTCTAAGCGAAAAATATTGTTATGCTCAGAATATTAACTGAATATTGTGTAGAATATTAACTGAATATTGTGTGGCCCACTTCTTGCACACAAAGTGAGGCACGTTGTTCTAAAATAGTGTGAGGATGATACGTTGCACAAACCACCACCACAAAAAATGACCTTTTGGTACAACCAAAAACTGTCTTAAAAAGAGCAATTATCGTCACACATATTATTTGGGACGATAGTTGGGACGGATATAAATAGTGTTATTAGGATGGCGTGACAAAATCACAAGGAACGGATATAATCGTCCTAATTGTTGTTAAATGACGGATTGAAACCGTCCTAATAATTTGGAAGGAGAGCCACAAAAGATATAGTTCACTTTTAGGACTGTTACAAATCTGTCCCAAATACTTATAACAAGTGTTCCAATTATTATGATATTATTGTTTCCCTGTTCTACCTATAAAACATACAATTAAAAAATATATAACAAAAACCATATACAACTAACTATTTAAGTTCAAAAGCATATTGTTAACTCTAAAGTACATTAACAAAAAAGTATTTATAAAACATTATCGAATGTGATATCACATCATTTACAAAATGAACCCAAAGCACTTTACATCATTGAGCATCCTCTTATCGTTTACACAATGAACTCAATTTGCTTTACATTATTAAGCATTCATCTACAATCACTTAAAAGTAAATATGAAATTGTTTTATTTCATTAAGCACCATCTACCCTTATTTACAAAATGAACCCAAAATGCTTTCCCATTAAGCGACTTCTTCCGTCATTTGTAAAAACAGTCCAAAACTCTTTGAAGGATCTGCAAATAAAAGTTGAAAAATAACTAAAAGTTGTACGGAATGTTCATAATGTATGAAAATATTAACCAAAAGGGGTTTCTGACATGAAGAACATGTTAACATCATATTTTCTAAGATCTTAGATCAAGAAATAAAGTGCAAGAAAATTAACAATTTCAACACCACGTGGCACATGAATTACATAGCAAAATTACGAAAAATATGTAAGAAGCAGTTCTAAAAAAAATTAATACCATCATCACTTGGTTCACTATAAAAAAGGGGACAACTCCATTATCTGGAAATGCATATGGTTTGAAGTATCTAGTATTGAAGTAATGATTTTTTTTATATCAAAATTAGATTCATATGACTTATGAAATGTAAATTTGAAGAGCTCACCTCCTTATAAAGCAAAAAGCTATTCGTCGGAACTTCAAAGAAGAGCCATGCCAATTTGTTGGACTGCAAAACATTTTGAAATATAATAAAGAGTAAAACTCTTTATGAGATTGACAATTGTTTGGAATTAGTATTCAAATATACCAAACTTCCTATAGGAATCATAATATTTTAAGAGCAAGTGCTATACAAAAAAACTCGAAGATAAGCACATTACACTTGTCCCTCATCACAACTATAGTGTTTTGGTATAGCGACATCCAACATTTTGTAAGAGTTCTCGAACTTAAATTTTAAGAGTATCCATAGGAAAAAATTGTGCAGTTAGTTACCATGATGATATATGCATTGGGATCCTTGGGCATAAGAATTTTCTTCCTCAACTATTCCAGTAAGCAACAACCCCAAGCTTCAAGTCACCTGAAGAACAACTGGGCATAAGCATTAATTACTTACCATTTTTTTTTACTTGCTAGAAGGATTGCAAACTGAAAATGTTCCCATAGTACAAAAGGCTTTTACAAATGTGAAGTAAATCGCATTACACAGTTTATAAGATACATGTCCATACCATAAACTTATTCAAGATTTTTTTCTTCCTCGTACTAGTTGGACTAAAAAAAAATGAAGCCCAAAAAATTACTATGAACTCTAATCCTATGTCGAACAGACTTCACTCTGCTAGAAACTAGGAAGTCACAAAATATAGAAGTACTTCTATATGGATGCCAATTGGCACCTACAATCATAAGCAAAAGGAATCAATTAAGTATGACTCTCGAATTTTGTGAATTATACATGCCAAGCTCTTAATAGGTTGAAACTCCTTAATTAAAAAGGTGGCACCGATAGAGCTTTTAGAGAAATCTAGAGAATCGAATTTGATAAAAACTAATAACGGCTATTTCTCATGTCTTTGGAATGCTATCAACTTCCAACTTGTTTGTGAATTCAAAGTTGGCTCTCACTACACAATTTTAGAAATATGATGGAGTTTTAATCTACTTATATATATAAGATAATTTGCAAAATTATGAATATATAAACTTAAAGACTTACTTCTCCTTTTGACCATGGTGACTGAATTTGGACCAAATTCACATGGCCATAACGTCGTCGGAGCGCCAAAAGGATTTAATCTAGTTACATGGAATGTATGCCAAAATGCAACATCGAACTGTTAGAATTTATTATACCCTGTCGATTCATGAGATAAAGAACATAAATTAAATTGCGAAAGCATACCTGAATCCATTGCTAGGCTTGATGGATCTTGAAGCTGTAGTCCTTTTGTGGGATTCGATCTTCCAACTTGCTACGACCCTTAATGACAAAGATGAATCCAAATTCTTTGTCCCTTTCTTTCTGTTGATGGGGATGCAGAAGAGAAAAAAGAGAAACCTCTCTTTTGGTGGCCGGATAAGTTGGGGACCATAACCCTTATGAATACATATATTTATATGTTTTGATATGTCTAATTTGGCCCCTCATCAAATTAGATTTATCTCCGGTATCTACACATTAATTCCATGACAATTATATCCTTAAGCCAATTTTTCAAATAGACCACTTTAATTTGGCTTAATTATTTAGATAGCCAAACACAATTAATTTTATATGTGTGGTCCATATTATTGAATAATTCCAATAATCTTCCACTGGGCCACATATGAAACTTTATAATTGTGTTAACATTAGTGAGCTCATAAATTGCTATTTTAATCCTTAGGGTGTATCCGGACAATCTCGTCCATTAACCATATCAACATAGGATCAAAACGGCATTCGTCACATATAGCGTAACTAAACCATCAATGGTCACATATACCAATATAGCTAAACGACATAGATCAATCATGGATGCGTAGCATGAAAATTATACGCAATGTGATCAATACATGTCTATTTTCAACTGGTCCTCCTTAACTTTAATGAGATCAATACTTTAACATAATAAAAACAGAATGAACTGAATTTCCATATATCTGATCAGATAAATATCCAAAATACTTTAATAAATAAATGTGTCTAAAAACCAAATAGCACCCAAATACATAAAATACAAACTTTCACTGTATTGCCATATTCTTAATTAAGATAACACCCATATGAGCAGTATGCTCATGAAAGGCCCTGGGTGATAATACTTTTGTAAGTGGATTCACTACATGGAGTTTGTCCTAATGTGCTATATGGACACTTTTACCATTCTGAATTCTTTCTTTCACAACTAGAAATTTTATGTCAACATCATTTGATTTATACAAGTTCTTGTTGCTATTAGAATATAGTACTGCTGATTTATTGTTATACTATAATTTGAGTGGTCTTTCAACACTCTCCCATAGGCGCAGCATTGTGACAAAATTTTGCAACTATATTCCCTGAATAGATGCCTCACAACATGCTATAAACCTTGCTGTCATGGTGAAAGAAATTATAAGTGCATGTTTGACACTCATCCAAAATATATCTCTACTAGTCAGCATAACCTGATGTGGATCTCCTGCTGTGTTGGCATCAAACAAAAATTGGAGCAAAATACCTTATGATCATCAGAATTATTCGATCTCCTACAAAGAGCATATAATTCCTTGTTCTCTATTAATTACTTAAGTAGTTTGGCTGCTATCCAATGATCCATCCATATTTGCTTAAATATCTGCCTAACATCCGAATATGTACGCAATATCCTGACATGTACATACTTAAGCATACATTAGATTTCCTACAACTGATCATGAACGAAAAATCTATTGTTTTTTCTTAATTTTAAGGCTAACCTTAGGACACTTGATTGAGACCGAATTTGTCTCATTTAACGAGAGGTGTCACCTGGTTTGCATTGAATACTTTAATCAATATACAAAACCAGAAAATTATTAATCCTACTCCCACTGAACTTGTGATGCACACAATCTTTAACAGTGTTCATCTCAAAACCAAACGAGATAATCACTTGAAGTACCTTTGACAAGAAGGTTGCTTGAGTTCATAAATAGATTTTGTCAATTTGCAAACCATATTCTTTGGGTCTTTCGACACAAAGTTTTCTGGTTGTACCATATAAACTGTTTCATCAATGTTACCATTGAGAAATGTCGTTTTGACATCCATTTATTGTAATTCAAGATCAAAATATGCAACATGTGCTATGATTGTTTTAAATGAGTCTTTCAAAGATACCGAAGAGAAAAAACTTTTTAAAATCAATCCCAAAATTTTGAGTAAAGTCACTAGCTACAAGACGTACTTTATACCTCTCTACATGACCCTTCAAATCTTTCTTGGTTCTAAATGTCCATTTGCAACCAATAGACTTCATACCTTTTGGTAATGGGACAAGTTCTTAAACTTTATTGTCTTGTATAGACTTATACTCCTTATTTATTTATGGATCCACTTTGAGAATTGGAACTTTTCATGGCCTGACGAAAATTGATTAGATCATCTTCCAGTATCCATAGTCTTCCTCAAGTTCCTAGAGAAATATGACAATATTATCCAAAATTATATTTCTCCTTTCTCTTGTAGACCATCTTAACATTACCGGTTCTTGAGGTTGTTAAGTTTGTTCCTTAGGAATAATTACCTTATCTTGAATGGGGTGCCGCTATGTTGTCATTGTTAAGGTATCTCAACAACGACTTATAGAGGTAATTCGACATTGTCTTATTGAGGCTCCGAATTCACTTCTTGATCATGACAGGTATAAATCCTACACATCGTCAAAAGTGATAGTAGGAATCGTAATTGATTCCTTCTCAAAGATAATGATCCTGACTTTATTTCTTCCCCAAACTCAACATCCTCAAAAAATATTATACTTCTCGTCTCAAAAAAATTCTTAGTGTGGGATTATATAATTATCAACCCCTTGATCTGTAGCATAATCAATAAAGTAGATGCTTATAATTTAACTATGGTCTGTCTTCCCATTACACATTCAATATAAATATTAAATTCTATAAAGTCAATGAAATCCAAATCTCATCAGACACAAATCGTTCAACTCTATTTCTAGAGATGTGACCTAATCGCTCATGTCATAATGAGACTAAAAAAATATTGTTAATTTTGTATTTAGTACCACATGACTTCACTTGCAAGGTTTCATTATAAGATGCAATAGTTTCAACTGAATATAGGTTATTATAAACCTTAAGGGAACCGTTACCAATAATATTTGAATTTGAAGATAGACTAAACCTATTGTTTCCAAATAAATAATGATAACCAGATTTTTCCAATAAGGAAACCAAAACTGAATTTTATCTAAAAGATGGTGCAATAAAAGTGTCTATCAAATCTAAATAATAATCTGTTCCTAATAATAACCTAAAATGTACTATTGCTTCCATTTCTACCAAATTTTCGTCACCCACATAGATTTATTTTTCACCATCAATTAACTTTCGGTAACCCAGGCAACCTTGCCTAGAACATTAATGTGGGTAGTCCCACCATAATCTAACTACCATAAGTTTCTTAGTACTAAAGCTAAATTAACCTCAGAAGAGACCAAATTTAGAAATATACTTTTTTTTATATGCCATACGTGTTACTTTGTACATTTTTTCTTTATGTGTTCCGACTTATCACAAATGAAACAACCCTTAGTTTTATATTGTTGTTTCATTTGAGCTGGACCCTTAGCATCTACTGTATTCCTTTTCTTTTTGTCCTTAAAGTTTATCCCATTAAACATAAAAGTTAAATTCTTATTGACATATATTATAGCAATATTAACTATAAAGAGAACAAAACAACAACAAAAAATGACATGCTCTAATTAATAACCAAAGAGTAAAATATAGTCAAACAAATTCAAATAATGGCGAACCCCATCTCAAGATACCTAGTACATCATTAATGTCAAGTCTTTGGACAGTGATATTAACTGCAAGTGGTACTCTTGGTGTACTGATCAAACGTTGACAATAAATCATGTCAAATAATAAGCCTATCTTTGGATCGGGTTATTATTCACATGTAAACCTTACAATTGTCACACATTTATCACTATATGTATGTGTGCAATTCGGCCAAGTATTAACCTTCCTTTGGGCCGGCTAATACCCGCATGAATATACACACACAAACATCCAACATCCCTCATAGACTATCTACGCAACAGAGGTCACTTTGGCGACATCTTGTTTCAATAAGTTTATTTAGAATATTAGACAACTATTGCTAGTCATAAAAGGCACCAAAAATTTGAATGTTGACTAAATTTTACAAAACCGAATCATGTCCAGTATCTTTTGTATATGCATATTTATAAGATTATTACGCAAATAAAGTAATTAAAATCATAAGCATGAATTTTAATCTAACAAAATTGGATATTATCAACATAACAAAATTGATGTAATAATCTACTGAGGATATGCATCCAAAAAAAAATCATAGACATTAACTGAAAATAATAACTCCAAAATATATATCCAAGCATAACATATTTTGTCTAAACTGAGCATTAACAGCACCTCTTTCCTCTTTAAATATTCAAATATCTAAAGAAAATCTTAAAAAAAAAGATTAGATTGGAGCCTGACACTACAAGAAAAAAGGGTTTTAACGACACTCAAAAAGTGTCGTTATTTAGTTTCCATGGCACTTTTCAAGTGTCATGTAGAGGGGTGTCATAGAAAGTATTTTTCTTTCAACGGCACTTGGAAAGTGCCAAGTAATCCATTTATGATGACACTTTTTGAATGTCATATAATGTTCAATTTATGGCATGATGTTGGTGTCATCTTTATGTGTTTCAATGACAGCTTATAAGTGTCGTCATAATTTTTTTTAGCTTTCAACAACACTCAAAAAATGCCATGTAATAACTTTATGACGACATTTTCTGAATGTCATATAATGTTCATTTTATGGCATGATGACGGTGTCATCTTTATGTATTTCAATGACAACTGATAAGTGTCGTCATAAATTTTTTTTAGCTTTCAACAACACTAAAGAAATGCCATGTAATCCATTTATGATGACACTTTATATGTGCCATCTAACTCCCTTGAACGACACATTTTAATTGCCTCTAAAATGTCATTAAAATGTATGAAATATAAATAATTTCATTTGTAGATATCACATTAACCAAAATCAATTTCACAAATAATAAAATTTTAATGCAACAACATTAATATATATTAAAATATCTCAAATCCATACAAGGTCCCAATATGTTGTTCTCAATACAACAAAGTCTATTACACAAAAGATAATATTACTACTAGTACTACTTAGTCTCTCTTTCCAGCATCAAACTCGAACATAATCCGAACACATCAATCGACCTGCACACAAAAAGATAAGAATTAATATTTTATCTTTCAAACTGACAATGCAAATGCTAATGGAAAATAATATAAAACCAAACTATAGGTGTTTGCACTAGAAAAAAATGTTTTTAAGCAGGAAAGCGTTAGCCTCTAATTCTAACATGTAAGCAGGATTTGAATGTGAAATAGGACATAAGTTCTGCAACATCCTTTCAAGAATTTTCTATTGCTACATATGGTTGAAAGGGGAATATATCTATATCTAATTAATTTATGCAGCTTTCTGTTGAAAGGAACTTGATGAAATAAGAAAAGTGATGTTTAGGAGCTATGTCCATCAGACTATGTTAGAGGGATAAAATGTTATGATTTACATGGCTGCACTTCTCCCCATTTTTATTTGTCCATTTTGTTCTTTCTTTCATAAATGCCTAACTCCTTGTTGTCTGTTCTTCTCCTTTGACCTCTTATTAATCCTTCATCCATTGTTTTTTACTTGGTTCCTGGAGAGGACAATTCTATCATTTTTCTTTCGCCCTCGAACAGAGAGTCAACAAGATTGTATAAACTCCTATGCTTTCATAAAAGGAAAATTCCTTGCCACACTACTTTCCTCAAACTGATTTACAATGAGAAGGCATAAACTCCTATGTTTGTTGCCTTCTGTCAAACTCATTATTTGCTATTTGTAGCATTCATTAGTTTAGAGAAAAATCTTTTGATTCATGTATCAAAGAAGGTACAAGAGGTGCAGGAATGATGTAATCTGGGTAACTCAATTTGTTGTGTCATTCAACTTCACATAGTGTCATACAATTCGAAAAAAAATGGTTACAATATACAAACTTGCATATCTTAGTCTTAGAATAGTAGAAACCAAGTAGACAAGGCAATGGCACTAGCAAATAGGCATCACATGTGTATCTATCTAAAGATGATGCAACTAGGTATGAATATATGGTAAGTCAAAATAAGAAAATAATACCACCCAAAAGCTAGTTGGACTCATGTTAGGAAGCTCGGGTGTCGGAAGGAGTTTACAAAATAAAGTTCCACATACATATTAAGATTACCAAAAGAAAAAATATATATGTTCATGTACTGCCTCTGCTAACTATAAACTATAACATTTTAGGCCAAGTATAAATTGTTTTAATAATTGAGAAGCCAAATTTTCGTAGAGGCTGATCCAAGTTTTCTTTTAAGAACACCAATGACAAGTATTTACCATAATAAACGTAATTTGATTATTGGAAAAGAAACCCAATGGCGCACCCTATAAAGCTATTATATGATCCTTAAAACATGATACCCAACTCAACTACATGGAAGCATTGAGCGGATTGATGCAATAATGCAATGAATAAATTGGCGTAAAAAGCTTAGAGAAGTAAGCATACTATATGAAGCACAACAGCATAATACAATGACATTGCATTAACACACCCGTATTCACCAATATACATTTGCTATTTCAAAACATAAACTAATATATCATGCATGGCCAACCATTTGCGAGGATACAAAAATAACACGGCATTATACAAACATTGTGCCTTGGAATGAAGACCGATTTTGGAGTCTATCAACAAGCACGAGATGGACAATTCAGTACTACTTAATTTTCCTTGCTTCCTACATTACCTACCATTAGCCATACATAATTACTATTTGGATGGTAAAAAAAAAAACTTGATCTGAACAGGGTACCTTCTATGGCTCAATTATGACATTTCAAAACTAAACAATTCAATTTATTGAAATTGAAGAGCAAATGTATAAGAACTTCTATTGGAAGTGAGATCATACCATTCACGGTAGCATTTCATACACATGTCATGGTTGCGGTTTGGCAAGACAATCTTGCTATTCATCTCCATGCAGATCCCACATTCCTCCTCTCTTTCAACGTCTATATATGAAAACTGGCGCCTCTCATCCTCATCTCTCCTCATATACCTTTCCATACACAATGCTTTCTATTTTTTCTCTTACATGTCGGTTATCCCATTATGTAGCTGCATCAAAGAGGGAAAAATCATAGCTGACACCAAAACAAAGAGCAAAGAGTCAACAAGATTGTAACTTCAAATCAGAAACCTCTAACCTAGGAAGCTCATATACTCTCCAGAACATGCTAGGACAAGCCAAAATCAATTGAGTGTCCATGTCACCGTGTTTGTGTCATGTATTTGTACCGTGCAACATAGCCTCTTAACTGAACAAGTGCCAAAATCAATTACCATAGGATCTTTGATACTTGCTTTTCTTTCATGGGTCGACATGGTCGTAGTTCCGTCCACATAAACCTATACTGGAAGAATTCTTCAGTCAACAAAATGGAAGCTAAAGACATGAACTTGAGCAGGCGTAAAAGAAACCCTGAACCTTATATAAATCAGAATTCGAAGCAGCTAGTGAGTCCTGCAATGTGTACTCTTGTGTTGGAGGATGCAAATAGGAACAGTTCTGGGATCTTACCGATACACAACCGCAAAAACACTGATCCTCGAATCCCCAACCTGAAGTTCGACAAATTCGAACTCATGAACCTCCTTTGAGACATATCAACAAACACGTGGTGAGCGGATCGTACAAGAATAGTTCAGAGATCAACTGATTTCAATGGATTGATTAGAAAGAAAATAAGTTCGAATTAAATGAAAAGGAAAACAAAATCGAGTCACAATCAGGAAAGAAACAAATGTGAACTTACTGCAATCCGGAGGACCTCGATCTGATCTCGTCGAATTTAACAAAGCATATGAACGGTCACCGTCGGCCACCGACAGTGCAAAGACATGGATGGTATATCGAAATGAAATGGAGAAAAGTGATCTCCACCTTGCCGCATAGGTCAAGGTTAGTCGTGGCCATGAGGGCGGTACATCAGCACGACGCCCTGGCTGACCCCGTTCGTGCCGGAGGCATGAGATCCGACATAAGAGTGCTCCTGACGAGGTTAGAATAACTACGTACTGATGGTGGCATCGTTGATTTTGAATCGAGAAAGACTACAAGAAGGCCAAGCACGGAGGCCTTGTCCCAAAGCTCTGAGACGGTGATGACGAGCTTAGGGAAGAGAAAGGAAGAAGAGAGAGAGAAAGAGAAACCAAAAGCAAAAAATATAAGGAAGAGGAAGTGTTATGGTTGCCATTTTTTAAAGCAGGCGCGGGGAAGGCGAACACCCTTTTTTTTTTGCCGAAGCGGTAAAGTGAAAATAATGGGGAAAAATGAAATTTGATACCACTTTTCAACTGATGTATTTAGCATTTGAAAAAAATTTGGGAAAACAAAATTTAAGACGACACTTTTTAAGTGTTGTATTTAGTATATAATATTATACGGCATTTTCAAGTGTCCTTAAAAGTGTTGTTAAATTTATATTTATGACATTTTTATAAAAGTGTCATAGATTATGATAAATAGTTAATTACGACGACACATTTTAGTAGAGTGTCATCACTATAAAGAATTAACGACACTTATTTAGTAAGTGTCGTAAAAAAGTGTCGTTATTAACATAATTTGTTGTAGTGTGATTATGTAATATATATATACATATTACCAATTTACATCATGAGAAATCAGAATCCATATGATTTTGACCTATGGATTACAAATAAATAAATAAATAAACAAAATTCCAACCATCGGATCCAAAACTCTTAAGAGTTAAGACCAGCCAAATAATCTAAAAGAAGTGGTTCATTATTATGCCGAAGACGAATAACAATACCGTGAGCAAAAGAAAATCTTTACTTCTTAATAACAATAAGGAAGATGACATGCTATACTGGACGAACACTACTAAATGGTATTGAAAAAAATGTTGTGTCCACACAATTTACTACTTGAGTATCACCTTATTTGCTCTCATCATGGAAACATAAACCAAAGGAACTCTATATGTTATGCAAAGGAAGCACTTATATGAAACAAATACACATATAGTGAAAACATTGCTGTTGGCAACATCTCAAACTTCGTGAATGGACTTTTGTCAAAAAAGTTCATATTTTTGTTTTTGTTTTTAATCCATGATAAATTATGCTATTAGCAACCAACAAAAAAATCTAGACTTTTTCCTACCAAAAGTAAGACCTCAACCTGAACTTGAGCACAACACCAAAGCAATATAAGTTATAACTCTTTTAATCATGCTCTAAAAAAAATGCTATCCTGATTTGCATTAAAGGGTGCAGGAAATGTGAAGCTGTACCACGACTTCTTCCTAACCAAATAGTAAAGACCAAATATAATAGAATATGTGCCACATGGCACCAAAGCAATAACTTTTCCAAATGTTGAATCCATTCATATAGTCCATGATGCCCGTTCATAGATTTGTCAAAAAGAAACTCAAGAAATCATTTTTAACTTTGATCGTTTAATTTAAACTGTAAATTAAATTAGATTCGACGATCTAAAGTTCCTTAACAACAACAAAAATTAAATTCTAAAACTTCGATCTCATAAATCAAACAGGTAGGCTCTGATACCACTTGTTAGAATTTATTGTACCCTGTCGATTCATGAGATGAAGAACATAAATTAAATTGCGAAAGCGTACATGAATCCATTGCTAGGCTTGATGGATCTTGAAGTTGTCGCCCTTTTATGGGGTTCAATCTTCCAACTTGCTACGACCCTTAATGACAAAGATGAATCTAAATTCTTTGTCCCTCTCTTTCTGTTGATGGGGATACAGAAGAGAAAAAAGAGAAATCTCTTTTTGGTGGCCGTATAAGTTGGAGACCATAACCCTAATGAATACATATATATTTATATGTTTTGATATTTCTAATTTGGCCCCTCATCAAATTAGATTTATCTTCGGTATCTACACATTAATTCTATGACAGTTATACCCTTAAGTCAATTTCCAAATAAACCACTTTAATTTGGCTTAATTATTTAGATAGCCCAACACAATTAATTTTACATGTGTGGCCCATATTATTGATAATTCCAATACGAACCGTAGCCAATCCCAAGGCAAATAATCAAGAAACCCATAATTTGATATCCAAATAAAATATAACAAATTAAAACATAAGAACTAGTGAAAAATACAAATGAAGTGGCTCACATTCACCTTCTTTCCAATGATCTCTTCTATCATATGTCATACCACTTATAGGAAAGTAGGTTCTTGCTTTTAGGAACTGGTGGAGATTAGTGATGACTATACCAAATATAATGACTAGGTTTCTAAGGTTCACAAAAGTTCCACCATCTAAATTTCACCATATTATATATAAATGGCTACCACATATTTTAGATTAGGAATTCCAGGGAAAAAGTCTCCCTTCCACCAACCGGCAGAATTACCATCGCATTTCACCTCAATATTTGCCGAAAATGATTGCTCGCCACCATCAACCTTAAAGCACATAACAACAAAACATTTTTCTCAATATTTACAATTTTTTCTAATACATATTTATAATAAGTGATTAAAAAATAAGCAAGTTACAAAGATGCCCAATTTCAAGCATAGTAGCAAGAATATAACTGCAATGATCTTCATTTTAGAATACAAACCACTTCATAATACACATAATTAAGTGTTATATATAATAAATCATCAAAATAAGTAACCTAATATAAACTTAAACTTAAGTACTAGATATAGTAAATCTTCACATAATTGATCTTAAGTTCTAGATATAATAATCATGACAAAATTTATATATCCCAGAAAATTAAACAAAATCCACAAAAAAAATATTATTTCATGAAAATAAATTTTCTTACATAATGAATAAACAAAAAAGAGATAAATGATCAATAGGATAAAAGGGAGAGATTAAATTCAAAACCTGATGAAATTTTACCAATGGAAGAAATAATAGAAGTTGTGATGCAGTTTTCTTTATATTCTACAACAACTACATGTAGCTGCAATAGAATATATGATTTTGGGAGGAAAGCTTACTGAAGCTGCAATATTGTATTCCCCACCAAAGTTTCTTTTTCCAAATGGATTTGCAATGGATCATCCGTCGGCCAAAAGACATTAAGGCCGGTTGGAAAAACATTAGAAAGAGTTTCGATGATAATCCAGAAATAAGGAGTTCTTACTCAAAGGTATCATTTTCAGACCAATCTAATAATCAAAAGGTTACTACTTTACTTTCCCAAAGTGCATGCATATTAAGCACATACAACAACATAATCAAAGCCTTTATCCCTTTTGGGATCATTTGTAAAGTATTTTTTTTTGTTAGTAGCCCAAACATGTAAAAAACTGACCAAAGTAGCTATCAAAAGCAAAATAAAGAACTAAAATGAAGAAAAATAAATTTCAAACCTAGAGCTCGATTCTTGCCATCTTATAGAAAGAATAATCGTAGAATCTATATGACACCCAATATAAAAGATACTAATGCTATAAATCCATATTTGATTGATATATAACAGAGAAACAAATAGACAAATTGATTATACTAAAAGGCACAAAACTGGAACAAATCAAGAAGTCAAGAACAAAAGAGAGTTCAAAACATTAAGTTCCATGACATCTAATGCAGACCCACTGAAACAATGTTTCCAAAAGACAAAATAATGTTATATGAAGTTATTAATAGGAGAAAATAGATTTTACACCAACCTAAGTGCCCCAACAAAGTAGTCGAGGACAACACTGCAAACAAATCAATAACTAGGATTTTCATCATATATTTACACATACACACAACTACAACAATGAATCTAATCCATACAATCGATTGCATGTCAAAAATCATATTGACAAATTTTCTCCAGCCAAAAATATCATAGTAAAATCATATAAAAAGATTGAACCCCAAATTCCCCCACCCCCAAGTCAGGATAAAAATTGATGGATGCAATAAATTAGTTTCTTGCCAAATAGAAAATTTTGAACTTTGGAATTGTATTCAAAGTGGAAATTCGACTACTACCAAATCAAAATATCTCATCTCCTGAAGATTTGAGTGTATAAACTTTTTTCTCCAAATTCAAAATTACTTCTCCCATACCCGCCAATGCCTAAATCGAAGAAATTGATTATTTAAACATGTAAAAATAAGTGGCATACAACATAAGAAAATCGTTGAGCAACTATAAAGAAGAGCTAATTGAGTATGGGAGTTCAGCTAAAATATAAATTATGAGTTACTCACAAGAAATATTAAAAGAGGAGTTTAGCTCTGTTCGAACTGAGAAAAGGGGCCGGAGCTTACAATGGATAGTAAATGAAGGTTAGGGTTAGGGATTTTGCTGTGGAGATTTGTATAGGAGAGGAGATAAAGATTAGGATTAGGGATGGGTTTTGTAAGAGCTTGGGAAATAAAATGATAGAGATGGTTTGGGAGAGAAGGTTTGGGAGAGCAATTTGTTGAAAATAGGAGATATTTAGGGATTTGATATTAACCCTTAAATGAGGATCCAAAGGACACACCAAAATGAAAGGTTATAATTTTTTTGGCCGCCTACGGTTTTTCTTTCCCGCTCCGACTTTTTGGGACGGAAAAAATTCACAGTCTAAAATAAGGTACTCCATTTTCCAATCTGTTCAAAATATTATATATATATATATTTCATTACAAAGTACGTGATCGTCCCAAATATTAATCTTTCAGGACTCTTTAAAGTAACGTATCTAATAGTGTCGTTGGTTGTTCTTTAACTGAAGAAATCTACTCTGTAGACATTATGCGTGAAGAAGAAAGATAGTCTCTTTGTCACGTGGCAGAAACAAACAAGAAACTTTGTAATTATCTTTTTTCGTTTCTCGGGGTCATTCCTTGTGCTATGTGACCACTACCACGTCATTTTTGGATTTTAGAGACTCATGTTGAGCAATGGAGTATTTGTCCACAGGGAGCCTTGTCTATTTGAGAGACTTGTCCGCTGCATTGAAGATAATATTTTCGCGTAGACATGGAAATTTTTTGTTTTCGTTGGAGACATTGTTTTGTTTGACGTCCACTGGGAGGATTTATCATATTTTTCATGCATCTATAATACAAATCCAACCCATTATATATATATATATATATATATATATATATATATATATATATATATATATATATATATATAATTTGGGTCTCAAGATGCATTCTTGAGCTCCATCTACTACTGATGCTCTAATGAATTGGTATTATATAAATTGAAGATGTGAAAATAGAAGATATTTATGTTACAACCGTGTTATTAGCAACCAATCTTATGGCTTCAGCTAGGAACTACATATATACTAGTCACGTTCATGTGCATTGTACGTACCAAAATAAATCTATGATATTGCTAAAAAATTAGATAAAAATTTAAATTATATTAAAATATGATTTGAATATATTTTATTCATGATTATATATATATATATATATATATATATATATATATATATATATATATATATATATATATAAATATTTTTAATATATATATATATATATATATATATATATATATATATATATATATATATATATATATATATATATATATATATATATGTATATATATAGAGGAAAATGTACCTAAGGTCGACCTTAGGTAAGTTACCTAAGGTCGACCTCATTTTCCTCACTTTACAACATTTTTTTCTTGAATGTTTTTTTATGGGATTGATCTACACCTTATTGATTGGCAACATACCAAATTTCAAGTGATTATAATATTGTTTAGCCCCCTATCTATCCCTTGCAAAATCGACGGTCTAAAACTTTGCTGCTACACCGTCGATTTTGCAAGGGATAGATAGGGGGCTAAACAATAACCCCCTCACATGGAATTTGGTATGTTGTCAATCAATAAGGTGTAGATCAATCCCATAAAAAAATATTCAAGAAAAAAATATTGTAAAGTGAGAAAAATGAGGTCGACCTTAGATAACTTACCTAAGGTCGACCTTAGATACATTTTCCTCATATATATATATATATATATATATATATATATATATATATATATATATATATATATTTTTTTTTTTTTTACCATCATTATATATATATATATATATTTTTAATATATATATATATATATATATATATATATATATATATATATATATATATATATATATATATATATATATAAAATATATATATATATATATAATGATGGTGAATTCCCTCCCCCCGTCTCCTGGACCACCCCCACCTCCCTGCCTCCGCCATGCCCTCTGCCCTCCTCGTCATCCACCTCGCCCTACCACGGCGGCCGCCCTTCCCCGTTTTTCAGTCGCAGGAGGAGGCGACGATTTTAACACCCGTACCTCCCCCGGTCGAGGCCCCCGCGGCGGCCACCCCCGGCCCCAGCTTCTTTCCCATCCATCCTCGGCGCTCCCCCCTCTCTCGAGTGGACGGAGGAGCGGTTAGCCCTCCTCGGGCATTGGTGGGTTCGGTCCCACCCGCTCACCGCTCCCCAGCCAAAGTCGCCGCTTGTCAGCCCCGCCCCCTGCCGTATGATGGTGCTCTCGAAACCCGGCCAGCTCCTACTTGCCTCGCTGGGGCGGTTTCTGCGACTGAGCCGAGCGAGGAGCCCCCTACCCCGTCGTCGCGTCCGGTGACATAGCACCTGCTGGCCCATCTGCAACCGCCCCGGGATCCGCACTTCAGCCCCGAGCGCGAGTGGTCGCTTACGTCACCGGTCAACGCCCATCAGGCGCAGAGCCTTTCCACGTGCCTGGCGATGGTCCCGATAGCCAGCTGGCTTTCCACAGCCCCAATCCCCGAGACGCCAGCGGATCACATGGCCTCTGCCCTCCATTGGGCGACATGCCGGCGCAACCCATTCCCGGGACTTCTTTCTGGGTGCAATATGGCGAGCCCCTGGCGCGCCTTCCAAGTAGCGCCGCTCCTAACGCTGGTCCCGAACGACAGCTAGCTGGCCCCCTCCCCAGTCCCCAAGATGCCAGCTGATCACAAGGCCTCTCCCTCCTTTGAGCATAGTGCTGGCGCAACCCATTCTCGGTCCTTCTGCCTGGGCGCAACCTAGCGAGCTCCTGGTGCACCTTTCGAGTTGCGCCACGAGTTGCACCCCTGATCCACCGTGCAGTAAGGCAGTTGTCGTCCCCCAGTCATTTTGCCCAGCGACGGTGGCCAAGCTGTCCAGCCTTCCCCCGGCCGTGTGGCCGCACCCTCCCTCTGCTGCCAGCAGCCTTATGGCCTATCCTTCCCCTCAGGAGACTCGCTCTCAAATTTCGCCCTCGGGCTCCCCCCTCTGGGCAACACCAGGCACCCCCTTGGCGCAACCCACATGTGGTGTCCCATGCATTGCTCCTGGTGTCGGTGCTGGCATCGAGGACCAGCCGTCCTGCGAGCTCACCTGCCCCCGTCGCTTCCTCTCTCTCTTCCCCCCTTGGAGGAAACGTAGAGTCGAGCTGGCGCTTCCTACCCCATGGCGTGCACCCTCCCCCCTTGCACGCACCCTTACCCCTCCTCGGTAATCGTGCAGCCCAGATCGGGTGCTACCCCAACTGCGCTCGACCCCCCTGGGTTTCCAGCGGGCGCCAGTTAGGATCTCCCAGGAGCAACATATGGATTGAGCTGTTATCAAGATGGCCCCCTTCCTTGAATGGATTTTTGTGCCCCCCTTTAGCACAACTGGCGTCGAGCACTGGCCCCTCCAGCACTCCAAGCAACGTGATAGGTAGCGCCACTTCTCCTTACGTCGGCATCCCCAAAGGCTGCCTCACCTTCCATCCCCTTGGGCGCCCTGCGGACCTTTCCTCCTCCATAGCCCCCGGACACTCATCCACATCGGACATTCCCCGTGCTGTGGCCCCTCATGCAGCCACCGAGCACTCGTTCATCCCTAGTGCGGCGGACCCCCCTCGTGCCCCCTCCTACACCGAGATCCTCCGACCACAGAGGGGGAAGCACTTACCTCCACCCCCCAGAACCAGAATACTGGAGAGCGGGGGCGGACACAGCCAGCTACGTATATTGAAATAGAATGCATCTCAACAATACGATCACGGCTGTCTAGATGAGAGGGTTTACTACAAGCCAGCAGTCTCTTAAGGTCAAGCCTATTGTCTCAATCTCAAGCAATTAACAGAGTTACAAGATGTTAGAGCATCAAATATATATATAAGGCGTCCCAAATATTACATATTGGATGATCATGAAGCTAGTCGTACAAAATGATAGGACTAGCAAGAGTTCAGTCATACATGATCAACCCTAGGATTTGTTAATCATGTTTACAGCCCGTAGGCAGACAGTAAGTAAATGTGCATCGAGCTAACAGGTGCTCGTCGGCTAAACGCCTCAAAAGAATAAATTTACGTATAAGTGGGTGAAACAAAAAGGGAAAACCCACTCGTAGCCCGGGTTTCGTCTAGTGTTCACCATTGGGCTGGAAGCTTGGTAGATCCTCGGGAGCTGCTCCGAAATCTGGCCACACAAAACCAGCTGGGTCAAACCCCAGAAAGAGCAAGTGCCACAAGGAGGCCACAAATAAGAACAAAAGCCAGCATATCAGAACATAAAGAATAAAAGAAAGTACAAGTAGTAAAAGTACACAGAGCGATAAACGACTAGGGACGTGGAACCATTCCGGGAGCCAGGTTACAATCCTTAAACCAAACAAGGACCGGGATTGTACCCCTTCGCCTGAATAGCTCACTGTCTCTATCCATTTATCGTTAGAGATAAGTAAAACAATCATGATCAAGAGTTCCAGGTACAGTGGCTAGACAAGACTTAGACAGGGCTGGACACCATTCATTCACAATCGGCCAAGCAAGTACTACGGCTTACTACTTTAACTAACTAGGGTTATCACAAGCCTAATTACTAACAAGATGCAAGTGAGAAACTCCCAGTCCCAAGCCCTGCAGACTATCCAGTTATCCTTCCGCGGGTTGAGAGTTATAGGTGGGTACATCGCCCGGGAGACAAATGTACCCTTAGGTGACTTAGAGGGTGCAACACATGACAGTGCGCTGGAAATGTGCTCTACTCGTCGGCAAGCTACAAGTCCATTAAAGCGCCCAGATAACGAGATTGCCTGTGACTGGGAATTCTCCATGTTCTAGTTTGATCTAATCATTAGCCTATTCCAATTTAGCGCGAGTCCCTGGCCGTGGTACCCAGGGAGTCACGTCCTAGACATGATGCAAGACAAGACAAGTGAATTGTACAAGCAAGCAAGCAGGAGCACCCACGGTGTCAAGCCGGGTCAAGTTAAGTTATCAAGTCAAGTCAAGTCAGGAGTGCGCCGCCACGGCCACTATCAAGTTATCAAGATAATTCATGTCGGGGTACTTGTTAGGAATGCGCCACGACGGGCCACTATCAAGTCAAGTCAGGGGAACTTCATGCCCAGGTCTGGTTGGTTCGTATGCAGATACAGTGTGAAAATACAAGTGCAAGCTACAAATATCCCGTTACAAGTACAGGTTGAAGATTAACAGGTTACAAGTTACAAGTTACTAATATTAAGGATTACTAGATTGCAAGATGAACTACAGGTTACAGGTGATAGTTATAAAAGATAAGCTAAAGTCTGCAATTCATAAGGAACCAGCCAGAAATAAGCCAAGACCATTAATACAGAAATCGACTCCAAGTTGTGTCCAAAGTGTATCAAGTCGAGCCAGGTAGTGTTGTGAGTTTCAAAATATCAGAAGCTCCAATTCATAATAAAACGAGAGGGATATTGAAGGTCAAACGGACACCAGAGGTCCTGTACGCGGGCCAGCATACGCAGGGACTATACGCAGGCCATACGCAAGGGGAGCAGTACGCAAGCAATACGCAATGCACACTACGCAAGCAATACGCAATGCACACTACGCAAGCAATACGCAGGCCAGCATACGCAGGGGCTACGCAAGCCACTACGCAAGCAATACGCAATGCACACTACGCAAGCAATACGCAATGCACACTACGCAAGCAATACGCAGGCCAGCATACGCAGGGGCTACGCAAAGTGCAATACGCAATGCACACTACGCAAGCAATACGCAGGCCAGCATACGCAGGGGCTACGCAAAGTGCAATACGCAATGCACACTACGCAAGCAATACGCAGGCCAGCATACGCAGGGGCTACGCAAAGTGCAATACGCAATGCACACTACGCAAGCAATACGCAGGCCAGCATACGCAGGGGCTACGCAAAGTGCAATACGCAGGGTGCAATACGCAGAAGACCCTAAACAAGGGTTCTACGCAAGCAACACTACGCAGGAGCTCTACGCAGAGGCCGTACGCGGGAGCCGCGTGGCCAACAAGAGGGAAAGGCTGTGTTCTTCTCCTACCTCAGTCCGAGAGGAAGAACACCCAACCCAAAAACTTCAATTCTTCATAACTTTGTCAAATCAAAACCAAATTTAGATTTTCAAGGTTCTAACTTGAGTAAAATTGAATTCTCTTTCACATGGAAGCATCAAAACAAGCAAAAATCAAAGTTTAATAGATCAAAACCAACGATTTCCGAAAATGGTTAAAACCTAGATCTAGAAGAATGAAAGCTCCAAATCACAAAATTCCAAGTTCTAATGTTGATCTATATGTCCTAATCTATCAAATGAACAAATAAAATTGGGTGCTTATTTGTTGGCAAGGTGCACTTGCCTATGGGTTGGGGAGTTGTGTGGAAGGAGGAAGAAGGAGATGGAGAAGTAAATGAAAATAAAGAGGAGAGAGAAAGTTAGGTGGGATTTAATGGAGGTGGGTGTGTTGCGTTGAGGGAGGAGTATAGGTTAAAGTGTTCCATGCATATTAAACCAACTAAACCAAACCAAACTAAACCACTTCTCCTCCACAAAATAAACCAAGCCAGGTAAAACCCAATTACGAGAACCAAAAATCTGCAAGTCGAGAAAATAAAATACGGGCCAAAATCCAAATACGAGCATAATACGAAATACGGAAAAATGAGGGTGACAACTCTACCCACCTTCAGAGAATTCCGTCCTCGGAATTTAATCAAGGAGCTAGAGACTGCCACGACAAGCTATACTAAGCACAGGCAAGCTATACTAAGCAGTTCAATCATACAATCATACAATGCAAGCAAGGAAGGGAAAGCGTAAGGCATAAGAAAGACATTATACCTCACGAGTCAAACAGGTAGGGATATCGCGATCGGATGTCGTCCTCACGCTCCCACGTTTACTCACCTAGAGAGTGATGACCCCAAGCAACACGGACTAAGTTAATAGTCTTGTTCTTGAGCGTCTTTTCTCTCCGGTCCAATATAGACACGGGCCTCTCCTCATACGAAAGGTTGGTACCAACAACCAATTCCGAATGATCTAGGATATGGCTCGGGTCCGGGATATACCGTCTTAATTGGGATACATGGAATACATTATGTACCTCACTTAGCGACGGCGGAAGAGCGAGACGATAGGACACATCGCCTACTTGCTCTAGAATATCGAACGGCCCTATATACCTAGGACTAAGCTTTCCCCGTACGCCAAAACGAATGACGCCACGGGTAGGCGAGATCCTAAGGAATACATGGTCGCCGACGGCAAATTCTAAGGGACGCCGATGAGCATCGGCCCAATGGCGCTGGCGATCCTGAGCAACTCGGAGGTGATCTCTGACTTTCCTGACCACTTCAACCGTCTGAGAAATCAGTTCTGGACCGAGCATCTGCCTCTCTCCGACATCGTCCCATGCTAACGGGGATCTGCACTTCCTGCCATACAGAGCCTCGAAGGGTGCCATCTGGATACTGGCCTGGAAACTATTGTTGTACGAGAATTCCACCAGGTGCAGGTGATCCTCCCACGAACCACCGAAGTCAAGGGTACACGACCGCAACATATCTTCAAGAGTTTGGATAGTGCGCTTTGACTGCCCATCTGTCTGCGGATGATACGCTGAGCTGAACTTAAGGCGAGTCCCCAAACTTTGATGAAGACTGCGCCAGAAGTGCGATGTGAATCTCGTATCCCTGTCTGATACTACGCTGACTGGCACTCCGTGAAGTCTGACAATCTGCCTGAGATACATTTCTGCTAGCTGTGCCGTCGACTGTCCAACTCTAAATGGAAGAAAGTGTGCCACCTTGGTAAGCCTGTCCACAATGACCCAAATGGCATCTCTGCCTGCCGGAGACCTGGGTAACCCAGTCACGAAATCCATGGTAACGTGTTCCCATTTCCATTCTGGGATCGGTAAAGGTTGAAGAAGTCCAGCTGGCCTCTGATGTTCAGTCTTGACTTGTTGGCAAACCAAACATCGAGAGACATACCGGGCTATCTCCCTCTTCATACCATTCCACCAAAAGTGTTGAAGAATATCTCGGTACATCTTTGTGCCGCCTGGGTGAATGGAGTACTGCGAACTGTGAGCCTCTGCCATGACTTCCTGTCTGATATCTCCACTGGGTACACAAAGACGCGTGCCGTGTCGAAGCGTACCATCCTCATGAATACATAACTCTGGCCTTCTCCTTGCCTCGCACTCTGCTCTGAGCCGCTGAATCTTGGAATCTGTTAACTGTGCTGTCCGGATCCTCTCAACTATGGTGGACTGAATCTGTAGGCTGGCCATCAAGGCCACATTGGAAGGAATAATCACTTCAATTCCCATCTTCTGAATATCTGCCAATAGCTCTGGTTGCGCCGTCAAGAAGTAAACTCCGGCTCTCCTGCTCAATGCATCTGCTACTACGTTGGCCTTCCCTGGATGATACTGCAAATCCACATCATAGTCCACAAGTAGCTCGAGCCATCTTCTCTGCCGCATATTAAGATCCTTCTGGGTGAAAACATACTTCAGGCTGTTGTGATCAGTAAATATCTCCACTCTGTCTCCATACAAGTAGTGCCTCCACAACTTAAGTGCAAACACTACTGCTGCTAGCTCCAAGTCGTGGGTTGGGTAATTCTTCTCATGATCACGGAGTTGACGTGACGCATAAGCAATTACCTTCCCATGCTGCATCAAAACACATCCCAATCCTCTGCCTGAAGCGTCGCAATAAACTGTGAATCCTCCGGTCCCATCTGGAAGTATGAGAATGGGAGCCGTTATCAAACCTCGCTTCAACTTCTCAAATGATTCCTGACATTCTGCTGTCCAAACGAACGGCACATCCTTGCGGGTCAACTGGGTCATTGGTGCTGAGATCCTTGCAAAATCTGAGACGAACCGCCGGTAGTAGCCGGCCAATCCAAGAAAGCTGCGAACTTCTGCCACTGAACTGGGTACTGGCCATGCCTCGATAGCCACAATCTTCTAGGGATCAACTTCCACTCCTCCTCTGGTAATGATATGACCCAAGTACGAAATGCGATCGAGCCAGAACTCGCATTTACTGAACTTGGCGTACAACTGGTGTTCTCTGAGAATCTGGAGGACAACTCTGAGATGCTGCTCGTGCTCTGCTTTACTCTTGCTGTAGACCAGGATGTCATCAAGGAATACTATCACAAACTGATCTAAGTAAGGCATGAAAATACGGTTCATGAGGTCCATGAACACTGCCGGCGCATTGGTTGCTCCAAAGGGCATAACTAGAAACTCCCAATGCCCGTACCTAGATCTGAACGCCGTCTTCGGGATGTCCTGCTCTCTGACTCTGATATGGTGGTATCCTGACCGCAAGTCTATCTTCGAGAAAACTGAAGCCCCTTTGAGTTGATCAAACAAGTCATCTATCCTTGGAAGAGGGTATCTGTTCTTAATTGTCACTGAGTTCAAGGTACGATAATCTACACATAACCTGGACGTACCATCCTTCTTTTTCACAAGAAGCATCGGGGCTCCCCAAGGCGATCCACTTGCACGAATGAATCCCTTGGTTCTGAGTTCTTCTATCATCTTGTACAAAATCTCCAACTCTGAAGGCGCCATTCTGTAGACTCGCTCTGATACTGGTGCTGTCCCGGGAATCAAGTCGATGGTAAACTCGATCTCCCGCTCTGGTGGCATCCCTGGAAGTTTCTCTGGGAAGACATCTGGAAACTCTTCAACTATCCGGGGCAACTGCACTGCTGCTACTGCCATCCGCAATACTGGAAGAGATGGCTCTACTGTGCCTCTGGAAAATGAAAACTCTGGCTCTCCGGGAATACTAAAGACAACTCTGCCAACATGGCAGTCTATCCTAGCATAATGGTTCCTCAACCAATCCATTCCTAGGACTACATCATAGTCTGCCATAGGGAACTCTATAAATCTAGCGGGGAACTCTCTACCGCTAACTACAATCCGACACGAGGAAAACACTCGATCTACTCCCACAAGACCATTACCAGTAAGTATATTGAGCCTCACTGATAATGACTCGGGCTCCAATCCTATCCGTGTCGCGAATCGTGCAGACATGAACGAATGCGATGCACCAGAATCAAATAATACAGATGCTGGAAAGGTGTTGACGAGAATAGTACCTGCCACTACCTCACCTGGTGCAACTTCTTCTTCCATGGTCATCATCATAGCCTGACCTCTAGCTGCGGGTCCCTTCTGCTGGAAATCCCTCTGTCGATTCTGTGCTGGAGCCTTGGTGAACTGCTGCTGAAAGGCCTGGGCCTGGGGCACCAATGGCCTCGGGTACTGCTGCTGCTGCTGGACTGGAACTGGGGCTGGTCCCCTCACTGAAGAACTAGAAATGTTGGATGATGATGGACCTCCCCTATTCGGGCAGGTCCCTATCTTGTGATCTGCTCCTCCGCAAGCCAGGCACAATCCATGTGCCCTACGACACTCTGCCACTACATGGCCCGGCTTCCCGCAATGAGAACATCCCACCGCGGAAGGCTGCTTCTGCTTCTGCTGCTGCGGGTACGTCGGGGTTGAATGTTGAACCGACGTCACTGAGGCCGCCCGCCTCGGAGTTCCAATAGTTATACCCCTAGCTGCCGGGACTGGAGCTGAAGATTGGTGCATCTGGTTGTGGGACCGCTTTCTGCCTCCGGTCCTGTCCACAATTCTCCGGAAGGTATACTCATGCCTCCTTGCTGCCTTCAATACTGCATCGAACGTCTGGTGCTCGAACTGCTCGACAGCCAATAATATCTCTAAGTGCAGCCCTTGCTGGAATCGCTGAGCCCTATCGAACTCGGTTGCCACCAAGGTGGGGGCAAACCTACTCAGCCTGGAAAACTCGGTCGCATAGCCATCGACCGTCCTGCCTCCTTGCTTCAAGTTGGTGAATCTGGTCTGCAGGTCGTACCGTGCCACCGCATCGAAGTACTTCGTCTGGAACCCCTCTCTGAACGTCGCCCAAGTAACTGGTGCTGCTAATCCCATGGCCTGAGCTGCCCACCAATCGCGAGCCAAGTCTAACAACTGTAGCCGTACCACCGCCACCTTCTCATTCTCAGGTGTCCTAGCCGCTTCTAGAACCACCTCGGTATCCTGAAGCCAAGCGTCCGCGGCAACCGCATCTTCACTGCCGTCAAAGAAGGGAGGGTTCAAGCGCTTGAAACTGTTGGCCGCCTGATTTCCTTGGGGACCTCCTCGGTTTAGTGCATCATGAACTTCCTGGTGCAAGGCGTCGCCTCGACGATCTTGGGATGCAAGCAGTTCCCTGATAAGCCCTACCAGAGGTCCCTCATCCTGTCTAGCTGGTTGAACGGGCGGAGCTGTCTGAACTGGAGGTTCTGGGCCTCCGGGAAGCATAACTCGGGAGGCTACTCCAGAGTGCTGAGCTTGATCTTCCTGGCGCTGGGGTGCTTGTCGAGCTTCCTCTGGCTGGTTGGTAGGTCCGAAAGTAATGCCGCTGAAGAAGACGACATAGGGAACAATAAGGAAAGGACCAGGACAGATCAATGATACAAGCATGTGATCAGGTCAAGAATCTCGGGGATTTGAAGATACGAGCAGAGATCAAGGGCGAATATTGATTGAGACATCTATTCGGTAAACCCTCACATTTCTTGATTGACAAGACCTGCATGGGCCACCACTTAAACCGTGTTACGCCCCAGAACCAGAATACTGGAGAGCGGGGGCGGACACAGCCAGCTACGTATATTGAAATAGAATGCATCTCAACAATACGGTCACGGCTGTCTAGATGAGAGGGTTTACTACAAGCCAGCAGTCTCTTAAGGTCAAGCCTATTGTCTCAATCTCAAGCAATTAACAGAGTTACAAGATGTTAGAGCATCAAATATATATATAAGGCGTCCCAAATATTACATATTGGATGATCATGAAGCTAGTCGTACAAAATGATAGGACTAGCAAGAGTTCAGTCATACATGATCAACCCTAGGATTTGTTAATCATGTTTACAGCCCGTAGGCAGACAGTAAGTAAATGTGCATCGAGCTAACAGGTGCTCGTCGGCTAAACGCCTCAAAAGAATAAATTTACGTATAAGTGGGTGAAACAAAAAGGGAAAACCCACTCGTAGCCCGGGTTCCGTCTAGTGTTCACCATTGGGCTGGAAGCTTGGTAGATCCTCGGGAGCTGCTCCGAAATCTGGCCACACAAAACCAGCTGGGTCAAACCCCAGAAAGAGCAAGTGCCACAAGGAGGCCACAAATAAGAACAAAAGCCAGCATATCAGAACATAAAGGATAAAAGAAAGTACAAGTAGTAAAAGTACACAGAGCGATAAACGACTAGGGACGTGGAACCATTCCGGGAGCCAGGTTACAATCCTTAAACCAAACAAGGACCGGGATTGTACCCCTTCGCCTGAATAGCTCACTGTCTCTACCCATTTATCGTTAGAGATAAGTAAAACAATCATGATCAAGAGTTCCAGGTACAGTGGCTAGACAAGACTTAGACAGGGCTGGACACCATTCATTCACAATCGGCCAAGCAAGTACTACGGCTTACTACTTTAACTAACTAGGGTTATCACAAGCCTAATTACTAACAAGATGCAAGTGAGAAACTCCCAGTCCCAAGCCCTGCAGACTATCCAGTTATCCTTCCGCGGGTTGAGAGTTATAGGTGGGTACATCGCCCGGGAGACAAATGTACCCTTAGGTGACTTAGAGGGTGCAACACATGACAGTGCGCTGGAAATGTGCTCTACTCGTCGGCAAGCTACAAGTCCATTAAAGCGCCCAGATAACGAGATTGCCTGTGACTGGGAATTCTCCATGTTCTAGTTTGATCTAATCATTAGCCTATTCCAATTTAGCGCGAGTCCCTGGCCGTGGTACCCAGGGAGTCACGTCCTAGACATGATGCAAGACAAGACAAGTGGATTGTACAAGCAAGCAAGCAGGAGCACCCACGGTGTCAAGCCGGGTCAAGTTAAGTTATCAAGTCAAGTCAAGTCAGGAGTGCGCCGCTACGGCCACTATCAAGTTATCAAGATAATTCATGTCGGGGTACTTGTTAGGAATGCGCCACGACGGGCCACTATCAAGTCAAGTCAGGGGAACTTCATGCCCAGGTCTGGTTGGTTCGTATGCAGATACAGTGTGAAAATACAAGTGCAAGCTACAAATATCCCGTTACAAGTACAGGTTGAAGATTAACAGGTTACAAGTTACAAGTTACTAATATTAAGGATTACTAGATTGCAAGATGAACTACAGGTTACAGGTGATAGTTATAAAAGATAAGCTAAAGTCTGCAATTCATAAGGAACCAGCCAGAAATAAGCCAAGACCATTAATACAGAAATCGACTCCAAGTTGTGTCCAAAGTGTATCAAGTCGAGCCAGGTAGTGTTGTGAGTTTCAAAATATCAGAAGCTCCAATTCATAATAAAACGAGAGGGATATTGAAGGTCAAACGGACACCAGAGGTCCTGTACGCGGGCCAGCATACGCAGGGACTATACGCAGGCCATACGCAAGGGGAGCAGTACGCAAGCAATACGCAATGCACACTACGCAAGCAATACGCAATGCACACTACGCAAGCAATACGCAGGCCAGCATACGCAGGGGCTACGCAAGCCACTACGCAAGCAATACGCAATGCACACTACGCAAGCAATACGCAGGCCAGCATACGCAGGGGCTACGCAAAGTGCAATACGCAATGCACACTACGCAAGCAATACGCAGGCCAGCATACGCAGGGGCTACGCAAAGTGCAATACGCAATGCACACTACGCAAGCAATACGCAGGCCAGCATACGCAGGGGCTACGCAAAGTGCAATACACAATGCACACTACGCAAGCAATACGCAGGCCAGCATACGCAGGGGCTACGCAAAGTGCAATACGCAGGGTGCAATACGCAGAAGACCCTAAACAAGGGTTCTACGCAAGCAACACTACGCAGGAGCTCTACGCAGAGGCCGTACGCGGGAGCCGCGTGGCCAACAAGAGGGAAAGGCTGTGTTCTTCTCCTACCTCTGTCCGAGAGGAAGAACACCCAACCCAAAAACTTCAATTCTTCATAACTTTGTCAAATCAAAACCAAATTTAGATTTTCAAGGTTCTAACTTGAGTAAAATTGAATTCTCTTCCACATGGAAGCATCAAAACAAGCAAAAATCAAAGTTTAATAGATCAAAACCAACGATTTCCGAAAATGGTTAAAACCTAGATCTAGAAGAATGAAAGCTCCAAATCACAAAATTCCAAGTTCTAATGTTGATCTATATGTCCTAATCTATCAAATGAACAAATAAAATTGGGTGCTTATTTGTTGGCAAGGTGCACTTGCCTATGGGTTGGGGAGTTGTGTGGAAGAAGGAGGAAGAAGGAGATGGAGAAGTAAATGAAAATAAAGAGGAGAGAGAAAGTTAGGTGGGATTTAATGGAGGTGGGTGTGTTGCGTTGAGGGAGGAGTATAGGTTAAAGTGTTCCATGCATATTAAACCAACTAAACCAAACCAAACTAAACCACTTCTCCTCCACAAAATAAACCAAGCCAGGTAAAACCCAATTACGAGAACCAAAAATCTGCAAGTCGAGAAAATAAAATACGTGCCAAAATCCAAATACGAGCATAATACGAAATACGGAAAAATGAGGGTGACACATAAGCAATCATGTTCCAAAATATCCAGGTACTGGAACAAGACAAGACTGGTTAGACTCTCCATCCAACATTCACGGCCAAGCAATAAGTACGGCTTGATACTTTAACTAACTAGGGTTATCACAGGCCTAGTTACTAGCAAAATGCAATGAGATGCTCCACAGCCACAAGCCCTACAGACCATCCAGGTTATCTAGATGACATTAGGGTTAAGTTTCTGTGGGTACATCGTCCAAGAAATGCATGTTCCCTTAAGTACCTTGGAGAGTGCAACACATGACAGTGTGCTAGAAATGTGCCTTACTCGACGGCAGGCTACAAATCCCATGATGGAGTGCCCAGATAACGGGATTGCCTGTAGCTGGAAAATCTCTTCATGACTACTGGATTATTCTAGTTATTAGCCTTAGTCAGTTTCAGTAGGTACCCCTGACCGTGGTACTCAGGGGTCCATGCCCTAGACATGATGCAAGACAATACTGATTCATTTGCACAAACACAATCATCTACGGTGTCCAGGCCATTCATACTTATCAGGTCATGCTAGCCGTCGCAACAGCATTCAATAGTTCCTATCATGCTTACTCGTCATATCCTGTCATGTCATGTCATGTCAGTTTACTTGTTAGACCACGCCGTGTATAATTATCATTCCAAACATATTAATCAATTCGTGATTATCAAGCTCATGACAAAAGACATAAGAACATAAAAGGGCAACGGGGTACGCCAAAGGGGCTCAAAGTCTTACACTAGCTAAACTACGCTAGGCCAAGGGGCCCCGAGCGTAAAATAGTTTTACGTGGGCAAACCAAGAAAGGACAACTCTACGCGAGCAAGGCTGGACGCGAGCGGGACTCTACGCGAGCAAGAGAGTCTACGCGAGCAAGTACTCCACGCGAGTGAGACTGCACGCGAGCGAGACACTACGCGAGCAAGAGCAGTTCCTGCGTAGAGTTCGGATCAACTCAACGTAGAACAGATTACGCGGGTACGTGAGAACGTGTGCGTAAAGGGGAAACACTACGCTGGCACATAAGAACGTGTGCGTAAAGGGAAATACTACACTGGCACGTAATAAGTGTGCATAAAAGGAAATACTACGCTGGCACGTAAGAACGTGTGCGTAAAGGCTTCATCTTCTCCCCAAGGCTGAGACAAGCAGGCGTAAAGGCTCAAAAGCTCAAGAAACCCTATCTCCGCCAAGACTTGATGAAGTCCAACCATTCAAAAGCCAAACTTACGTAAAATCGAAATGCCTACTACATGGAACTCTTAGTTTTCGAAAACAAGCCAGTTTAGTAGATCAAAACTTTGAAGAGAAAAGAATGCTAAAACCTAGATCTACAAAATCCATGCATCAAAATGAAAATTTCCAAGTTCTAAAGTGGTTTAGAAACATGCTAGGAAGCCATTGGAACCATCAAAAATGGGTTCTTAAGTGAAAGCAAGATGCACTTGCCTACTGTGGTGTTCGGTGGAGAAGAAAATGAGGAAGAAGAATAGGAGTTAATGAGAAATGAATGAGGAGAGAGAAGGGTTGTTGGGTTAATAAATAATGGATGGTGGTAGGTAGGGGTTTGCCTACTAACCCAAATCGAGCCAAACCAAGCCGAACCCAACCGAACCAGATGCATGCCAAAGCCAAAATAGACCACACGGACCATGAAATGCTAACCAACCCATGCCAATGCAAAATCCAAGGCTAGCCAGTCAGGACAAGTCGAAATATGGGTCCGAGATACGTACACGTATACCAAAATACGTATAACAAAATCCGAAGGTGACAACTCTACCCACCTTAAAAGAATTTTGTTCTCAGAATTTAATCAAGAATCTAGAGATGTCAGGGCAAGATATACTAGTCAATATGCAATAAGACTAAACGATCAATCAAACAATCAATCATGCAAGCAAGGAAGCGAAAATGTAAGGCATAAGGAAGAAATTATACCTTACGAGTCAAACAGGTCGGGATATCGCGATCGAATATCATCCTCATGCTCCCACGTTGACTCACCCAAAGAGTGATGTCCCCAAGTAACACGGACTAACTTAATAGTCTTGTTCTTGAGTATCTTCTCTCTTCGGTCCAATATGGATACGGGTCTCTCCTCATACGAAAGGTTGGTACCAACAACTAATTCCGAATGATCAAAAACATAACTCAGATCCGAAATTTATCGTCGCAATTGGGATACATGGAAGACATCATGCACCTCACGAAACGATGACGGAAGAGCGAGACGATAGGACACATCACCTACTCGCTCCAGAATGTCGAACGGCCCTATATACCTAGGACTAAGCTTTCCTCGTACGCCAAAACGAATGATGCCATGGGTAGGTGAGATCCTAAGGAATACATGGTCGCCGACAGAAAATTCAAGGGGACACCGATAGAAATCGGCCCAATGACGCTGGCGATCTTGTGCAACTCGAAGATGATCTCTGACTTGCCTGACCACCTCAATAGTCCGTGTTACCATCTCTAGTCCAAGCATCTGCCTCTCACCTCATCCCAAGCTAAAGGAGATCTGCACTTCCTGCCGTACAAGGCTTCAAAAGGTGCCATCTGGATACTAGCCTGGAAACTGTTGTTATAGGAGAACTCCACGAGATGCAGGTGATCTTCCCACGAACCACAGAAATCGAGTGTACACGATCGCAACATATCTTCAAGAGTCTGGATCGTGCGTTCTGACTGACCATCTGTCTGCGGATGATAGGTAGAACTGAACTTGAGACGAGTCCCCAAACTTTTTTGAAGACTCCGCCAAAAGTGCGATGTGAATCTTGAATCTCTGTCGGATACAATACTGACTGGTACCCTATGCAACCTGACTATCTGCCTGAGGTACATCTCTGCAAGCTGATCCGTTGACTGACCAACCCTGAAAGGAAGAAAATGAGCTACCTTGGTGAGTCTGTCGACTATAACTCAGATAGCATCTCTCCCAGCTGGGGATCTAGGTAATCCAGTTACAAAATCCATGGTAATGTGCTCATATTTCTATTCTGGGATCGGTAAAGGTTGAAGAAGTCCAGCTGGTCTCTGATGTTCGGCTTTAACTTGCTGACAAACCAAACAACGAGAGACAAACTAGGCTATCTCCCTCTTCACGCCATTCCACCAAAATGCTGTCGAATATCACAATACATCTTCATACCGCCCGGATGAATCGAATACTGAGAACTGTGAGCTTCTACCATGATCTCCGGTCTGATATCTCTATTGGGTACACAAAGAGCCTCCCATGTCGGAGTATACCATTTTCATGAATACATAATTCTGGTCTTCGCCCTGCTACACATTCTGCCCTAAGTCGCTGAAGCTTAGAATCTGATGACTGAGCTAACTTGATCCTCTTAACTATATTGGACTTAACTTGCATATTGGCCATCAATGCCATATTGGAAGAAAGAACAACTTCGATACCCATCTTCTGAAGATCTGCTAACAACTCTGGCTGTGCTGTTAGAAAATAAACACTTGCTCGTCTGCTCAATTCATCCACAACAGCGTTGGCCTTCCCAGGATGATATTGCAGGTTGATGTCATAATCCACAAGTAGCTCTAGCCATCTCCTCTGGCGCATGTTAAGATCCTTCTGAGTGAACACATACTTCAGGCTCTTATGGTAGGTGAAAATCTCCACCCTATCTCCATACAAATAGTGTCTCCAAAGCTTAAGTGCAAACACTACTGCTGCTAGCTCCAAGTCATAGGTTGGGTAATTCCTCTCATGATCACGAAGTTGACATGACACATAAGCTATCACCTTCCCATGCTGCATCAAGACACATCCTAATCTCTTGCCGGATGCGTCACAATAACTGAAAATCCTTCCGTCCTATCGGAAAGAGTGAGAATGGAGGCCATCATCAAGCCTCACTTCAATTTCTCAAAAGAATCCTGATATTCTGCTATCCAAGCAAACTGCACATCCTTATGGGTCAACTGGGTCATAGGTGCTGAAATCTGAGCAAAGTCTGAAATAAATTGCCGATAGTAGCCGGCCAAGCCAAGAAAACTGCGAACTTCTGCAACTGTGCTGGGTACTGGCCATGTCTCAATAGCCACGATCTTCTGGGGATCCACTTCTACTCCACCTCTGGTGATGATATGACCCAAGTATAAAATGCGATCGAGCCAGAACTCGTATTTACTGAACTTCGCATACTACTGGTGCTCCCTGAGAATCTGAAGAACTACACGGAGATGCTGCTCATGCTATGCCTCACTCTTGCTGTAGACCAGGATGTCGTCTATGAACACAATCACGAACTGATCCAAATAAGGCATAAAGATACGATTCCTGAGGTCCATGAATACGGCTGGCGCATTGGTTGCTCCAAAGGGCATAACAAGGAACTCCCAATGTCCATATCTGGATCTGAATGCTGTCTTCAGAATGTCCTGCTCTCTAACTCTGATCTGGTGGTATCCTGACCGTAAGTCAATCTTCGAAAATACGGTCGCCCTTTTGAGTTGATCAAACAAGTCATCTATCCTCGGGAGGGGGTATCTGTTCTTGATTGTCTTGAGTTCTAGGTACGATAGTGAACACATAATTTGGACGTACCATCCTTCTTTTTCACAAGAAGCATCGGGGCTCCCTAAGGTGATCCACTAGCACGGATGAATCCCTTGGTCCAGAGTTCTTCAATCATCTTATACAAGATCTCCAATTCTGATAGTGCCATCCGGTAGACTCTCTGACACTGGTGCTGTTCTGGGAATCAAGTCTATGGTGAACTCGTTCTCTCTATCTTGTGGCATACCTGGAAGCTCCTCGGGAAAAATATCGGGAAACTCTTCTACAACTCTGGGAAATCGAACTGCCGCTGTAACTGCCATCCAAAATACTGGAGGAGAAGGTTCTACTCTGTCTCGAAAAAATAAAAACTTTGGCTCACCAGGAATACTAAAAATAATCTCGCTGATATGGCAATATATTTTAGCATATTGGTCCCTCAACCAATCCATCCTTAAGACCACATCATAATCGGCCATCGGAAATTCTATCAACCTAGCGGGAAACTCTTTACCACTAACTACGATCCGACACGAGGAAAACACTCTATCTACTCCCACAAGTCCGTTACCAGTAAGTATATTGAACCTTACTGATAATGAATCGGGCTCCAGTCCTATCCGTATCGTGAATCGTACAGACATAAATGAATGCGATGCACCAGAATCAAATAACGCTGATGCTGGAAAGGAGTTGACGAGAATAGTACATGCCACCACCTCACCTGATGCTAACTCCTCCTCCACGGTCAAAGCCATCACTTGACCTTGCCCTCTGGGTGCTAGTCCCCTCTGTTGGAAACCTCTTTGGCGATTCTGGATCTGAGCTTGGACTTGTGCATACTGTTGGGGGTTCTGCTGCTGAAATGCTTGGGCCTGAGACGGCAAGGGCCTCGAAGACGGGTACTGTTGCTACTGCTGGACTGATACTGGGACTGGCCCCCTAACCGTGGGACTAGAAAAGGATGAAGAAGATGAAATCCCCCTATTCGGGCAGTTCCCAGCCCTGTGGTCTGGTGCCCCATAAATCAAGCACAAACCCTGTGCTCTGCGACATTCTGACACTACGTTCTCTGGCTTCCCACAATGAGTGCAATCCATTGCGGAAGACTGCTTCTGCTGCTGCTGGGGATATACCAGGGTCGAATACTGAATCGACGTAACGGAAGCCGCCAACCTCGGAGCTCCAATGATCAAAGTCCGAACTACCGGGGCTGGTGCTGAAGACTGGTTCATCTGGTCGCGAGACCGCTTTCGACTTTCGGTCCGGTCCACAATCCTCTGGAAGGTATACTCATGCCTCCTAGCTGCTCTCAACACTGCATCGAAGGTATGATGCACAAATTGTTCCACCGCCAGTAAAATCTCCAGGTGGAGTCCCTGCTGGAACCGCTGAGCTATGTCGAACTCGATCGCCACCAAGGTGGGAGCAAACCGACTAAGCCTGGAAAACTCGACCGTATATCCATCGACCGTCCTGTCCATCTGCTTTAAATTAGTGAACCTCGTTTGTAGATCATACCGAGCTACCGCATCAAAGTAATTGGTCCGGAATCTCTCATCTCACGAAATACTGTCCAGGCAATAGGTGCCACTAATCCAACGGCTTGTGCCACCCACCAGCTGCGGGCTAGATCCAATAACTGCAGGCACACCACGGCCACCTTCTCGTCTTCTGGGGTCATGGCTGCTTCTAGAATAACCTCAGTGTTCTGCAGCCAAGCGTCTACAGCAATAGCATCTTCGCTGCCATCGAAGAAGGGAGGGTTCAAGCGCTTGAAGCTGTTGGCCGCACTATTACCTTGATGACCACCTCTGCTCATAGCATCTTATACTGTATGGTGCAAGATATCACCCCGACGATCCTGTGATGCAAGCAAATCCCTGATGAGTCCAACCAAGACTTCATCATCCTGCCTTGCAGGCTGGGCTGGCTGTACTGGGGGTTTTGGAACTCCGGGAAGCATGACTCGGAAAGCTGCTCCTGAGTGCTGAGCTTGATCCTCTTGTTGCGGGGGTACTCGTTGAGCTTCTTCCGGCTGATTGGCAGGACCAGAAACAATGCCGCTGAAGAAGACGACATAGGGAACAATAAGTAAGGACAAGGACAGATCAAAGATACAAGCATGTGATAAGGCCAAGATTTCAGAAATTTAGATGATACGAGCAGAGATCAAGGACGAGTGCTGATTGAGACATCTATTTGATAAACCCTCACATATCTTGATTCACAAGACCTGCATGGGCCACCACTTAAACCGTGTCACGCCCACTGGAGAGCGAGGGCAGACACAGCGAGCTACGTATATTAAAGTGCAACCCACCTTGCTATACGGCCACGGCTGTCTAGATACATGGGGGTTTAACTACAAGCCATCAGTCTCTTATGGTCATGAACAAGCCTATTGTCTCAATCTCAAACAAGTAATAACAATTACAAGATGTCAGAGCACCAAATATAGAATAGTAAGGCGTTCCATACATTACATATTTGGATGATCATGAAGCTAGTCATACAAAATGTGGAGACTAGCAAGAGTTTCAGTCATACATGATCAACCATAGGATTTGTTAATCATGCTACAGCCCGTAGGCAGACAGTAAGTAAAGTGCAATCGAGCTAACACGTGCTCGTCGGCTAAACGCCTCAAAAGAATATTTTACAATAGAGTGGAGGAGCAAAACAAAATCCACTCGTTGTCAGGGTTACGCATGGTGGTCACCATCTGGCTGGAAGGTAGGGAGATCCTCTGGAGCTGCTCCGGTATCTGACCATACAAAACCAGCTGGGTCAGATCCCAGAAAGAGCAAGTGCCACAAAGAAGGCTTCACTTAAGAACTAAAACCAGCATATCAGAACATAAATTAAGAAGGATAATAATAAGACATGAAAAATAGAGCAGTAAATGCCAAGAGGATAAGAAACTATTCCGATCAATTATTGATAAGTTAAGCATAAGCAATCATGTTCCAAAATAGCCAGGTACTGGAACAAGACGAGACTAGTTAGACTCTCCATCCAACATTCACAGCCAAGCAATAAGTACAGCTTAATACTTTAACTAACTAGGGTTATCACAGGCCGGGTTACTAGCAAAATGCAATGAGATGTTCCACAGTCACAAGCCCTGCAGACCATCCAGGTTATCTAGACGACATTAGGGGTTGAGTTCCTATGGATACATCATCCAAGAAACGCATGTACCCTTAAGTAGCTTGGAGAGTGCAACACATGACAGTATGCTAGAAATGTGCCCTACTCGACGGCAAGCTACAAATCCCATGATGGGGTGCCCAGATAATGGGATTGCCTGTAGCTGGAAAATCTCTTCATGACTACTAGATTATTCTAGTTATTAGCCTTAGCCAGTTTCAGTAGGTACCCCAGACCGTGGTACTCAGGGGTCTATGCCCTAGACATGATACAAGACAATACTGATTCATTTGCACAAACACAATCGTCCACGGTGTTCAGGCCATTCATACTTGTCATGCTAGCTGTCGCAACAGCATTCAATAGTTCCCATCATGCTTACTCATCATATCCTGTCATGTTATGTCATGTTAGTTTACTTGTTAGACCATGCCGTGTACAATTATCATTCCAAACATATTAATCAATTCGTGATTATCAAGCTCATGACAAAAGGCATAAGAATATAAAAGGGCAACGGGGTATGCCAAAGGGGCTCAAAGTCTTACGCTAGCTAAACTACGCTAGGCCAAGGGGCCCCGAGCGTAAAATAGTTTTACGCGGGCAAACCAAGGAAGGACAGCTCTACGCGAGCAAGGCTGCACGCGAGCGGGACTCTACGCGGGCAAGAGAGTATGCGAGCAAGAACTCCACACGAGCGAGACTGCACACGAGCGAGACTGCACGCGAGCGAGACTCTATGCGAGCAAGAACAGTCCCTGCGTAGAGTTCGGATCAACTCAACGTAGAACAGATTACACGGGCACGTGAGAACGTGTGCGTAAAGGGAAAACACTACGCTGGCACGTAAGAATGTGTGCGTAAAGGGAAAACACTACGCTGGCACGTAAGAATGTGTGCATAAAGGGAAATACTACGCTGGCACATAATAACGTGTGCGTAACGGAAAATACTACGCTGGCACGTAAGAACGTGTGCGTAAAGGCTTCATCTTCTCCCCAAGGCCGAGACAAGCAGGTGTAAAGGCTGAAAAGCTCAAGAAACCCCATATCGGCCAAGACTTAATGAAGTCCAACCATTCAAAAGCCAAACTTGCGTAAAATTGAAATGCCTACTACATGGAACTCTTAGTTTTCAAAAACAAGCCAGTTTAGTAGATCAAAATCTTGAAGAGAAAAAAATGCTAAAACCTAGATCTACAAAATCCATGCATCAAAATAAGAATTTCCAAGTTCTAAAGTGGTTTAGAAACATGCTAGGAAGCCATTGGAACCATCAAAAATGGGTTTTCAAGTGAAAGCAAGATGCACTTGCCTACTGTGTGTGTTCGATGGAGAAGAAAATGAGGAAGAAGAAGAGGAGTTAATGAGAAATGAATGAGGAAAGATAAGGGTTGTTGGGTTAATAAATGATGGATGGTGGTAGGTAGGGGTTTGCCTACTAACCCAAACCGAGCCAAACCAAGCCGAACCCAACAAAACCCGATGCATGCCAAAGCCAAAATAGACCACACGAACCATGAAATGCTAACCAACCCATGCCAATACAAAACCCAAGGCTAGCCAGTCAGGACAAGTCGAAATACAGGTCTGAGATACGTACACGTATACCAAAATATATATAACAAAATCCAAAGGTGACACTATCGGGTCGCCCCACTTGACCCCAAGCACATCCTCCTCCACCTTTCATCCGAACCAGACTACTCTCTAGTCCGGGCCAAGGGCACTTCCAAAATTGGTACACAAATCGTTAAAATTGTCAAATGGTCAATGAACTTCAACCCCAAAGCTGACTCAACAATCATATCAACATGGATCACCCTCCCCAACCTACCCCTGGTTTATTTCCCGCAGTTGCACTCAAACAGATAGCTAGCTCCTTTGGGACCCTAGTAGCGATTGCAGAAGAAACCCGCAACCTCTCCAAATGCAACTACGCAAAGATGTGTGTGGAGCTAGACCTCGCGCATGACCCTCCCAAACTCATTGATATTGAGCTCGGAGACCAAACACACCAAACGCTGATTTATGATAACAACATCATCTTCTGTAAATACTGTCCGATGAGCGGCCGTTCCATGCAGCACTGCTACCAGGCCCACCCCGAGCTGAAGAAGGCTAGCCAGCGCAACCCTCGTACGCCGGTTGCTCGACGCCACCCCGTATCTAGGAATCAGACTAAGTCCCCCTATCCTCCCCTTGTGTTGGAAGATACTACACTAATGTGCTGCTCTCGCCCGACTGTCTTGAATAATTTTGCTATCGTCCCATTCAATCCACCTGCTATCTCCCTCACCAACTCCTTTCAACTTCTCACCTGCCCGGACCCGCCATACGGACAATGCTTCCGACAACCCCACCCCGTCCGTCCTTGGCAGAGATGGTCGGCCAGATTCCCCTCCTACACTCTATACAGACATCGACATCTCTACCCTAAACCTATCTGAGCTCATCATCTCCACCCCCTCTGAGGAACCTCACTCTCCCCCTCTTACTACCCGCCGCCCTCATCACCCTGGAGAGGCTCAGACGGAGTGCCTCCCTGAGCAGAACTCCGACACGATAATTCCCTCAATAGATGTAGAAGCTTTAAGGCCCCCTCCCCCTCTAACTGTGGACATTCAACCCAGCCTAAACCCCTCCTTACTCGGTAGGTTATTGCAATCCAAGGAAGGTACAGCTGACCTCGCATTCACCGATAGTAACCCGGTAGGAACTGCTGTTCCAGCGCTTATCGGCAGGTTCTGGCAAGCCAAGGAAACGAGTTTTCTAGACCGCGGCAACCCACTATGCGCCCTGGAAGATAATACAAATGAGCCGATTACCTCTTGGCCAGAGATCAGTGACGGAAATAGCAATGCTAGAGGAGTCAATGGGACCACCACCACACCCACCAAAAAAACCTCCTCCAAAAAGAACAAAAAAAACAAAAGCATCAGATGACGATGAAAACAAGGTCTACCGCGAAGCTTAATCCCATCCCTCCCACTACTCCATCTAATGCTTAACATCATCTCCTGGAACGTTAGAGGGCTTGGGAACAAACCGACACAGAATAAAACCTCAGTCTGAAGAAAATCAACCGGATAGACCTCTTAATCATTATCGAACCAAAAATACCCCAAAGAAGAATCGAAGCCACTCAAATCAAGCTTGGATTTCCCCACGCTATCTCCGAATGTAATGACATATGGATCATTTTTGCACCAGAATTCAATTTTGGCATCATAAAATATTTGTCTCAGGCTCTATCGTGTTGGGTTGAGCATCCAACTCTCCAGTCCCGCGCCATCCTTTCTGCCGTTCATGGTAGTAGTGCCATCCCCGAACGCCGATTGCTTTGGAATGACCTGGTGCAAGCCGTCTTACCCTATCAAGGTCTCCTATGGCTCTGTATCGGAGATTTTAACACGTTTTCCTGCAGAGAGGAGAAATCCGGGGGTCGCACGCCCCCCAGTCTGCAATGGACGACTTCAACAACTTCATCTTCAACGAAAACCTAACCCCTGTCCCCTTCCACGGCAGTGCATTCACCTGGTGCAACATGTAGGAGAGACACCGTCGGCAGTACTCTTAGATCGGGCGATGGTCAACGATTGCTGGTCTGACATGGGCCTGATCACCAACCTCTCCCATTTGAACTCCACAGAATCAGACCACTTCCCTCTTCTCATCAGGATCAGCGACAACCACACCAACACTAAAAAAGCTTTCCGCTTCCTCAATTTTTTGGCGACATCACCCTCAATTCCAGAACGTCGTCAATGCCATTTGGAACTCTATCGTGATCCTTGAACCCCTGCCTAGGTTGGCAGCCAAACTGAAAGCCACTCATCATGCTTTATCGTCCTAGAGCAAGCAGGCTTTGGAGACATCTTCCAAGCTATTATGTAGGCGGAGGACGACGTCACTCGAGCGGAGACCGCATTTGCCACCCTTAGTTCTTTGGATGCCCGTGCTTCGCTCAACCTCGCCAGAGCTATTCTCAAATCCAGACTTAAAGTGGAAACGAAATTCTGGAGGCAAAAAGCCAGATTGACATGGGACAACGACGGCGACCGGAATACCAAATTCTTTCATGTATGTGTCAAATGACGCAGAAATAAATTACAGTTACACCAGATATACGACGACAATGGAAAACTGGGGGACGACCAAGATGGCATTCAGGCTTTGGCGGAGCAGTTCTACTCTAACATGTTCACTAAGGAGCCGGTCGTTAAAGACGCTGCGGTTCTGTCCGAGATCCCATCCCTCATCAGCGACAGCAAAAATGAGACCATGTTGGCTACTCCTAGGGAGGAGGAGGTCAAAGCGGTTGTCTGGTCCATTTAAGAACACAGTGCTCCTGGGCTTGATGGCTTCAACGGAGTCTTCTTCAAGTGTTGTTGGGACATCTTAAAAACAGACTTATTGGAAGCCACCATAGCCTTTTTCCAAGGGACGAGATATCCCAATTCTATTTCTTGCGCTAACATTATCCTTATCCCCAAAAAAGACAACCCAAAAACCTTCAAATACTTCCGCCCTATCAGCCTATGTACCTTCACCAACAAGATCATTTCGAAGATCGTCGCTAACCGGATGTCCAATCTCCTCCCCAAGATCATCTCCGATAAACAAAGCGGTTTTGTGAAAGACCGGACCATCACTGACAACATTCTCCTCGCACAAGAGATGATCACATGTATGAAGTTCCCGTCCAGAGGGGGTAACATTGCCATGAAACTGGACATGAAGAAGGCTTACGACCGCCTGGACTGGCAATTCATGATCTGGGTCCTCAGGGCTTTCGGGTTCTCTGAACCCTGGATTGACATCATTTTCAGATCCATCAACAATGCTTGGTTCTCCACCGTCATCAACGGCCAGGCTGCAAGATTTTTTTAATCCACTCGCGGGATTAGACATCGGGACCCTCTCTCCTCCACCATTTTCATTATTGCGACAGAAGCCCTCAGCAGAAGCATTAATAGCATGCCCAAAAAGCCCGAGTTCCTCCACTTTCATACTACTACTGGTTGCCCACTTATCACTCACCTGGCGTACGCGGACGACGTTCTCATCTTCTCCTCCGGAGATTTGGTTCGATCGAAGTGGTTCTCAGTACGATCGCTCGATACACCAGATGCTCCGGTTAGCGCATCAATAACAACAAGAGCGTCATCTATACCCATCACAAAGCTGACAGATCATGTTCAGCTGTGCTCTCAAACATGACCTCGTTTGCCACAGCCTATCCGCCTTTCATGTACTTGGGTTGTCCTCTAGTTTATGGCAAGACGAATTCTGGTATATATGAGCACCTTGTGCAAAAGATCCATAAATTTATAGCGGGATGGCACAACGCTACACTCTCTGCCGGTGGCAAGATGATCCTCATTAAACATGTTCTTTCCTCCATCCCATTGTACCCCCTAGGCGTATGTTCCCCTCCCAAAAAGGTCCTACACTCTCTTGAATCCTAATTCCCTAAGTTCTTCTGGGGTCATAGCGACGGTAAGGACAAATACCACTGGGCCAGTTGGGATACCATGGCCAAACCCACTGAAGAAGGAGGCCTGGGATTCTATAGGCTTACCCACATCATGGACGCATGCTCCATGAAGCTGTGGTGGAAGTTGCGATCGGAGAGCTCGCTGTGGACGAGGTTCATGAGAGCTAGATACTCCAGATTCTTTCATCTGTCGGAGGCGGACACTAACTGTAGATCTTCAGCGGCGTGGTGTCGTATTAGTCGGGGACGCAACCTCACAGAACCTTTAATCTGTCTTCGGCTGGGCGATGGTCGCTCATCGGCCTACATGGAACGATGGCTTGGTGAAGACACCATCCAGCCCAACGTTCGTAACCCACAGGGATGCAAAATTAGGGATCTGTGAGAGGAGAGTGTCGGTTGGAATTGGGAGAGGATCAGAGATTTGCTAGGGCAGCCGGCGGTCGACGATCTGCTTATAACTAACCTGCGGGTCTCCGACTCGCCCGACACGTGGAGATGGTCCCCTAACTCGAATGGGTCCTTTACGATGGCTTTCGCCAGAATCGTCGCCAGAGGCATTGGCGTGTCAGATTCCGCGCATGCTAAGTTTTGGCATTTTTGCATTCCCATCAAATGGTCTATCCTTATCTGGCGCGCTCTTCCTCGAAAACTTCCGACGGACGACTCCATCAAATCTATCGGATTTAACCTCGCGTCCAAATGCCACTGCTTCATGGAGCCCACTTCGGAATCGGTAGAGCACATCCTTCTTTTTGGTGATCTGGCGACTCAGATTTAGCTCAATCTTCACAATAGACTTAGTCTGGTCCCCCCGACCAGGGGCTTCTACGATCTCCTGACCAGATGGAGCTACTCCCACGGGCATCAGATCATCGTAGCTACTGGGATTTGAGTCCTATGGAAGAACAGGAACAAATTCAGATATGAAGGCCGTCAACTCCCCCGTCCTCAATTATACAGAGAGGTCATCAGGCAAATTATAAAATCTAGGAGGCGCTGCTCTCACGCCCCCAACTCTTTTTGGGAGGCCCTTGCTTAGGCCACTTTCCGGGTTCTTGCACCTTTGTTTGTGTGCGTCAAGATCCGGTTCCTTTTCGTGCGATGCCCGCACAGTTTATTTTGTTTTGTTCTGGCCGCGTTATGCACGCTTACTTGTATAGGCTTCGACATTTTGCGCATATTCATCAATAAAGTTGCAGTTCTTAATATATATATATATTAGAATTTTGGATATGTGTTTAGTTTGATAAAACCATGTACTTAGTTTAAATTTTTTAAAAATTAGAATTTAAATTATATTAAAATGTTTTAAATGGACAATCATGTTAGTAGCAACCAACGTCATGGCTTCATCTAGGATATATATATATATATATATATATATATATATATATATATATATATATATATATATATATACTAGCCACGTTCACGTGCATTGCACATACCAAAAAAATCATATTGTTAAAAAATAGATAAGAATTTAAATTATATTAATTTAAATTCTCATGTAGCTAGTTTTATATATATATATATATATATATATATATATATATATATATATATATATATATATATATATATATATATATTTTATATAGTATTTTGTATATATATATATATATATATATATATATATATATATATATATATATATATATATATATATATATATATATACAAAATACTATATAAAATATATATATATATATATATATATATATATATATATATATATATATATATATATATATATATATATATATATATATATATACAAAATACTATACAAAAAAAAAAAAAAAAAAAAAAAAAAAAAAAAAAATATATATATATATATATATATATATATATATATATATATATATACAAAATACTATATAAAAAATATACAAAATACCATATATATATATATATATATATATATATATATATATATATATATATATATTCTCGGGTCCAGCGCTGGACATCCCCCCCTCTCCTCCCCCCTGAGGGCACCCCCCCTCCTCCGCTTCCGGCCTTCCTCGCCGGAGGCCCGGACCTCCATCCCTGGGCCGCGTGCTACCACCCCGGTCCGCGCGCCCACCCCGTTCCGCGTGCCCCCTCGGGCCGTGGTCTTCCCTCTCGTGCAGTGCACCTACCGCCTCGTTTCTCAGGCCCCCTCGAGCCCACCGCCCCCTCGGGCCAAACGCAGCACGCCTACGCCAATCGTTTTCGAATTTTGATTTTTGAATTTCGCTGTACTCTTTCGAATTCTTTACTGCCAAAAAAAACACAAAAACCTGTTATTGGCTAATGTCATTTTTAGTCAGGACCTTTGTCAGGGCTACCCCCACATTTTGTAGGAACTTGGGCTATCTCCCGGTTCCAATCTCGCGTTTTTATTTCAATGAAGGCTTTAGCCATTGTTATATATATATATATATATATATATTTATATATATATATATATATATATATATATATTTTTTAACAACCACCATATTATATATTCATGACGAAGGTGCAAAATGTCGAAGCCTTTACAGGTAAACTCAAAATATAGTATCTTAGAAGTAAAAAGGAGCACGGAGGGAGACACTCGCTCGAAGGCAAAAGGCCATAAGCCAAAAGTAAAGTAAACTGTGCAGGGTTTGCCAGATCTCTCCCGGACGTGCTTGCATTGTCTGTTGGCCTTGTGGATCTGTCTATGGACCTCCATGATCAGTTGGTCAGCAGAAAATTGGTGACCTTCATATCTGTATTTATTTCTATTCTTCCAAGTGAACAACATAATGGCGGCCGCAACGATCTGGTGGCCGTGCGAAGCTTTGCCCTACTTGGCAGAAAGATCGTTGAAGCCCCCGACGTTCTGATCCGGAAGGCAAAAGTTAGTAAACTTGGACCAAAATTCCACTGCCAAGTCTCCATGGTAGAAAATGTGCTCCACAGTCTCTTCCTGTCTCTCTAAGCAGCAATGACACGCAGAGGCTAAGCCGATGACAATGGTGGTAAGAGTATCGTCAGTGGGGAGTTTTCTACGATGCGCTTTCCAGATCAGAAAGGACCACTTTTTAGGGATGTAAGATTGCCAGAACACCCCGATGCTTGATGGAGCTTCGATGTCGCGAACCGCTTGACGTGTAGATGCCATAGTGAATGAACCCTCGATTGTCAATGACCACCGAAGAGAATCACGAACCATCCCCATCTCCAGCCCAGAGGCGACAATGGAAGCCGCAGCCTCCTTACCGGTCCAATTGCGTAACCGCTCCCAGTTTCGCTCCCCCTCATTGTTCCCAATCTCTGATCGAGGCAGAGTAGGGAGCGCCCGGCTGAGGGGAGGGTAGGTTGTCTCCGGTCCATCTTTTAAAAAAATATGGACGATTCGCCCGAACCCATCTTGTGGCGTATCATAGGCTCAACTAGGTGCCTCCCGTTGAGGATGCGATAGCAAGAGGCAGAAGATCTATTGTTGGAAGAAGCGATGGACGGGTGTGTGTACTTGAAGTACCTAGCCTTCATGAATCGGGCCCATAATGAACGGTTCTTTCATAGTTTCCACCACAACTTCATCGAACAGACGTCGACAACGTGGGCTAACCTGCTGAATCCGAGACCTCCCTCAGCCGTGGGTTTAGCCATAGTCTTCCAGATGGCCCAATGATGTTTTTATTTGCCGTCACAGTGACCCTAGATGAAGTTGACGAATAGGTTTTCAATGATAGTGGGGACATTCTTGGGGGGAGATCAAGCTGCCAGGGTATAGATCGGGATGGAGGATAGAACGTGCTAAATTAGAATAATCTTACCACCAGAAGAAAGAATAGTATTGTGCCATCCCTCGATCTTCTTTCTAATGATCGCCAGTAACCTGTCAAAGAGTCCCGTATTAGATCTGTCGTACACCAGCGGACACCCTAAGTAGGTGAATAGGGGGTACTCTATCACGACCCGCTCCCAAATAATCGGACACAAGTCGAACACGCCCAGCCTTCGTCGTTGGACACGACGAAGTAAGCTGTACCAATCTAGAAAAACTATAAGGCAGTATGAAAATATACAAATCACAGTATCTCTATAAACGATCCCAGAATCCAAAGTAAAATTCTATAATTTTATTAGATTCATACAGAAAGCAAGGTAATGTCTGATGTCTCTAATACAATGAAACTAAACTGCTAGAAAGGAAGAGATAACTAGGCCTCCTCGATCGCTAGGTCCAGTGCAGCTCCAGCTGGCTCTAGCACGTTAGCAGGCTCACGCCCATAATACGTGTTACAAATGTCACGACCCGCATCCAGTGTATGTAAAATCCCTAAATTTCTACTATTTTTTTATTAAATTTGGTACCGATTTAAAATTTTGTATTATACGTCGCGTAGTCATATTGTACGTCGCGCACGAAATTATTTTTCTTGCTCGTCGAGTGCGAATATGTGCGAGCGTACATATTTTTGAAAAACATTATTTTTATTATTTTTATAGTTTCAAAATAATATAGACAAAAATTAATTCTAGCTATTATTTTCAAGTTTATGACTATTATGAAAAGCCTTTCATTTATATAGGTATAATAATAAATAATTTTCCCTATAAAATGGTAAATTAGAAAAGTATATCTATGTAAATATTATTTGTACAAACACATATTTTCGTAATTATTTATTTGTTTATTTTAAATAATAATGTATTTTCGAAATTAATTATTACAGTATTTTTGGAAAACATATTTTTGAAATATTTGTGACAATTTAAATTTTTATTTGATTCCATGGATACATTTAAATAGTAAACCAATATCTATGTTGGAAATTGATTGATTTTTTTTAAAACTAAAAGGATTAAATTAGATTTAATTGGATTTGGATTGGATTTGATTTGATTGATTTTAATTAAATAGATGATTTATCTACTTGGGTTTTAAATTCTCCTAATCCTATCCAAATTGGGAATTCCTACATCCTATAAATAGACATGTACTCCTCCAACTTTTCATTATTCTTCCACAAAGTGTATGTGCCTCGTGTCGGTGTTCCAACCGTCCTCGTGTCAGCCGTGACGGCCTCGGGTCCGACCACGGGTGTCTATCCAATAGAGTATTCTTTTTACATATACAATATTAATTCTCGTCCAACCACCCTGGACACAAATCCAGTATTCCTCCGTCTTGTCCGACACTCCGGACACGACAACCACCTAATCCCTAAACCTATTCTAACCGACTCCTGCCCCCTGGCCACGATAACACCACCCCCGCGGCCACTGCCGCCGACAGCCCCGTTCCCCATCACCCCTACCAGCCACCACCTTCGTCACCCCCGGCCTCGAGCCGCACAACCCCGCCAAACCAGCCCACAGACCCTCCGCTCTCCCCGAGCGCAGTCCCGGCCACTACGCCTCCACGTACAGCCACCACCCTCACCGCGACCGTACACCATCACTACGGCCGTCCCTGACCGGCCAACCCATCACCTCCTGCCACCACCGTCGGGCCACTCCGACCACCCGCCACCCGCACACGCACAGACCCATCTCGCCCACACCCAGCACCTTCGACCACCAAACACCATCGTCGTCATCAGCACCACACAACCACTGCCATCACGGCCGTTGCCGTCGGCGCCACCACCAAAACCACCAGATCCCAAAACAAACTCCAAATAAATAAAACCCATAAACCACCCTTACCTCGACCCAGGCGAGCGCTCCACCGTCGGCGTGCCCTCGACGCGCAGCTCCGTCCTCCGTCGAGTTCCCCTCCGCCGAGCTCCCCTCCGCCTCGCTGAAACCTTCCTCCGCTCGCAAACCCCCGCTGGACAGCCGCTCGCCGGAGCAGCGCCCTCCGTGTCCGACCTAGCCGCCCCGAATCCCACTCCTCTCCTCCGCGAGCGGCGCACCACCGTCGCCGCGCAACCCATCGCCGGCCAAACCCCTCCCTTCCGCTGGTTCTCTGTCGTCCCCGCGTGGCCTTCTCTTCTCCGGCGAGCGAGTCCCTCGCCGCCGGAAACTCTAATCGCGCGCCCACGCCGAGCACAGACCCCCCGCTCGCTGTGTCCCGCGCAAGTCTCCGTTCCTCACTTCCCCCGTCGTCCTTCCACCGGGGCCCGACCCCAGTCCCCTTCTCCGACCTACACCCGCCGCCCTCTGTCGCGCCCCTTTCTATCTCTCTCTCACTCATCTTCATTCCCTTCTTTTAATTTTTTTTTATTTTTTATTTTGTTTGTTGACTTTCTCTTCCTTGGGAGAGAAAGGACCTGATACTTTCTGATTTTATTATTATTTAGTTATTATTATTAATTATTATTATTATTATTAGTTTTTGATTGTTGTTGTTGTTATTTTTTGTTGTTTTCCTCATTCTCTTTATTTTTGGCTGAGCTCCTTTCTCGTGAAACGAGAAGGAGGACAGGCCAGCTATTATCAGCATTAGTATTTTTCTCTTTCATTTTTTGTTAGTTTTAATGGTAAATGGATTATTAAGTATTTTTATTGTTATTGTTATTATTATTATTATTAATATTATTATTATTGTTTTATTTCTTATTTCATTATTATTATTATTATTATTGTTAGTACATTATTAGTTGTTTTTATTAAATAATTTGTAAGTACAGTATTAATAATAATATTATTAATATTATTATTCTCATTATTATTATTTGTCATCATTATTATTATTTATTAAAGATAGTTACTATTATTATTATTCTCATTATTTTTATTATAATTATTGTTGTTGTTACTTGCAAAACTATCTATTATTATTTATAAAAGTTCTAGGAAAATATTATTTTCTGACTAAAAGAAAATAACTATTTTGATTTTAAGTTTGTATTATATAAATATTTTGGCAATAAAATATATACTTTTCTATCTAGAGTTTTATATTTACAAACTTAGTATTTTTCCAAAAATGATTTTTCTTGACTGTGAGTATTTTTATATACTTATTTTGACTTATGAAAACTAGTTTTAGGAATTATAAATATTTTCTAAAACTCGTATATATATAAATATTTATTTAACCATTATTCTTTGATTTTTCTCGTGTCCATAACCAGTCCTATATTTCCTATTCCTTCGCCCAATTCAAGCGTACCTTATGTCCACCCTAACTAATTTGACCCTTCTGGACCCAATGGAACTGTCCGTGCTACCATCCGAGATCACCATGTACAGTTGTTGCATCGAAGTTGCAGATCGTGCCACCTTGATCATCGCGGCACACCAGGCGTCCTACCAGGCAAGACACCTTGCCATTTGTTGTTTATTTATTTTAGCTCATATTTCATGCATTACTTATTTTCTTTACGCAAAATAAACTGTGATACATGGCATAACTGTTAGAACTTACTGTTCATTTATATTTTTTGCTATGTATTATTTTTCTCACATTAAACCTAGATTTAAGGTTCCACCTTGTGTGTTGCATTCATTGGCCTTGACACGTTGTAATAGAAGATGTGTGTCACATGTAGAACACGGAAGTGCGTAATTGGCTGGCCACCAGTACGTACAAGTCGTGCGATAGGAATAACCGCCAACAGAGGTTGCATGCTAGTTTGACTTAGCGGTTATAGTGGTTTGTGTTGTGGATACAACACAGTAGGCATTGGGCGGGGAGGACAATTCCTTAGCGTATGGGCTTCGATGCACTTCCCTTATGACCCGGACTCTCCGCTGGAGATACGGGGTTGATTACCCAAGATTACTGACAGCCACTGACGATTCTGCGGAATGTCATGCTCTTACTGATGGGGCCTCTGGTGCCCAAGGGGGACTACGCCGATCCTATTCAGCCAGGGCCCATGTATAGGAAGGATTGTTCTTAACTACATTTCACTTAGAACGGTAGGCTACCTTATCCGTTAGGTACGAGTACTTTTGGTTTGGGTACTTGTATCTGACCGTGACTTGGAACAATAACTTGTCGCAGATTAGTTTGTCACATCTTATCCTTGTTTGGTTGTAGGTGTGACTTACTACTTCGATGAGAAGGTATTAAACCTTGTTGGGGTCCGGATACCCTATTGGATTTGTAGCATGGAAAGATACGTCGCCGTGAATTAGTTTACCATCTCATGTCCTTGTTTGGTTGGGGGGATGGTACGCTCGTTCAGTAGGTGCGTATTGGAACATGTTATAATTCGATTTACTTATTTATTTGAGCAATATTTATTCAGTTCATATGGCATGATATTATGTGTCTTGTTACGTCCCTCTGAGGACCTGGTTATCTCCCAAGGTGTGTGCTCTTGTCTTTCGCAGGTGCTTTAGCTCTAGCCGTGTTCATTGCTATTTCTCGAGGATGATTGCACTTGGATCGTCTTCGCTTCGCTCGCCAAATTCATATCTTTTCTTATGTATTTTTCCTTTACTTGTTGGTAGTGGATTTGTCTCCACCCAACATATTGTATCAAGACATTTCATTATCTTTATATGATATCTTTTATTCATTTATTTTGCGTGGATGAGATTAGTTATGGTTCTACTGCATTTTACAGCTTATGTATTTATACGAGGCTTCCATATATTGGAGTATACTTCGTATGAATACAGCTGGCATGTCTACGTTCCTAGTCCTACGTATTTTGGGACTGGGGCGTTACATATTTTTGTGGTGGCCCATGCAGGTCAGATAAATTGTTTGGTTACTTTACCGTACCAAGCAAGCATGCGTATAGGATTAGAAGTCTAGGATCTCATCCACATACTTGACCTCCTTTCTTGATTTTATCTACCGTTTGACTCATCAATTGCATCTTGCTTGCTTCCTTCCATCCCTATTCTTATCTTCCCTTCGTGCTTGCTAGAGATTGACCCTACTAGTTAATTGTCCCAAAACACCGTTAGTTTAATTCTTTTAAGTTGGGTAGAATACCTTATGAACTAGCAACCCCTTTGACCTAGTGACCTATATTAGCAAGCTTATCCTGGAGTACCTAACCCGTCTAGCCAACCAATGACTTGGACAAGAAGACTATAGGACGACTGTATGACCTAGAATCATTCTACCTTCTTTAAATCTTAATCTCTCGTACCTATGTATTACCGTTTGACTAATGATGCTAATGTAGCCTAGTTTTTGCAAGCTTATTCTTTATCGAGTTTGTTCATGACATATGCTATTGAGTACTCACTAGCCTATTGTCTAATCAGAACTAGTGCATAATGGTCTGATCAACCAAGTGCACTTTGTTTCGCTTTTGTCTATTACTCTACGTGGATGGGAACATAATTAAACTTGGCCCGTACAATTCCATCCACGATTGTCTTAACAATTCCTTTAAAATTTTTCGATCGTCTTTGAATCACGTATTCGTACTCGATAATATCGCCTTTTGAACTCCTTATTGCTTTCGCCTTCACCTATTTTAGAAGAACGAAAGCGTCATACTAGAACTTCCTCTAAATGACCATTCTCACTCAATGTTGCTATATCTTCACCCTAAACCACTCGTCCTTTTCTTGGCCCTATATTTGCTATCATGAACCTTCCAAGTCACTTGATTTAGGCATGAACCAAATCAATCTCTGTAACACCCAGTTTTCCAGATAAAGGTATTTTCGAAATTTTGTAATTATAATTATTATTTATTGATATTTATTTCACATGGTAATTTTTGGTGATTTTCAATTATTTTTAAACTATTTAAAAACTGGTTTAAGTCATGACTTGTGATTTTGATGTGCTGCTAGTGAAACCTGAGAGACAGCATGAACTAGAGCCTAACCACGTCATTAGGATGATTTAATTGTTATTTTTAGCCTAGGGGTATTTTGGTCATTTTGACTTATTTAATTTATTTGGTGATTTGTTGAATTGGTGAATTGTAGGTTGACTTGACTTGTTGAGACCTAGTGAACTAGCCTAGAAGCTAACCCTAGTCATGGTGACCCTAGTCTAACTTAGGTTAACCTACATTTAGTCATTAGAAACTAATTTTAGAATGAGGGGACTTTGTTTAGTGGATTTGAGTCATGGTTTATAGTTTCATGAAATGGCTTATGACTTCATGAATTGATTAACCATAACTTAAGCCCATGGGCCAATTTAGGAAACCCTAACCCTAATTCCTTCCTTTATGACCAGCCATAGGGATCCCCACCCTATATAAACACTTATTCTCTAGGGCTTGCCTCCTTCTTTCATTCATTTCAACATTGGAGAAGGAAAGGTATTGTCCCTCTTGCAAAAATCCCCATAAATCCATTTTAATTCCTTTTTGATCCTAGTTTCTTACATTAGAACCTAACACTCTCCTATTTTCTGATTTCTGAGTTTAATCACAGCCTTGGGTCGATTTGGGGCTTTTGGCACCAAGAGGAAGAATCCCCCATTTGGAGCTTTTCCAAGCTTTTTGCACACATAGGTAAAAGCCTTCAAATTGATTTAAACTTCAGTTTTCTTTGCATGTAGGGCTAGATCTAGGAGTCCCCTAGGTGTTCCTGAAATTTGGATGAATTTCGTGTCCGTTTGGTGTCCGTATCGGACATGTGTCGTATTGTATGTTAGGTGTTCGATGAAATGCCTCTATGGATTGAATGCTAATATTTTTCAAAACAAATTATATATTCGGATAGCTCTTTATGTGTAGATTATGTTTGTTTACGACTGAGCATGATTCTGTAGTTTTTTCGTGTCCAAATCGGACACGCACCACGTGCACGACACTGCGCACAGGCCCCGTGCGGTGTCCTGCTGCCACACGTTTATATCTGACACGACACGACTCGGTTGGACCCCAAAATTGGTGGACACCTGCGGGCTACGACTGACAGCACGCTCACCAATTTTGAGACGACTTCGTCGAGTAATCAGAGAGAAATCTCTCTTGTACTGGTCGCTGCCTGTTGTGCACACACGTGTAAACCAGTCCTGACACGCACCTCGTTCTCAGACACGAAGACACAAGGACAGGTTTCAGGCTAGTGAACACGTACACCTAGACCTACCCTAGCTATGGACACGTGCACGACACTTGTGGATGTGTGTGTCGTGTCCTTTGTGGCTCGACACACGTGCACGAGACAGTGCATTGCACTGTCTCTGACACTGTGTTCAGTGGCTCTTGGACACTTCGTGTCCCAATTTCTGGACACGAGGGACTCTCCCTGGACACGAAGAACATGTCCCAATGTCTGTGCACCCTCTGACACGTGTTGTGTGTTGACTTGAATGTTTTGATTTCGAAATTGTATCTTTCCTTTATTTTTCTGATACCAGTGTCCTGGCACAGTTGGTTTACATGTCTTGGGACACGACTCGACCCTTGGACACGTGTGTTACACCCCCACACGTGTACCCCTCTGACACAAGTATGATATTGTGGTTGCATGAGTAATTTGGGTTGTTTGGGTTCGATTTTGTATGTATGTACTGAAGTTGGATAAACTCAACATGAGAACTGAGTTTTAGTTTTTCAAATGAGTTTTATTGATTGTATTTGAGTGATTTGAGTTTTACTGAATTGAGATCAATTGCACACTTGTTATCTGTACACACAACCTTCCTTACACTGTTAGCTAAGTTCTGCATTTCCTATTTTTGCATACATACACAAGTACACACCCACATACCCTTCAAATTCTGAGTTATAACCCCTGTCATAGGAATTCCTGAAACACTGTTAATCTGGGATTTGGTTTACAAGCTGAGCTTTAGGATTTCATGATTGATTTTTGGTTTTCCCTAAATGTTCTGGTACAAACAAACATATTTCGATTTTTTGAGTTTGAATGTAGGTTAACTTTTGATTGTGTGTTCAATTGGGGGATGATTTATGTATGTTCAGTCACTCATAGTTCAATTCTCTGATATTTACACTCACTCACTCTACATGCCACACATTCACTGCTTTTTGAGTTCCTGAGATCAGTTGTGTGCCATTTCTCATATGACACCTTATACACATCTTTGTTTTCACATACACTTTACATGCCTTGTACTGTTGTGTATCTCCCTTGTATTGCCTTCACCATTTTATATGTGCAGACCCTTCTCTTCACATCATTCTGTAGGATTCATTGTTTCAAGTTTCAGGTGGTTAAAGTTAGGCTTGATGTTGGCTTGATGTTTGGGTAGGTGTCAGTGGCAGTGGGGGATAGACAGGAACTTCATTTCATATGTTTGGCCTGGCCTGCATTCAGCTGCTGCATTGGCAGTTCAGTAACATTGCATAGCAGCAGCAGGCATGCCCTGTTTTGGCTTGCAAATGCTTGGCAGCAGCAGCAGGTTGCCTAGCCTTGGCTTGCCCTGATTTGGCTTGCCTGGCTTGCATTTGCAGGGCAGTAACTTAGGCAGTAGCAGTGGTTGGCCTAAGGCTTAACACATTGGCCCTTCGGATGTGCAGGAGTATGAGTATTTGAGAGAGAGGATTAGTCTTGGGCTGTAGGCATTTGAAACTGGTTTCATGATTTGAGTTCATTTGAACTATTTAAACTGACATCTAATCCTGAGATAACTTAAGTATTGTTTCACTGTCAGGTATAGTCTCACTGTAAGTTTTGATTCACTGATAATTAATCTAAGAATATGGTGTTCTCCCATAAACACACACACAGGTAATTGTTAGCTAACATTGTTTTTCCTAAAAACTGAGAACCATGGTATGAATAACACATGGCTTCCTTCACACAACTCACACACCCATTGTCTAACACACAGCCATATATTTCCCCACCCTCCTTTTTCCCTCACTCTCTTTCACTACACACTTCTAAATCTCCTTTTTCCTCCCCTCTATATAGGTATAGCTATCTATATATATTGGTGTTTTGTATATTAGAGTTTAGGGAAACTTGAGAGTCTTAATGTATTTATATATTTGTTAGTTATATAGATGTGTATTCTATATATATAAGTTATTCACATGGGTGCAATATATATTACTTGTAGACAAGGTTGTAGGTAAGGTTATCATGGGAGATAGTGTATATTAGATAGGCATATGATATATATAGGTCATGCCAACATATGGGTATGTATGTGAGGATATATATGATACATATATATAGTTGGTTTTGTATATATGACATATATGTATATCCTTGACTTGATATCATAGCCTATAGCCTAGAATTGACTAAAAGTTGACCATAGTTGACTTGACCTAGATTAGACTTGATTGGACCTAGTTTGACCTAGACAGTTGACCAAGTTTGACTTAGAGTTGACTTTGACCTAGAATTGGCTTGGAATCATGTAGATTGTATCGTAGACTTCATTTATCTTATTTTAAACACATTATAACCTGTACTGCTCTATTTAGGACATTGTGACTCCGGTGCAGACATCTGATATTACATTACTCTTTTCAGAGTATCAGGCGAGTACATTCTCTGATAGTTCTCTCATTTATTTGTCAATTACTGTATTTCAGTTCTAGTTAGTTGTATGTGATTCTCTGTTACATTACGTGTGGATATTACTGGATTCATGTATACGACACACATTTATTTTCTGGCCTCTATTATTCGTATCATCATTCCTGGCTTCTATTACTGGAATCATTTACTGGAATCACCCCGGAATCATTTACTGGTATCATTGTACTTGACTGGACTCATCTTGAATCATTGTGTCGGAATTCTGGATTCACTTGCTGGAAGGTAAAATACTAGAGTAAGACATGTAGACATACCCCATTACTGGAATCACCCCTATTGGAATCTACTGGAATGATAGCCATCTCACACCCGGCCAGGTGTGTGATGTACCGGATTACCCATAGCCGTTTACATGTCGATCTCGGTATTTTAAAACACACTGCTAGAGTATAGGCTGGACTCACCCTAGAATCATTGATCACTATGACTGGAATCGTTCCTTGCTGGATTCATCTTGTATGAGATTCATCCTGTACTGGACTTACATTGGAGTTACACTGGTCTACATGTTGTCTGGACTTTATATCATATTACCCTGGTTCAGCTAGTTCTATTTTTACAGTCTTCATTGCTATGATTCTTCTCTTGTTTAGTATTTACTTTCCTTGCACTTTATCTGTCTTTCTTACCATCACCTGAATATAAACTGCCAATTTCATCAATACAACTGCCTATAACTGCTTTATAGTTCTCTGTCATTTACTTGGGTTTTCTAGATGAGATTGTGCTCGTTCCTGTCCTGACTGGACCTGTTGAAAATTTTACAGATGATTGCCCTGAGGACACATGCCCTACATTTTACTGAGGAGATGGCTTAGCTACCTATGGCCCCGACACTCAGAAGTGATCGGGATTTAGTCTAGTAGACTTGCATTTATTTTTCATTTAGAGCTTGTTGTATAGAATAGAGACTTGAGATGTATTTAAGATTATTCAGATGTTGTTATTATTTCAGTATTTATTTTTGTCTTCAAATTCTTAGTTACAATTCTGTGTTATCTTATCGTTCTTAGACTGTGATTGAGATACACCTTATCTTATACTTGTCCTCCGTTCGGAGTTGATCATGATGAGTACATTATATACTGCATGAGTTGATGGTTAGTTAGAGACTTAGAACAGCGTTCTACCGCCAACACTGCGGCGTAGGCTGGGCGCTGTTACGTACTCGTACCCTCACAGTGGGTGCGGGTCGTGACACATTTTTAGTGGTGGCCCATGCAGGTCGAGAGTCGCATTAAGTGCGATATCATGGCAGTACGACGACTTAGTTGTACTGCTGCGAGCCTGCGATAGGACTAAGAGATAGGCTTTACCGGAGAGGCACTCAATCACAGTTAGGAAAAAAATTCTGCTTTAAATCATGCCATCTACATATCGTACTGATTTGCCTTCTTTGAAATAACTGTCCTCCTTTGATATATCGATTCCTGCTCAGTATTGACTTCCTTGTTCGATCTGTCTTCAGGATGGTGGAGACACGATCACATCGCTCGGGTACAGCAGTCGTTGTAGAGGGGACTGCCACCTCTCAACCAGATCAGCAGGGTCAGGAGGCTGCAGCTCCTGCCACCTCTGCCCACCTTGAGACTTCAGCAGCAGCAGCAGGGGGTGTGCCTCCATCAGCTCGGAGGCAGGACCCAGTTATCCCAGAGATGGAGTTCCAGCAGCCGCCGCCTACAGGACACGTGGATGCGGCACAGATGCTCGCTTACTTCCAGCAGTTTATGGACTGGCAGCAGGCCCGACAGGACAGGAGCATGGATTTGGCCCTTACGACGGTCGCAGCTCGACCAGTGATCCAGCAGCCGAGGACACCGGGGATCGAGCAGTTTCAGAAGATGAGCCCCAGAGACTTTCTAGGGACAGAGGGGATCCTATATGCCGATGAGTGGATCGAGCATATAGAGGAGATCTTTCGCCTGGCCAGGATACCAGTAGATCTTCAGATCGAGGCCGCAGCTAGCCGGATGCGAGATCTTGCTCGCACCTGGTATCAGTCAGACCCCAGGGTGGGAGTAGTTGGACAGTCCTGGAAGGAGTTCAGGGGCTTCTTCAAGAAGAATTTCTTTCCAAATTCAGCGCTCAGAGCCTTGGAGTCGCAGTTCGAGAGCCTAGTGCAGGGGAGCCTGTCAGTGGAGGAGTACGCCGGGGAGTTTGGCCGCCTCAGCAGATTCGTGGAGGGCTTGAGCGAGGCGGCGAAGGCCCAGAGGTTCCGAAAGGGTCTGGTCAAGGAAGTCAATTCCTTGACCAAGGGCAACAGGGATGCCACTTTCGAGGAGATTTTGACGGGAGCTTTACTGGCTGAGGATGATCTTGAGTTGAGGCTCAAGAGGGGACGGGACGCTCACGGTACCAGTAGCAGCGGAGGCCAGGCCAAGAGGCCTCATGTGCAGACTCAGCAGACGCAAGCACTAGTGGGAGTTCAGCAGTTGCAGCATCAGTATCGGGGTCAGGACCCGAAGACGATCAGTTGTTCCTACTGCAAGAAGCCGGGACACATTTGGGAGCATTACAGGAAGAGGTTGAGGGTTTGTTATTTCTGTGGATCAGCTGCCCACCAGAAGATAGATTGTCCCATTGCACCTCCTTTTGAGGGGGCTAGGCCACATGTAGCTCAGCACCAGAGGGGTGGAGCTTTTGCGATGGCAGCTGAGGAGACTGACATCGCAGGTGATGGATTAGCAGGTTTGACCTTCTTGTTCTTCCTCCCCACTTTTATGTGTGATTTCCCTTAGTACCTGCCAGGATATTGCTTGTGATTGCTAGATAGTGTAGCTACCCTGTTCGAGACTGTGGAATCACGACCAGTAGGATTGTATTGCTTCGACTTTGATTGCTTGGGGGTTTGACCTAGGAGAGGTGCGATCATCTTAAATTCGAGGACAAAATTTTTATAAGGTGGGTAGGATTGTAACACCCAGTTTTCCAGATAAGGGTATTTTTAAAATTTTGTAATTATAATTATTACTTATTGATATTTATTTCACATGGTGATTTTTGGTGATTTTTAATTATTTTTAAACTATTTAAAAACTGGTTTAAGTCATGACTTGTGATTTTGATGTGCTGCTAGTGAAACCTGAGAGACTGCATGACCTAGAGCCTAACCACGTCATTAGGATAATTTAATTGTTATTTTTAGCCTAGGGGTATTTTGGTCATTTTGACTTATTTGATTTATTTGGTGATTTGTTGAATTGGTGAATTCTAGGTTGACTTGACTTGTTGAGACCTAGTGAACTAGCCTAGAAGCTAACCCTAGTCATGGTAACCCTAGTCTAACTTAGGTTAACCTACATTTAGTCATTAGAAACTAATTTTAGAATGAGGGGACTTGGTTTAGTGGATTTGAGTCATGGTTTATAGTTTCATGAAATGGCTTATGACTTCATTACTTGATTAACCATAACTTAAGCCCATGGGCCAATTTAGGAAACCCTAACCCTAATTCCTTCCTTTATGACCAGCCATAGGGATCCCCACCCTATATAAACACTTATTCTCTAGGGCTTGCCTCCTTCTTTCATTCATTTCAACATTGGAGAAGGAAAGGTATTGTCCCTCTTGCAAAAATCCCCATAAATCTATTTTAATTCCTTTTTGATCCTAGTTTCTTGCATTAGAACCTAACACTCTCCTATTTTCTGATTTCTGAGTTTAATCACAGCCTTGGGTCTGGGGCTTTTGGCACCAAGAGGAAGAATCCCCCATTTAGTGCTTTTCCAAGCTTTTTGCACACATAGGTAAAACCCTTCAAATTGATTTAAACTTCAGTTTTCTTTGCATGTAGGGCTAGATCTAGGAGTCCCCTAGGTGTCCCTGAAATTTGGGTGAAATTCGTGTCCGTTTGGTGTCCGTATCGGACACGTGTCGTATTGTATGTTAGGTGTTCGATGAAATGCCTCTATGGATTGAATGTTAATATTTTTCGAAACAAATTATATATTCGGATAGCTCTTTATGTGTAGATTATGTTTGTTTATGACTGAGCACGATTCTGTAGTTTTTTCGTGTCCAAATCGGACACGCACCACGTGCACGACACTGCGCACAGGCCCCGTGCGGTGTCCTGCTGCCACACGTTTATATCTGACACGACACGACTCGGTTGGACCCCAAAATTAGTGGACACCTGCGGGCTATGACTGACAGCACACTCACCAATTTTGAGGCGACTTCGTCGAGTAATCAGTGAGAAATCTCTCTTGCACTGGTCGCTGCCTGTTGTGCACACACATGTAAACCAGTCCTGACACGCACCTCATTCTCAGACACGAAGACACAAGGACAGGTTTCAGGCTAGTGAACACGTACACCTAGACCTACCCTAGCTATGGACACGTGCACGACACTTGTGGATGTGTGTGTCGTGTCCTTTGTGGCTCGACACACGTGCACGAGACAGTGCATTGCACTGTCTCTGACACTGTGTTCAGTGGCTCTTAGACACTTCGTGTCCCAATTTCTGGACACGAGGGACTCTCCCTGGACACGAAGAACATGTCCCAATGTCTGTGCACCCTCTGACACGTGTTGTGTGTTGACTTGAATGTTTTAATTTCGAAATTGTATCTTCTCTTTATTTTTCTGATACCAGTGTCCTGGCACAGTTGGTTTACATGTCTTAGGACACGACTCGACCCTTGGACACGTGTTACACCCCCACACGTGTACCCCTCTGACACAAGTATGATATTGTGGTTGCATGAGTAATTTGGGTTGTTTGGGTTCGATTTTGTATGTATGTACTGAAGTTGGATAAACTCAACATGAGAACTGAGTTTTAGTTTTTCAAATGAGTTTTATTGATTGTATTTGAGTGATTTGAGTTTTACTGAATTGAGATCAATTGCACACTTGTTATCTGTACACACAACCTTCCCTACACTGTTAGCTAAGTTCTGCATTTCTTATTTTTGCATACACACACAAGTACACACCCACATACCCTTCAAATTCTGAGTTATAACCCCTGTCATAGGAATTCCTGAAACACTGTTAATCTGGGATTTGGTTTACAAGCTGAGCTTTAGGATTTCATGATTGATTTTTGGTTTTCCCTAAATGTTCTGGTACAAACAAACAGATTTCGATTTTCTGAGTTTGAATGTAGGTTAACTTTTGATTGTGTGTTCAGTTGGGGGATGATTTATGTATGTTCAGTCACTCATAGTTCAATTCTCTGATATTTACACTCACTCACTCTACATGCCACACATTCACTGCTTTTTGAGTTCCTTAGATCAGTTGTGTGCCATTTCTCATATGACACCTTATACACATCTTTGTTTTCACATACACTTTACATGCCTTGCACTGTTGTGTATCTCCCTTGTATTGCCTTCACCATTTTATATGTACAGACCCTTCTCTTCACATCATTCTGTAGGATTCATTGTTTCAAGTTTCAGGTGGTTAAAGTTAGGCTTGATGTTGGCTTGATGTTTGGGTAGGTGTCAGTGGCAGTGGGGGATAGGCAGGAACTTCATTTCATATGTTTGGCCTGGCCTGCATTCAGCTGCTGCATTGGCAGTTCAGTAACATTGCATAGCAGCAACAGGCATGCCCTGTTTTGGCTTGCAAATGCTTGGCAGCAGCAGCAGGTTGCCTAGCCTTGGCTTGCCCTAATTTGGCTTGCCTGGCTTGCATTTGCAGGGCAGTAACTTAGGCAGTAGCAGTGGTTGGCCTAAGGCTCAACACATTGGCCCTTTGGATGTGCAGGAGTATGAGTGTTTGAGAGAGAGGGTTAGTCTTGGGCTGTAGGCATTTGAAACTGGTTTCATGATTTGAGTTCATTTGAACTATTTAAACTGACATCTAATCCTGAGATAACTTAAGTATTGTTTCACTGTCAGGTATAGTCTCACTATAAGTTTTGATTCACTGATAATTAATCTAAGAATATGGTGTTCTCCCATAAACACACACACAGGTAATTGTTAGCTAACATTGTTTTTTCTAAAAACTGAGAACCATGGTATGAATAACACATGGCTTCCTTCACACTACTCACACACCCATTGTCTAACACACAGCCATATATTTCCCCACCCTCCTTTTTCCCTCACTCTCTTTCACTACACACTTCTAAATCTCCTTTTTCCTCCCCTCTATATAGGTATAGCTATCTATATATATTGGTGTTTTGTATATTAGAGTTTAGGGAAACTTGAGAGTCTTAATGTATTTATATATTTGTTAGTTATATAGATGTGTATTATATATATATAAGTTATTCACATGGGTGTAATATATATTACTTGTAGACAAGGTTGTAGGTAAGGTTATCATGGGAGATAGTGTATATTAGATAGGCATATGATATATATAGGTCATGCCTATATATGGGTATGTATGTGAGGATATAGGTCATGCCTATATATGGGTATGTATGTGAGGATATATATGATACATATATATAGTTGGTTTTGTATATATGACATATATGTATAGGTCATGCCTATATATGGGTATGTATGTGAGGATATATATGATACATATATATAGTTGGTTTTGTATATATGACATATATGTATATCCTTGACTTGATATCATAGCCTATAGCCTAGAATTGACTAAAAGTTGACCATAGTTGACTTGACCTAGATTAGACTTGATTGGACCTAGTTTGACCTAGACAGTTGACCAAGTTTGACTTAGAGTTGACTTTGACCTAGAATTGACTTGGAATCATATAGATTGCATCGTAGACTTTATTTATCTTATTTTAAACACATTATAACCTGTACTGCTCTATTTAGGACATTGTGACTCCGGTGCAGACATCTGATATTACATTACTCTTTTCAGAGTATCAGGCGAGTACATTCTCTGATAGTTCTCTCATTTATTTGTCAATTACTGTATTTCAGTTCTAGTTAGTTGTATGCGATTCTCTGTTACAACACGTGTGGATATTACTGGATTCATGTATACGACACACATTTATTTTCTGGCCTCTATTACTGGTATCATCATTCCTGGCTTCTATTACTGGAATCATTTACTGGAATCACCCCAGAATCAGTTACTGGTATCATTGTACTTGACTGGACTCATCTTGAATCATTGTGTCAGAATTCTGGATTCACTTGCTGGGAGGGAAAATACTAGAGTAAGACATGTAGACATACCCCATTACTGGAATCACCCCTATTGGAATCTACTGGAATGATAGCCATCTCACACCCGGCCAGGTGCGTGATGTGCCGGATTACCCATAGCCGTTTACATGTCGATCTCGGTATTTTAAAACACACTGCTAGAGTATAGGCTGGACTCACCCTGGAATCATTGATCACTATGACTGGAATCGTCCCTTGCTGGATTCATCTTGTATGAGATTCATCATGTACTGGACTTACATTGGAGTTACACTGGTCTACATGTTGTCTGGACTTTATATCATATTACCCTGGTTCAGCTAGTTCTATTTTTACAGTCTTCATTGCTATGCTTCTTCTCTTGTTTAGTATTTACTTTCCTTGTACTTTATCTGTCTTTCTTACCATCACCTGAATATAAACTGCCAATTTCATCAATACAACTGCCTATAACTGCTTTATAGTTCTCTGTCATTTACTTGGATTTTCTAGATGAGATTGTCCTCGTTCCTGTCATGACTGGACCTGTTAAAAATTTTACAGATGATTGCCCTGAGGACACATGTCCTACATTTTACTGAGGAGATGGCTTAGCTACCTATGGCCCCGACACTCAGGAGTGATCGAGATTTAGTCTAGTAGACTTGCATTTATTTTTCATTTAGAGCTTGTTGTATAGAATAGAGACTTGAGATGTATTTGAGATTATTCAGATGTTGTTATTATTTCAGTATTTATTTTTGTCTTCAAATTCTTAGTTACAATTCTGTGTTATCTTATCGTACTTAGACTGTGATTGAGATACACCTTATCTTATACTTGTCCTCCGTTCGGAGTTGATCATGATGAGTACATTATATACTGCATGAGTTGATGGTTAGTTAGAGACTTAGAACAGTGTTCTACCGCCGACACTGCGGCGTAGGCTGGGCGCTGTTACGTACTCGTATCCTCACAGTAGGTGCGGGTCGTGACAATCTCTTATTCGTGCCTTAACTCGCAACCCACATGACCATACCGTATTATCTTTCAATGAACTAGATCAGGATTTCTTACGACGTAATTTTGTGAAAACATTGTCATCGTTGGATCCCCATTGATACCCCTTGTGTCCTCTCACCCCCCTACGAATTCTTAATTTCGAGGACGAAATTCTTTTAAGTTGGGTAGGATGTAAAATCCCTAAATTTCTACTATTTTTTTTTATTAAATTTGGTACCGATTTAAAATTTTGTATTGTACGTCGCGTAGTCGTATTGTACGTCGCGCACGAAATTATTTTTCTTGCTCGTCGAGTGCGAATATGTGCGAGCGTACATATTTTTAAAAAATATTATTTTTATTATTTTTATAGTTTCAAAATAATATAGACAAAAATTATTTCTAGCTGTTATTTTCAAGTTTATGACTATTATGAAAAGCCTTTCATTTATATAGGTATAATAATAAATAATTTTTCCTATAAAATGGTAAATTAGAAAAGTATATCTATGTAAATATTATTTGTACAAACACATATTTTCGTAATTTTATTTGTTTATTTTAAATAATAATGTATTTTCGAAATTAATTATTATAGTATTTTTGGAAAACATATTTTTGAAATATTTGTGAAAATTTAAATTTTTATTTGATTCCATGGATACATTTAAATAGTAAACCAATATCTATGTTGGAAATTGATTGATTTTTTTTAAACTAAAAGGATTAAATTAGATATAATTGGATTTGGATTGGATTTGATTTGATTGATTTTAGTTAAATAGATGATTTATCTACTTGGGTTTTAAATTTTCCTAATCCTATCCAAATTGAGAATTCCCACATCCTATAAATAGGCAGGTACTCCTCCAACTTTTCATTATTCTTCCACAAATTTCCACAAAGTGTATGTGTCTCGTGCCGGTGTTCCAACCGTCCTCGTGTCAGCCGTGACGGCCTCGGGTCCGACCACGGGTGTCTATCCAATAGAGTATTCTTTTTACATATACAATATTAATTCTCGTCCAACCACCCAGGACACAAATCCAGTATTCCTCCGCCGTGTCCGACACTCCGGACACGACAACCACCTAATCCCTAAACCTATTCTTGAATCTTCGGCAGTCGTGTTTAGCTGGCATAGTGAGGACATATAGTCAGATTGAGGACGTATTTCTCGGGTATGGAAATTTAAGATTTTCGCTGCCAAGCATGCGACAATACGAAAATTTTAAATACCATAATTCTAGAGGTATGTGCCTTAGTCGAGGACTCTGTGATTATCGTAGCCTTGCTCACTAGCACGACGAAGATTCTGAGTATCATGATTTTGGACAGACGCATATGATTATCTGACGGTATGTTTGAGACTTTGATTGTGGGGTGTTTGACCTAGGAGACTACTACCATTTTAATTTCGAGGACAAAATTTTTTTTAAGGTGGGTAGACTTGTAATACCCAGTTTCTAAAATGAGGGTAATTTTAAAATTTTGTATTTTAATTTATTTAATTATGATATTTAAATGATAATATGATTTTTGGTGATTTTTAATAATTTTAAAACTATTTTAGATCATGACTTATGATTTTGGGGTTTGACTAGTGTAACCTTAGAGCCTAGCCATGTGATTAGGATGTTTGACTAGTACATTATAGCCTAGAGGGTATTTTGGGCATTTTAGGATTTATTTGAATTTATTATGATTTATGGAAATTTGTGTGATTTTAATATTAGTTAAATATTGCTATGTGTTGTGTTAGTCATGACTAGTTGAGACTTGTAGACTAACCTAGAACTAACCCTAGTTGGTGACCCTAGTCTAACTCTAGTTAACCTACTTTTAGTCATTGGAAATTAGTTTTAAGGTAGGAAAGATTACTTAAGTGAAGTTAGTTCATGACTTATGGTTTAAGTCAATGACTTATGACTTAGCAATTTAAAGCCTAGTGTTTAAGCCATAGGCCCATGACTTAGGCCCAAAACCAAATAAAACCCACCCATGGCAGCCAACCTAGGGATTCCCACCCCTATTTAATGCCTCTTTCATTTAGGGTTAGCCTCTATTGGAAATAGATCTCAAGTTTTGAAAGAGGTAAATCCTCAACCTTAGAAATTCCTAATTAATTCATTTTAGCTCCTTTTTAGTCCTAGTCTTTTGCAATAGGATCTAATTTATGTTTATATACTGATTTTGGAGGAGCACATCAGTTTGTATGCAATTTGGAGATTTGGAGTTGCCATTTGGAATCCCCTCTTTGAAGCTTTTCTTGAGTTTTGATACTCAATAGGTAAATCATCTAAACTCATAGTTTTTCCTGATTTCTTTGCATATAAGGTTAGGTTTTAGGGTTTCCTAGCTGTCCCCGAAATTTGGGCACAATTCGTGTCCATATCGGACACGTATCATAGTGATACACTAGGTGTTTGTAGAAATGCCACATAGAAATTTATTTTCATATTTTTGAAATGTAGTTATATGGATTTGTAGATCTTGATGTGTACATTAATACTTGTGAAGGTGTCCTAGTGTTTTAGTGTCCTATGGTGTCAGAAATTTGGGTTGGACACGCCGTGCACACACGTACACTGTGTCCTGCATCACGGGCTCATTTTCTCTCGACACAGGACACTTCGTGTCCTGATTTTTGGTGTGAGCCTAGGGGCAACGACTGTCATCGTGCTCCCAAAATTTAGGAGCACCTCGTGGAGTGTGCGTGGCGCAATCGCTCCCGTACTGGTCGCACGAGCCACGCGTGGGCTGCTGTGCGCGCACAGTTTGCGCATTGATACGCAGCTGACACGAACATGACACGCGTCGTGGTCACTGTGCAGGCGGTCCTAGGGGTAGCCCTACCCCTGGCGCACGTGTACGCAAGGCCACGTGTCACCACGTGGCTTGTGTCACGCGCGGGACACGCGTGCACGCGTGCACGATAATTATTCGTGCACTGTTTGGTTCTGTGTTCGTTTGATATTCTAGACACGATTCGTGTCCAATTTTTGGACATGAGGACCCTAACTAGTATCCTCACATATATATTACTAATTACCAACCATTTTAAATTGATTTTAATGGATTTTCATTTCGAATTCTGGGATTTCCATTATGGACTGATACCCATTGAAACTCATTCACTGTTTCAGTTTTGGGTTTGAAGTTTTGCATATTTAAACTGATTTTTTTTGTGATATTAGTGTTAGTTTAGATTTACCTTCATGTGTGCTAGGAATGGTCATGTTAGATTGAAGTTTGGATGGTTTACTGATTTCAATTCCTTGAATTTCCCTAAACCCCTACACACGACTGATACATGTTCTTCTCTCTTTTTTCTGAAAGTATTCTGTTTAATTTGCATTATTTTTCCTTTTTATTGATGTCTATCAACTGTGACTTATGGTAGAGCTATGGGTGATTGAATGTTGAACTGTTATGGGTGTTGGACTGTTGTGCAAGACTAAAAATCTGAGATTTGTAAACCTGAGACTTCCCTAATTGTTGACAGAAACTGAGAATGGAATAGGGATAATGGAAACTGAGACTTGGTTAATGTTGACACCTGAGAATGTGTTGAAAATCTGAGATTAGGTTAGTATAGAAACTGGGATTTGAATCTTTCAAAGGGAAACCTATAACTGAGATTAGTTGTATGTTTAACTGAAATTCGAATTTGGGATATATATGTTTCCAGTTTTCAAATGAAGACTGAGATGTGAAATCTGAGAATTATGTTAGTTTAGTTTTGGAATTTGATTGGGTTTTTTTGTGTGTTCTGATACTTCCCTTTTGGTTTCAGTTGGTGCCAACCTATATTCAAGTATATGTTATATATAGGCTGTATAGATGGTAATATATAGATGTATGATGTTCGATAGACTAATATAGGGACAGTAAGTTATGACAGTAAGGGTTGGGCTGTTTTCATTAAAAACTGAAGATAGATATATGTGTGGACTGTCACCTAGCTTGGACTGACACCTAAGTTTGACACTCCTATCACTCACTGTTCTGATTTTCTGCCACACTCTTCACTGCTCACCCCTATGTTCCTGTACACATAACCCTCTAGTATACCACACACACAAGTATTATGGACACACACACACACACACACATTAGTTAACCACCCCCCCCCCCCCCCCACACACACACACACAGATTTTTCTATCACTCACTGTCAACACACACCCACACTTCACTGTTTTGAAATTCCTACATTCTCATGTACACTCTTCACACACCCTAGTGTCTAAAGCCTCACACACTCACACAATCACACACACACATATGCTTGCACACACACATGACTTGCCTCACATTTCCCATCACATTTCTAACACACACCCATACCTAAACTCTATACCACACACACACATGTTACCCCCCTCTCTATTTCTCTATGTATAAATATATGTAATATATATATATATGTGTATGCATATATGAATGTATGTAAATATGTATATATATTGATATTGATATTGATATTTGATATTGATATTGATATATGATATTGATATATTGGTATTGATATATGATAATGATATATTGATATTGATATATGATATTGATATATTGATATTGATATTGATATATTGATATTGATATTGATATATGGTTTGGCATAGGCTTGGTATAGGCTAGACTTGGTTGAGTCTAGATTGGACTAGATAGACTAGTTTAGACTTGATGAGCCTAGATTAACTTGTTTAGACCTAGTTTGGCTAGTTTAACCTCGTTTGACCTAGTTTGACTTAATTAGACTAGAATTGACCTAGTTTGACTGTTAGGGTTGACTGGAGTTGACCAAAGGTTGACTTTAGCCTAGATTGACCCCAAACTTCATGTAGATGCATTGTAGCAGTCTATTTACTTATTTTAGACTTGTTGTGACTTGTATTATTCTATAGGAGACAGACACCACTCCTCGGACAGTATATTCTCTTCGGACATTCAGGATACCAGGTGAGTACATTCTCTGATCATTTCATATCCTGTTTAGAATTATTTTCCTGCTGTAAATTACTTTACTTGATACTGTCACGTTGGTCACACGGATTGGTACTATATGAATCTTTTCATGAGATGTTATCCCCATCGGGAGCATCGGATACTACATGTTTTGTGCGTTTCACGAATCATCACGTATCTCTATGCTTCCTCTGATTCACGAATCGCTTGTGACACATGTACTCTCATGTTCACAGAGCGATCATGAATCACCTTCACGTATCACTCATTTTATGAGCCATGTGAAGTTTCACGAACCTTAACATAACTTGAACAGATCTTTGTGTATCGATTGGTGATGGGGGAGTGGAAATAGACATGTGAATATTATCCCAGTAGCTGTAGTCATGAATCACTCTCTTAGCTGTAGTCATGAATCTCCTATACCATTCACATGTTTATATTTTACTCTGACTCACTAGTCACTATTAGCTCTCTATGTATAGTAGATATTTCTATTACAGTTCCCTCTCTCTGTTTACATACTGTTTTTCTTCAGTTCATGTATTTTACTTTACTGCATGATTATATTTTCTAACCTGCTATGATCTGTTGAGATGTACTGTACTCGCTCCTGTCCTGACTGGACCTGTTGAAAATATTACAGAGGATGAGGAGGAGGCCCTATGTACCACCTATTACGGAGCAGGATTAGACGACACCTGCGACCTGGTTCCTCTGGAGGATCCAACTGCAGTACAGGATGCTACTCCCAGAGTCTAGGCTAGATAGCTAGGCTTTAGTTTTCTTTCAGCTTTGTTATTTGATTTTCAGTTGTTCTTCTGAGATGTAGTTTATATTTAGAGACTCGTTTTGACCTGGATGTTCTTGAGTTGTTATCTTAGACACTTAGATTTTCTCTCCCTCATTTGTATTACATTGTGGTTTTGATCTCTCTATCTACCTTTACTATTCTGTATCTGCCTTAGATGTGATTGAGACTGTTCTGTTATGTCACCTCCATTCGGAGTGTATATACTGTACAGGTACCTTTATATTGTTAGATGATTGACCTAGGACAGCGTTCTACCGCCGACACTGCGGCGTAGGCTGGGCGTTGTTACGTTCTCGTGCCCCTACACAGGGTGCGGGTCGTGACACGTTTTTAGTGGTGGCCCATGCAGGTCAAGTTTATGTAGTGGTATTCGAACTAGAGTATCACTACAGCCTGCAGTAGGATTATGATATTTTTGAAGATACTCAATCACAAATAGGAAAAACTCTTATTCAGATTTCGTATATCTACATTTTGCCGCTTATTGTCTTCCTTGAATTTAAACTGTCCTCCTTTGGTATTTTGACTCATTCTCAGCAATTGTTTCTGATCCGTGTCTCCAGGATGGTTGAGACGCGATCGCATCGCCAGGGCCAGGGGGACGTCGATGAGAGGTCTGCCACCTCTCATACTCAGCAGCCAGCCCCTGGTACCGCAGCCCCAGTCATGCCAGCTGGGGTAGGCGTTTCAGCAGCTTTTGGAGGAGCCCCACCAGCAGTGAGGCATGAACCGAGTCCGGTGATTCCGGATGTACTTCTTCAGCATCAGCAGCCACCTGCAGGGACAATTGACGTCGTTCAGCTGTTAGCCTTCTTCCGGCAGTACATGGAGGGTCAGCAGACCCAGCAGCAGGGGCAGACAGCAGAGCTCACACGAGGCATTGAACTGGGAATGATTGCGGTAGAGAGAGTCATAGCTCAGCCAGCGGCAGCCCCGCAGCCGTACCAGCCACGGGAGAAGGGCATCCAAGATTTCCAGAAGATGCACCCGAGAGACTTCCGAGGGACAGAGGGGATCTTGTATGCCGACGAGTGGATCGAGCATATGTAGGAGACTTTCAGGTTGGCTGAGATCTCAACGAGGCTCCAGATTGAGGCAGCGGCCAGCATGATGCAGGATCTGGCCTGTACATGGTACCAGACCGACCCGAGGATCGATACAGCAGGACAGACTTGGGCAGCATTCAAGAAGCTGTTCAAGGAGAAGTTCTTTCCAGACGCAGCGCTGGGAGCCCTCGAGACCCAGTTCGAGGCCCTAGTCCAAGGGAACCAGTCTGTGTAGGAGTACGCAGGAGAGTTCTGCCGCTTGAGCAGATTTATGGATGACTTGTCAGAGACGACGAAGGCCCGGAGGTTCCGGAAGGGCTTGGTAAAGGAGGTCAAGTCCTACACCAAGAACGCCCGCAGCGCTACCTATGAGGAGATCCTGGTGGACGCTTTAGCTGCAGAGGATGATCTTGAGCTTAGGCTCAAGAGGGGACGAGACTCCCAGGGAGGCAGCAGTAGCGGAGGACCGGCCAAGAGGCCGCACGTTCAGCATCAGTTTCAGCAGCAGTTCCAGGGTCACAGCCATCAGCAGGGACACCAGCAGCCCAGACAACATTAGGCACCCAGACAGCAGGCAGTCAGTTGCCCCTGCTGCAAAAAGCTGGGACATGGATGGGGTGAGTGCAGGAGGAGGCTGGGCAGGTGCCTACTATGTGGAGCAGCAGACCACCAGCTGAGGGAGTGTTTCCAGTACATAGGCACAGCACCAGGAGGAGGAGCCAAGGCTCCGGTAGGTCAGCAGCAGGGACCGTTACCGACGCAACAGCAGAGATTTGTGCAGTATCAACATCAGGCTGGAGGAGGCCAGCAGGGGCGAGCTTACGCCATGACAGTCGAGGATGCTCAGGCAGTGGGAGAGGTGCTTGCAGGTTCTGTTTTTTTCGATTCCATTCCCACCTTGCCTCATTATATCTATCTTGAAATTCAATTCCATCTGTTCTTATATGCTTCCTTATCTGTTGATAAGTTTTGATCTGGCATTTCTTTTCGATTTGGTTTTCTTCTGAGATGAATCATATGGGCTAGGTCACCCAGTTATGGAATCTAGAATCTTCGGCAGTCGTGTTTAGCTGGCATAGTGAGGACATATAGTCAGATTTAGGACATATTTCTCGGGTGTGGGAATTTAAGGTTTTTGCTACCAAGCATACGGCAATACGAAAATTTTAAATACCATAATTCTAGAGGTATGTGCCTTAGTCGAGGACTCTGTGATTATCGTAGCCTTGCTCACTAGCACGACGAAGATTCTGAGTATCATGATTTTGGACAGACGCATATGATTATCTGACGGTATGTTTGAGACTTTGATTATGGGATTTTTGACCTAGGAGACTACTACCATTTTAATTTCGAGGACGAAATTTTTTTAAGGTGGGTAGACTTGTAATACCCAGTTTCTAAAATGAGGATAATTTTGAAATTTTGTATTTTAATTTATTTAATTATGATATTTAAATGATAATATGATTTTTGGTGAGTTTTAATCATTTTAAAACTATTTTAGATCATGACTTATGATTTTGGGGTTTGACTAGTGTAACCTTAGAGCCTAGCCATGTGATTAGGATGTTTGACTAGTACATTATAGCCTAGAAGGTATTTTGGACATTTTAGGATTTATTTGAATTTATTATGATTTATGGAAATTTGTGTGATTTTAATATTAGTTAAATATTGCTATGTGTTGTGTTAGTCATGACTAGTTGTTACTTGTAGACTAACCTAGAACTAACCCTAGTTGGTGACCCTAGTCTAACTCTAGTTAACCTACTTTTAGTCATTGGAAATTAGTTTTAAGGTAGAAAAGATTACTTAAGTGAAGTTAGTTCATGACTTATGGTTTAAGTCAATGACTTATGACTTAGCAATTTAAAGCCTAGTGTTTAAGCCATAGGCCCATGACTTAGGCCCAAAACCAAATAAAACCCACCCATGGCAGCCAACCTAGGGATTTCCACCCCTATTTAATGCCTCTTTCATTTAGGGTTAGCCTCTATTGGAAATAGATCTCAAGTTTTGAAAGAGGTAAATCCTCAACCTTAGAAATTCCTAATTAATTCATTTTAGCTCATTTTTAGTCCTAGTCTTTTGCAATAGGATCTAATTTATGTTTATATACTGATTTTGGAGGAGCACATCAGTTTGTATGCAATTTGGAGATTTGGAGTTGCCATTTGGAATCCCCTCTTTGAAGCTTTTCTTGAGTTTTGATACTCAATAGGTAAATCATCTAAACTCATAGTTTTTCCTGATTTCTTTGCATATAAGGTTAGGTTTTAGGGTTTCCTAGCTGTCCCTGAAATTTGGGCACAATTCGTGTCCATTTCGTGTCCATATCGGACACATATCATAGTGATACACTAGGTGTTTGTAGAAATGCCACATAGGAATTTATTTTCATATTTTTGAAATGTAATTATATGGATTTGTAGATCTTGATGTGTACATTAATATTTGTGAAGGTGTCCTAGTGTTTAGTGTCCTATGGTGTCAGAAATTTGGGTTGGACACGCCGTGCACACACGTACACTGTGTCCTGCATCACGGGCTCATTTTCTCTCGACACAGGACACTTCGTGTCCTGATTTTTGGTGTGAGCCTAGGGGCAACGACTGTCATCGTGCTCCCAAATTTTGGGAGCACCTCGTGGAGTGTGCGTGGCGCAATCGCTCCCGTACTGGTCGTACGAGCCACGCGCGGGCTGCTGTGCGCGCACAGTTTGCGCATTGATACGCAGCTGACACGGACACGACACGCGTCGTGGTCACTATACATGCGGTCCTAGGGGTAGCCCTACCCCTGGCGCACGTGTACGCAAGGCCACGTGTCACCACGTGGCCTGTGTCACGCGCGGGACACGCGTGCACGCGTGCACGATAATTATTCGTGCACTGTTTGGTTCTGTGTTCGTTTGATATTCTAGACACGATTCGTGTCCAATTTTTGGACATGAGGACCCTAACTAGTATCCTCATGTATATATTACTAATTACCAACCATTTTAAATTGATTTTAATGGATTTTCATTTCGAATTCTGGGATTTCCATTATGGACTGGTACACATTGAAACTCATTCACTGTTTCAGTTTTGCATATTTAAACTGATTTTTTTTGTGATATTAGTGTTAGTTTAGATTTACCTTCATGTGTGCTAGGAATGGTCATGTTAGATTGAAGTTTGGATGGTTTACTGATTTCAATTCCTTGAATTTCCCTAAACCCCCACACACGACTGATACCTGTTCTTCTCTTTTTTTCTGAAAGTATTCTGTTTAATTTGCATTATTTTTCCTTTTTATTGATGTCTATCAACTGTGACTTATGGTGGAGCTATGGGTGATTGAATGTTGAACTATTATGGTGTTGGACTGTTGTGCAAGACTAAAAATCTGAGATTTGTAAACCTGAGACTTCCCTAATTGTTGACAGAAACTGAGAATGGAATAAGGATAATGGAAACTGAGACTTGGTTAATGTTGACACCTGAGAATGTGTTGAAAATCTGAGATTAGGTTAGTATAGAAACTGGGATTTGAATCTTTCAAAGGGAAACCTATAACTGAGATTAGTTGTATGTTTAACTGAAATTCGAATTTGGGATATATATGTTTCCAGTTTTCAAATGAAGACTGAGATGTGAAATCTGAGAATTATGTTAGTTTAGTTTTGGAATTTGATTGGATTTTTTTGTGTGTTCTCGTACTTCCCTTTTGGTTTCAGTTGGTGCCAACCTATATTCAAGTATATGTTATATATAGGTTGTATAGATGGTAATATATATATGTATGATGTTCGATAGACTAATATAGGGACAGTAAGTTATGACAATAAGGGTTGGGCTGTTTTCATTAAAAACTGAAGATAGATATATGTGTGGACTGTCACCTAGCTTCGATTGACACCTAAGTTTGACACTCCTATCACTCACTGTTCTGATTTCCTGCCACACTCCTCACTGCTCACCCCTATGTTCCTGTACACATAACCCTCTAGTATACCACACACACAAGCATTATGAACATACACACACACACATTAGTTACCCCCCCCCCCCCCCCCCCCCCCACAGATTTTCCTATCACTCACTGTCAACACACACCCACACTTCACTGTTTTGAAATTCCTACATTCTCGTGTACACTCTTCACACACCCTAGTGTCTAAAGCCTCACACAATCACACACACATGCTTGCACACACACAAATGCCTTGCCTCACATTTCCCCTCACATTCCTAACACACACACATACACACCCATGCCTAAACTCTATACCACACACACACATGTTACCCCCCCTTTCTATTTCTCTATGTATAAATACATATAATATATATATATATATATATGTGTGTGTGTGTGTGTGTGTGTGTGTGTGTATGCATATATGAATGTATGTAAATATGTATATATATTGACATTGATATTGATATTGATATTGATATTTGATATTGATATTGATATTGATATATGATATTGATATATTGATATTGATATATGATAATGATATATTGATATTGATATTGATATATTGATATTGATATTGATATATGATATTGATATATGATATTGATATATGGTTTGGCATAGGCTTGGTATAGGCTAGACTTGGTTGAGTCTAGATTGGACTAGATAGACTAGTTTAGACTTGATGAGCCTAGATTAACTTGTTTAGACCTAGTTTGGCTAGTTTAACCTCGTTTGACCTATTTTGACTTAATTAGACTAGAATTGACCTAGTTTGACTGTTACGGTTGACTGGAGTTGACCAAAGGTTGACTTTAGCCTAGATTGACCCCAAACTTCATGTAGATGCATTGTAGCAGTCTATTTCCTTATTTTAGACTTGTTGTGACTTGTACTGTTCTATAGGAGACAGATACCACTCCTCGGACAGTATATTCTCTTCGGACATTCAGGATACCAGACGAATACATTCTCTGATCATTTCATATCCTGTTTAGAATTATTTTTCTGCTTTAAATTACTTTACTTGATACTATCACGTTGGTCACACGGATTGGTACTATATGGATCTTTTTATGAGATGTTATCCCCCTCGGGAGCATCGGATACTGCATGTTTTGTGCGTTTCACGAATCATCACGTATCTCTATGCTTCCTCTGATTCATGAATCGCTTGTGACACATGTACTCTCATGTTCACAGAGCCATCATGAATCACCTTCACGTATCACTTATTTTATGAGCCATATGAAGTTTCACGAACCTTAACATAACTTGAACAGATCTTTGTGTATCGATTGGGGATGGGGGAGTGGAAATAGACATGTGAATATTATCCCAGTAGTTGTAGTCATGAATCACTCTCTTAGCTATAGTCATGAATCTCCTATGCCATTCATATGTTTATATTTTACTCTGACTCACTAGTCACTATTAGCTCTCTATGTATAGTAGATATTTCTATTACAGTTCTCTCTCTGTTTACATACTGTTTTTCTTCAGTTCATGTATCTTACTTTACTGCATGATTATATTTTCTAACATGTTATGATCTGTTGAGATGTACTGTACTCGCTCCTGTCCTGACTGGACCTGTTGAAAATATTACAGAGGATGAGAAGGAGGCCCTATGTACCACCTATTACGGAGCAGGATTAGATGACACCTGCGACCTGGTTCCTCTGGAGGATCCAGCTGCAGTACAGGATGCTACTCCCAGAGTCTAGGCTAGATAGCTAGGCTTTAGTTTTCTTTCAGCTTTGTTATTTGATTTTCAGTTGTTCTTCTGAGATGTAGTTTATATTTAGAGACTCGTTTTGAGCTGGATGTTCTTGAGTTGTTATCTTAGACACTTAGATTTTCTCTCCCTCATTTGTATTACATTGTGGTTTTGATCTCTCTATCTACCTTTACTATTTTGTATCTGCCTTAGATGTGATTGAGACTGTTCTGTTATGTCACCTCCATTCGGAGTGTATATACTGTACAGGTACCTTTATATTGTTAGATGATTGACCTAGGACAACGTTCTACCGCCGACACTGCGGCGTAGGCTTGGCGTTGTTACGTTCTCGTGCCCCTACACAGGGTGCGGGTCGTGACAACCCGCCACCTGCACAGACCCATCTCGCCCACGCCCAGCACCTTCGACCACCAAACACCATCGTCGTCATCAGCACCACACAACCACTGCCATCACGGCCGTTGCCGTCGGTGCCACCACCAAAACCACCAGATCCCAAAATAAAACCCCAAATAAATAAAACCCATAAACCACCCTTACCTCGACCCAGGCGAGCGCTCCGCCGTCGGCGTGCCCTCGACGCGCAGCTCCGCCCTCCGCCGAGTTCCCCTCCGCCTCGCTGAAACCTTCCTCCGCTCGCAAACCCCCACTGGACCGCCGCTCGCCGGAGCAGTGCCCTCCGTGTCCGACCTAGCCGCCCCGAATCCCACTCCTCTCCTCCGCCAGCGGCGTACCGCCGTCGCCGCGCAACCCATCGCCGGCCAAACCCCTCCCTTCCGCTGGTTCTCCGCCGTCCCCGCGTGGCCTTCTCTTCGCCGGCAAGCGAGTCCCTCGCCGCCGGAAACTCTAATCGCGCGCCCACGCCGAGCACAGACCCCCCGCTCGCTGTGCGCCGCGCAAGTCTCCGTTCCTCGCTTCCCCCGCCGTCCTTCCACCGGAGCCCGACCCCAGTCCCCTTCTCCGACCTATACCCGCCGCCCTCTCTCGCGCCCCTTTCTCTCTCTCTCCCACTCATCTCCTCTCCCTTCTTTTAATTTTTTTTTTATTTTTTTTTTGTTTGTTGACTTTCTCTTCCCTGGGAGAGAAAGGACCTGATACTTTCTGATTTTATTATTATTTAGTTATTATTATTAATTATTATTATTATTAGTTTTTTATTGTTGTTGTTGTTATTTTTTGTTGTTTTCCTCCTTCTCTTTATTTTTGGCTGAGCTCCATTCTCGTGAAACGAGAAGGAGGACAGGCCAGCTATTATCAGCATTAGTATTTTTCTCTTTCATTTTTTGTTAGTTTTAATGGTAAATGGATTATTAAGTATTTTTATTGTTATTATTATTATTAATATTATTATTATTGTTTCATTTCTTATTTCATTATTAGTATTATTATTATTGTTAGTACATTATTAGTTGTTTTCATTAAATAATTTGTAAGTACAGTATTAATAATATTATTATTAATATTATTATTCTCATTATTATTATTATTTATCATCATTATTATTATTTATTAAAGATAGTTATTATTATTATTATTATTATTCTCATTATTTTTATTATAATTATTGTTGTTGTTACTTGCAAAACTATCTATTATTATTTATAAAAGTTCTAGGAAAATATTATTTTCTAACTAAAAGAAAACAACTATTTTGATTTTAAGTTTGTATTATATAAATATTTTGGCAATAAAATATATACTTTTCTATCTAGAGTCTTATATTTACAAACTTAGTATTTTTCCAAAAATGATTTTTCTTGACTGTGAGTATTTTTATATACTTATTTTGACTTATGAAAACTAGTTTTAGGAATTATAAATATTTTCTAAAACTCGTATATATATAAATATTTATTTATCCATTATTCTTTGATTTTTCTCGTGTCCATAACCAGTCATATATTTCCTATTCCTTCGCCCAATTCAAGCGTACCTTATGTCCACCCTAACTAATTTGACCCTTCTGGACTCAATGGAACTGTCCGTGCCACCATCCGAGATCACCATGTACAGTTGTTGCATCGGTTGCAGATCGTGCCACCTTGATCATCGCGGCACACCAGGCGTCCTACCAGGCAAGACACCTTGTCATTTGTTGTTTATTTATTTTAGCTCACATTTCATGCATTATTTATTTTCTTTATACAAAATAAACTGTGATACATGGCATAACTGTTAGAACTTACTGTTCATTTATATTTCCTGCTATGTATTATTTTTCTCACATTAAACCTAGATTTAAGGGACCACCTTGTGTGTTGCATTCATTGGCCTTGACACGTTGTAACACGAAGTTGTGTGTCACATGTAGAACACGGAAGTGCGTGATTGGCTGGCCACCAGTACGTACAAGCCGTGCGATAGGAATAACCGCTAATAGAGGTTGCATGCTAGTTTGACTTAGCGGTTATAGTGGTTTGTGTTATGGATACAACACAGTAGGCATTGGGCGGGGAAGATAATTCCTTAGCGTATGGGCTTCGATGCACTTTCCTTGTGACCCGGACTCTCCGCTGGAGATACGGGGTTGATGACCCAAGATTACTGACGGCCACTGACGATTCTGCAGAACGTCATGCTCTTACTGATGGGGCCTCTGGTGCCCAAGGGGGACTACGCCGATCCTATTCAGCCAGGGTCCATGCGTAGGAAGGATTGTTCTTAACTACATTTTACTTAGAACGGTAGGCTACCTTATCCGTTAGGTACGAGTACTTTTGGTTTGGGTACTTGTATCTGACCGTGACTTGGAACAATAACTTGTCGCAGATTAGTTTGTCACATCTTGTCCTTGTTTGGTTGTAGGTGTGACTTACTACTTCGATGAGAAGGTATTGAACCTTGTTGGGGTCCGGATACCCTATTGGATTCATAGCATGGACAGATACGTCGCCGTGAATTAGTTTACCATCTCCTGTCCTTGTTTGGTTGGGGGGATGGTATGCTCGTTCAGTAGGTGCGTATTGGAACATGTTATAATTCGATTTACTTATTATTTGAGCAATATTTATTCAGTTCATATGGCATGATATTATGTGTCTTGTTACGTCCCTCTAAGGACCTGGTTATCTCTCCAGGTGTGTGCTATTGTCTTTCGCAGGTACTTTAGCTCTAGCCGTGTTCATTGCTATTTCTCGAGGATGATTGCACTTGGATCGTCTTCGCTTCGCTTGCCAAATTCATATCTTTTCTTATGTATTTTTTTTTTACTTGTTGGTAGTGGATTTGTCTCCGCCCAACATATTGTATCAAGACATTCCATTATCTTTATATAATGTCTTTTATTCATTTATTTTGTGTGGATGAGATTAGTTATGGTTCTACTGCATTTTACAGCTTATGTATTTATACGAGGCTTCCATATATTGGAGTATACTTCGTATGAAAACATCTGGCATGTCTACGTTCCTAGTCCTACGTATTTTGGGACTGGGGCGTTACAGGTAGGGGCACAAGAAGTAGATACGTCCAGCCTACGCCGCAGTATCGACGGTAGAAAGCTGTCATAGGTCACATGCATCTAACAATTATAAGGTACTATACAGTATATATACTCTCCAAACGAAGGACAATACAATAATTTACAGCTCAATCACAACTAAGATAGAAGTACAGTAAGATAGATAGATATGATATAAAAATCACCAAATGAAATTCAAACAGGAGAAGAAGTCTAAGTGTCTACGATAACATCTCCACAAAACAACATCCAGAATATATAGATCTTAAAGTCTTAAAGCAAAGACAAGACAATAAAGTAAGATAACTAGTCTAGCTAACTAGCCTAGACTACTGGGGTAATGTCCTCTGCAAGGACTGGGTCCTCCTAGGAGTCCAGCTCGCAAGTGTCACCTAGGGCTGCTCCATAGTACATAGGACAAAACTCTTCGATTTCATCTATAATATTTTAACAGGTCCAGACATGACAAAAACGAGCACAAAATCTCAACAATTCATATCATGACAGAAATATAAAGCATGCAATAGAGTAAGATACATGAATCGCTGAAAAAATATACATAAAAAGAGAGAGATAATTGTACTGGAAATATCTAGCATAAGTAAAGAACTACAAGTGACCAGTGGTGTAGAGTACAAGATAGGCATGTGAACAGCTAGAATTTATACATGATTACACTACTGAGTTTATACATGATTATACTACTTGGAATTGTTCACATGACTATTTCTACTCCCCCGTACCCCAATCAATACACAAGGATCTAGACAGGTTATGTTATTGTACAAGACTTCACATGGGGGCAGTGCACATGAAGTTATACATGAGGGCTCTATGGACATAAGAGTACATGAATCACAAGAGTATACATGAATAGTGAAAGCACAGGAGTACATGATAAAAGTGAAACGCACATGACATAATGTACCCGATGCTCCCGAGGGGAATAACATCTCATGAAGAGATCCATATAGTACCAATCCGTGCTACCAACGTGACAGCATCAAGTAAAGTAATCTAAAGCAAGAATATAAGTCTTAGCAAGTATGAAATGATCAGAGAATGTACTCGCCTGATATTCTGAGTATCTGATGAGTATAGATGTCCAGACAGAGTAGATGAGTCCTATTTAGAGCAACACAGGTCACAACATGTCCAGAAAGGTAATACTGAATATTACAATACATTCTACATGATTTCTAGGTCATTCTAGAATAAAGTCAACTCTTGGTCAACTCTAGTCAATTATACTAGTCAAACTAGGTCAACCAAGCTATTCTAGGTCCAATCTAGTCTAACAAGTCAATCTGGGCCTAATCAAGCCTAGTCTATGCAATCAAGTCCAAGCACAAGCACAAATACAATATGAATATAAATAACACATAAGTATATATCTATAATATTTATACATAACATATATATATATATATATATATATATATATATATATATATATATATATATATATATATATATATATAGCAGCTCTGCATATATATATATATATATATATATATATATATATATATATATATATATAGCAGCTCTGCTCCTTGGGGAGCCCTCGGTGGGTGGGGACCCCCTTGGTGGCCGCCTCCGTAGTGGGCTGCCCCCTGGCAGCTCGCGCCGGCATCCTACGGCGTGCTCCCCCGACCGTCGACGCCCCGGAAGACTCCCCCCGGCAGCTTCCCTTACTGCCTTCAGTGTCGCCGTCCTCTCCCTCCGCAACGTCGGCCCCGACGCCTCCGTCGTCCCCGTCGCCGGAGACGTCGCGGCTCCGCTCCTGCTGCAGTCGTCGGGCAGCTTACAACCGGTGGCGTGCCCCCGCTAGGGACGAGTGCGCCCTCGATTGGTGCGCCACTCCCCTCCTTAGCTGCTCCCCCCTCCCCTCTATCCTCGACCGCCGCCGATCCCGCTCCCCACCCCCTCTCGCCGTCTCTCCAGCGGAGCCTTCCTCCTCCTTGGCAGCGACCATCGCGGTTCCTTCCTCCGGCGCCGTATCCCCCGCCCCCTACCTTCCGCCTTGGCTCCTCCGCCGGGGCTCCCTCCGTGTCATGAGCCCCTTTCTTGGGCTCATGTGGCCGCTCGGCAGCAACCAGTTGATGGCAGCCCGTGCATGTCGATGTCTCCGCCCCCTCCCGTTGAGGCGCTACCTCCCAGCGGTGGCCTCCCCGTCGCCGGCCCTCCTCCAGCGAGCACCGAGCTCCCTTCGTGGACAACTCCTCCGCCTCCCTACGACCTCCGACGCTTCCGGCGCGCGTTGGAGGCCCCTCCCCCCACCGCTTTTGACTGGACCGGACCAGTGTTGGCCGGCCTCGTAGTCTCCGACGGCTCTTCCACGAGTTTTTCGCCCGGCCTCGCCGCCGGCCCCTCTTCCCTCCCCCCCCCCCCCCCCCGCTCGAGGCCTCACTCAGTCCCCACCGTCGATGCCTCGTCTTCCCTTTGCTTCCTCTCCGGGCACGGCTCCCGCAGCTATTCTCAGCCCGGCCGGTCCCCCTTCGGCTGCCTCCCCAGGTCGGACTCCTCCGCCTGCTGCCAGTCACCCCCACCCCCTCCTCTTTCGTCCGCCGCCGGTTCCCCCGTAGGAGCCCCTCCCTCGGCGTACCCCCCAACCCCCCTCCGTCCCGCGCCCTCTCCGCCCGGAGGACGACCCCTGCTCCCTCCCCCCGGAGGTCGAGACCTCCTACTCCGACCGTCCACTCTTCCTCCGAGCGGGCGCTCCACGTCGGAGCTCTCTCTCGAGACACGCGCTCCTATTCTCGGGCCGCGTGCTATTTCCTTGGACAGAGAGCCCCCTGCGGGCAGTGAGCCACGTGCCTCCTGCCTCGGAATGCGTCCCCCCCCCCAAATCTTGGGTCACGTGCCCCTCTATCCGCTTATTTCCAAATTTCATAATTTAGGTTTTGAATTTTGAATTTTCAGTTTTTGTAATTTCGAAATTTTAAAATTTTGGTTCTGAAATTTCGGAATCTCGATTCTGAACCCTTTATATTTCCTACCTTGTATATCAGGGCCCACCCGTTTTGTGTTTTTTGGCCCTGCAACTGCTTGTAACGCTCTTTCGGAGCCACACTTTATTTCAATAAAATGTCTTTAATATATATATATATATATATTGAAGCAATGAGTAATTGTGGCGAACTCGCCTCCACTGGGGCTCGAACTCCTGACCACTTGGGCCGCTTGCATCTCTCTTAACCACTAGGCTAGAGGTCATTTGCTATATATATATATATATATATATATATATATATATATATATATATATTTGAAGCAATGGATAATTATTACGAACTCGCCTCCACTGGGGCTTGAACACCCGACCACTTGGGCCGCATGCATCTCTCTTAACCATTAGGCTAGAGGTCATTTGCATATATATATATATATATATATATATATATATATATATATATATATATATATATATATATATATATATATATATATACACACTACAACAAAAAGGGCATACAATAGCAGTTTATCTATGGCGTTCAAGCCTCCCCGCTATAGTATGTCATCATCAATAGCGTGCATTTGTCTGTGCTATTAAAAGGTCATACAATAGCAGTTTATCTATAGCGGTTATGACTCCCTGCTATTATAATACCATCATCCATAGCGTTTATCGGATATGCTATTAGAAGTTCATACAATAGCAGTTTATATATGGCTTTTATGGCTCCCCGCTATGATAAGTGTCATGACCATAGCGTTCATTATGCTTTGCTGTTAAAGGTATAGTTGTTTTCTGAATAAGAGATCCGGATCATTTGAAAAAAAATTTGAAGTCCTACTTTTGATATATTTTTGACATTTAACAATGTATGAATTCATTATGCAGTGAGGAAACATGTATATATTTGAAAGCAACATATATATATATATATATATATATATATATATATATATATATATATATATGTATTATATATTGAAAATATATATATATATATTATATATTGAAGTACTTTTGATATATTAATTTTTGACATATAACAAAAAAGTGTAGAAACTTATAATTTCTTTAATATAATTAAAATATGATTTCTATTTATTCGGTTTAAACCGAATAAATCGATCAAATAACCGAATAATTTATAATTGGTTCGGTAATTCGGTTATGGTTTTGGTTAATTTTGGTTCGATTTCGGTTTTGGAGTTTTTGAATTTCGGTTTATCTGGTGTTGACTATTTCGTTTCGGTTGAAATCACGAATAAACAGAAGACACCCCTACATAGGTATTCTAGTTCGATTAGGAGTAGCATCATATTGTATATATTTTACATATGATTAAAAAAATACTATAACATATTTTGGATGCTATATAAGTTACATCGTCGTAATAGGATTAAATCGCTACCGTAAAATTTTTTTAGTAATATATATACGAAAAATATCTTTGTATATTTATTTAATATATATTGCAAAAAAATGAGGATAAATAAACTGAAATATTGGTTATAAACCAAATAAACTAAAAATCAAATTAACTGATTATATTCCATTCGGTTTGGTTCGGTACAGGATATTTCGGCTGGTTTCAATTTTTGTTATTCGATTTTCGGTCGAATTTGGTATTTTGTAATTCGGTTCGGTTAACCGAGTTAATCGAATGCTCACAATTGAACAATCTACTGTTCCAATCATATGAGAGAATAAGCAACACAGTTTTATAAAATATATTTTATTTTAAAATAATAAGTTATAGTATGCTGTGACTGCTATATGAGCGATTCAGTTTTGCTACATAAAATTATAGCGTTCTACATAGCGGGCGAACTCGTCCGTTAGATGTTTCGTAATTAAATCGGAACCGTCCATAGCAAAACGCTATGTTTTATGTTTGAAAAAATATTATATTCTCCTAACTGGAAAACCCATTCAACTCCTATAATCTGGGCGCGTAACTAAATAAAACTCTTCAACACCTCCTCTGAATAACAAAACCCTCTGAATAACAAAACCCTCGCTCACTACTCCTCTGACGAAACCCTCGCTCTCTCGGTCGTGAAGAAATCTTCCGGCATCGCGCTTCCTCTGGTAACCCTCACGAAACCCTCATCTTCTTCTCTCCATGCATGTCTATCTCTACCCTCACGAAAACCCTAAAAATCGACCGACTGTCATAAGCCAATCGATATTTTTGCAATTTTTTCCTCCATCAATAAAGTATCTATCAGTGACGGTGTATATGTGCCTCCTCGATTTGTCGAAAATTAGTGTTCGGCTTTGGATGGATTATTTGGGGTTTTCGTGAGGGGTTTTATTGGATCTTTTTGTTGGATCGGCTTTGGAAGGATTATTTGGGGTTTGGATGGATTATTTGGGGTATATGTGTCTCCTCGATTTCGTGGATCAATTTGTCGGAAATTAGGGTTCGGCTTTGGATAGAAATTCTGTTTCTATGTACAACTCCTTCAACTGAATTTCTGTGCATGGCGTTTTGTTGTGTTTGATATTATTGGTTTGTTTCAGGAACCATAATTATTTTGTGGCTTTTTTTGGCGTTTCTATGTACAACTCCTTCAACTTAATTTCTGAATTTCTGTGGCGTTTCTTTAGGGCCACGTAGAAATTATTTTTGGTGTTATCAAGCTCGATATAAGCAAGTTGTGGGTGTCAACATGATGGAAAAAGATTGGGTTCATTTTAACAAGTATTGAAATCCTTTTCACTATACTAATTTGTTCACTTAATTAAATCCATCTTTATGTCTTATTTATGTTAAAATTATTTTGTTTTTTTTAGGAATACGACATTGTATAAGAAATATGTCCGTCAGTTTGTGGATTTTGCCAAGTCAAATGCAAAGAATCCAGACTTTATGTTATGTCCCTGCATTGATTGTAAGAATTTGTGTCGTGGTAATGAAGATATGTTTTTACTTTATTTGCTAAGACGTGGGATGGATATGTCTTATACAAATTGGATTTGGCATGGGGAAGGAATTTCAAATTTGGAACAAACAGAGGATACTAATATAATTGAAGATGCATATGTTCAAAATGAACCCAATGCTGAACCTATCGAAGAAGAAGGGAATGATGGATTAACAACCTTATTGAAGGATGCAAATAATCCATTATACCCAAGTTGCAAAAAGTATACTAGGTTATCGGCAACTGTTCTTTTATACAAGCACAAGTCTATGTATGGAATCTCTAATAAATGTTTTAGTCATCTTTTGGAAATATTACATGATATTTTACCTGATGGAAATACAATTCCAGAATCCTCACGCGACGTTGAATCGTTGCTTAAGACATTTAAGCTTGATTGTGAGAAGATAGATGCATGTCCCAATGACTGTTGTCTATACAGAAAAGAATTGAAAAATGAGGAAAAATGTAAAAAATGTGGATTGGAACGGTGGAAGAAAGATAAGACTGGCAAAATTCAAGGAGTTCCAGCAAAAGTACTAAGGTACTTTCCGATAATTCCAAGGTTCAGAAGAATGTTTCAGTCACCTGAATCGGCTGAAAACTTAAGGTGGCATTATAATCACAAAAGTGACGATGGCATCATGAGACATCCTGTGGACTCCTTATCATGGAAGAAAATTGATATGAAGTGGCCCTCTTTCGCAGAAGAGCCACGCAACCTTAGACTTGGCCTTGCTGTCACGCCCCGCTCCCGTAGGAGCGATCGTCCTCGCTAAGGCGTGATGCCGCACGAGCCTAGATTGCGCTCGTGCAAGGCGGGTTCCATAACGGCCGATTACAGCGGCTACGACGGGGTCGTCGCACAGAAGTCCCGTGCAGAGACATTGATTTATAGTAGCGGAATTAAAGAAGAACACATGAACACAAGTCATTCAAAAGAATCTCTTTTATTGATATTGAATACAAGATTACATCTGTGGGCGCAAGGCCAAATTACAATGTCTCTCGTGCTCACTTTTCTCTCATTTACAAGTCACTCTGCTCTCTCTCATCTCTCGATACAATACTTGAATCCAGCGGAAGCTTCGGAAGGCGATGTCCATACATTAAGTCTAAATATTTTCGAAAGCTCATACAAGCGTTCAATCTAACGCATCGGTAGGCCGTTGCCAAATGCGTCGATAGGGCCTTTGTGCCGAATGTTGCAAACTTGACTCGATAGAGAGTATGTGCCAGTGTTAGCAAAAGTCGCACAGGTACCCGAATAGTCCAACGTCGACCTTAGCAATTGAGCGTGCAAACTCAGAATATAGTCCGCATGGGATGGCTATGCACACGGCCTTTTGGCTAAGTTGTGTTTCGCGTCGCGCACCTCGACCCTTGGTGCAAACGAGCTACGAGCGATATCAAGTACCGCTCGGTTGAAAACGGAGATATACTTAGAGTGTCTATCAATAGGAAAGCTATCGGACTAACGCTCAGGCGTACACGGAAGATTGATTTGGATTTCGAGGATATAGTGCGAACAACTTAGTGCGTCGGTATGACGCGAGCGACTACGCTAGCGATTCGCCGGACGAATCTGAAGGATGTCTTAGCGAGTGACGCGAACGTGATTGAGGACTAAATAGGATGGCTTGAACCCGAGTGGTGTATGTGATAGGTTCGGAGAAGAATAAGAATGAGTGTCGACGACTAGTCGAGTGGCTCGAATCGGAGTGGTGTATGGTTCGTCTTGGAAATTGTTCGAGTGAATATTGAGGATTACGAGTATGTCGGCGAGGCGATGCAATCGCGCAAAGCCTTAGAACGCGTCACGCTTAGTTGGTCGTGACTTCGAATACCCCGAACGAGCATCTCGTTCGAACGACTTGTGAATGTGCAACGTGAGTTAGAAAACATTTCGGAATGATGGATGAAAATGAATGGTCTTGATCGAGGAAACTTAGAGGATCGTACATGCGATATCGGATTGATACAACTGAAAGGTGACTTGAGTTTTGAATAACGATCTTGAAACGAGCTTGAGGAAAAGTGACTAAACTTGATCTTGAGTATTGAGTAGATTGTGGAATATCCAACTCGGACAACAGCATCAACGCACGACTCGAAATTGGTTACAAAGGAAGATCGTCAGGTTACGCATGTCGTCGATGGTATTGAGGCGTATCAAAGATCGATATGCGATAACTCGGGGGTACTCTGACTCGGCAAATGACGATCGTGCAAATGTCATTGTTCCGTTGGACGCTATACTTGAAATGTTAAAAATATGTCGAAGAAAAGATAGACTTGGCTCGAGGATTTTCTAAGTTGAACGAATGACGATCGAACTTGGCTTGGATGAAAACTGGAATGTTTGGATTTGCTTCGTCGACAACCACAATGTTGATGTTCTTGTCTTATGCGAGCGCTACTCCAGCCTCGCACATGCGTCACGCCGATTAGGGCGATCACTCTGCGTGAGCGCTGGTATGGTGATTCATACAGCGGGAGTGGTCGAACTTGCACGGTGCGACAATGTGTGCTTTGACTTGTGGTTTGACACGAAGATAGACTCGAGATTGAATTGGTGTGCTTATCGATTATTTATTGATATTGAATTCAAGGATTACATTGTGGGCGCAAGGCCAATTACAAGTCTCTCAAGTCTCACTTTTCTCTCATTTTACAAGTCACTCTGCTCTCTCTCATCTCTCGATACAATACTTGATTCCAGCGGAAGCTTCGGAAGGCGATGTCCATACATTATGTCCTGTATAAGTCTTCAGATCACGCGACCGCACGCTTCGACTCGCCAAGGAACTCCGTGCCTCGACGCATCCAAGCGAGCTCCGCGCCACGAGCTTCTACCTGTGCCTGCACATGAAACACTGTGTGGGTGTCAGTACCACTGTACTGGTGGAGTGAGCTTCTCGCCCACCCATACAAAACCTACACGTTTCATTTACTTTGTGTAACATAAACCCTCTTTCGATTGTCTTTCTATTCTTGCCTTAGGGTCAGTTTAGGACCGGCGCCTTAGCGCAACTTGTGTATCAGAACCATCCCGTGCTTGCAATGTCAACGTTAACTCATACTTTGTCGCTAGACCACTTCTCGTGCCGACAACGTTAACCTATCAAGTCGTGTTTGCCTTACGGCCACAATCAGAGACGCAGCTACACGAAGGACTCCATTTCCTTGCCTCTAGACCTTTTTCGTGCTTGCATTGTCGACGCACCGACTTATACTTATCTTTCGTGCCAAACTCTGGGACATAACGACTCGGTCGTGCCACAACTCGATTCGTGCTTCAATACCTCCGAGGCAGTGCCTCCTTGCTTAGTCTCGCATACACTTGTGTTTTGACAACGCGGCCGTGCCTCATATTTCGGGGCCGTGCCCAGTAACTCAACGTAACTTCACACAACTTGCCCTACGGCCCTTTTTGACTTAACTCGCAATAGCTCAAGCCTAACTCATGCAACTCTATGCCATCAACTTATCACTCGATGCCACATCTAGTGCCGAAGCACGCCGCCTTCTCGCTGTAGCCAAATCTTAGGCCCAGACATTGTGTTCACTAATTTCATACACTTTTAACTCAACTCAATCCAAAGGCACGCACGCGGATTGCCGCCCGTGCCGACACATCTATATGAAAGGTCACTGGCATTAACTAGCCATCTTGGACATAGCCTGGCATTCGGGACCCTTGCACCGCAGGTGGCGATCCCCGATGCAAGTCCCCGACATACCAATTGCCTATTACCCAGCTCAGCTATAACTTGTTTCTTCCTAGGCCGAAACGGTCCCATGGCCCAGGGTGTCCGCTCGAAGAAACCATCCCTTGTCGACAAGTTGTCCATGACCACGCGCCTACGCTAACTTCTAGACTTAACGTAATGCATGGTCTCATCATCATCATTTAGCTACTTTGCTTTACCTTTTTACATACTTCCTTTGCAGAGCCCAAACCAGGGTTGCCTCGGCGACTGAACCGCAGTCCCGATATAATTTCTTCTCGGCGACTAACCATCGCTTAGACTTAACATTCTTTTTGGACTCGGGGATCGGCTATCGCATAGCCTACCCGCTTTACTTGAACATATCGTGTTTCTTTATGGATCGACCGACCGTGGATAAGTTTCCACTGAACCAACTGTGGCTCGTGCCTTAGACCAACACATGTTCTACGCAACGCTATCGCCCAAGTCATACTTCATATGACGGGCCTTGGAATCGTGGGACTATTTAACTTGACAACCGCAGAATGAGCGGGACAGCACGTAGAATAACTTAGGTCGACCGGCATAACTTTGCCAAACTCACTCAAGCCTACGACTTAACCCAAGGGACGAGCAAAGGCTACGCCAAGCCTTGCGGGACAGGACCGAGCATGCTTTAGCAAGCATTTGTGCGGGCGACGCCTATGACTTAGGCTAACTCTCAGCTTTCGCACCGAAGACCAACTTTCCTTCTCCCAAGCCACGGGACAAAGGACCGAGTGTCATTTTCAAAGCACGCCGTGCACCAACTCTAGGCCGACAGTGGGACGTTTTCCATGTTCTAACTCGATTCAAACCGTCGGGATTATTCCCTTAGCTATGTGGATGCGTAGCTTTTATTATCAAGCCTAACTTGTGCAAGTTGAAAACACGATTTATTATGTGAAGGCAAAGATGAGAAGAGTTCATCGAAACTACCCCACCTGAGCGATGTCTCCGAGCAAGCCGTTGCAAGGCTAAGACCGAACGCCGTCGGCGTTTCGATTCCTCCGATTGACTTTGCGGGACGGGGCACTACAACATACACCACTCAGAACAAGTCTCGTCCTCGAGACTTTCCTGAGGGCAAGTCATCCTACCATTTCTATGGCCAAGACTTAATCGTACACATTTCGCCTACGCGTTCCTTCGATTCCGAGCCACGCTCGCACTATTATCAATCTTTACTTCAACACGATTTCAAGACCTCGACACACTCCCACATTTCAAGCCTTGCTTGAACTCGCCGCATCACTTGGCTGGATCGTGCACGCATTCCAAGCGTCCCTAAAATACATGCATTCAGCCAAGCCGCATGATAGAGAATTGTCATTCTCACTCGACTCGCATCGTGCACATACCCAGGCGTCCCTGAAATATATGCATGTCAGCCGAGTCTCGTGAGCAGGGTTTCCTATATTCGTGATCCATGCCATCCATCCATGCCAATCCTCAGATCAATCATTCCGATTGCTAACACTTGAAATAGGGCGTCTTGCCTAACCGCTAGGCTAATCTTTACGAGGCTAAGTCAATGTCAGGATTGGAATCATAGTTCCCCAACAATAATGCCAACACTGACCCCTATCCTAGGGTCAAACCAGAGTCGATCATATGGGGTCTTCTACCCAAGCTCGCGTCACTCAAATTTCTAAACATCGTGCACGATCACCTAATTCGCATTACGGCACGCGTTGCGTATATTCGAATCCCTTCAATTCACCAATTCTAACCAATTCATGTATTCGATCACGAGGTCGTCTCGCTCGACAATACGTTGCGCCCCAATCTCACGCGAGTCCGATTATCCACGACGGTTCATGAATCACCACGCAACGCTCCCGCGGAATAATCATCCTCATCGGGGCGTAACTCTTGTTTGAGTTTAGACTCATTCATTCTCGATACGCGGATTGGGCCTATTCAATCCTCAAGTTTAATCGATAAGCACACCAATTCAATCTCGAGTCTATCTTCGTGTCAAACCACAAGTCAAAGCACACATTGTCGCACCGTGCAAGTTCGACCACTCCCGCTGTATGAATCACCATACCAGCGCTCACGCAGAGTGATCGCCCTAATCGGCGTGACGCATGTGCGAGGCTGGAGTAGCGCTCGCATAAGACAAGAACATCAACATTGTGGTTGTCGACGAAGCAAATCCAAACATTCCAGTTTTCATCCAAGCCAAGTTCGATCGTCATTCGTTCAACTTAGAAAATCCTCGAGCCAAGTCTATCTTTTCTTCGACATATTTTTAACATTTCAAGTATAGCGTCCAACGGAACAATGACATTTGCACGATCGTCATTTGCCGAGTCAGAGTACCCCCGAGTTATCGCATATCGATCTTTGATACGCCTCAATACCATCGACGACATGCGTAACCTGACGATCTTCCTTTGTAACCAATTTCGAGTCGTGCGTTGATGCTGTTGTCCGAGTTGGATATTCCACAATCTACTCAATACTCAAGATCAAGTTTAGTCACTTTTCCTCAAGCTCGTTTCAAGATCGTTATTCAAAACTCAAGTCACCTTTCAGTTGTATCAATCCGATATCGCATGTACGATCCTCTAAGTTTCCTCGATCAAGACCATTCATTTTCATCCATCATTCCGAAATGTTTTCTAACTCACGTTGCACATTCACAAGTCGTTCGAACGAGATGCTCGTTCGGGGTATTCGAAGTCACGACCAACTAAGCGTGACGCGTTCTAAGGCTTTGCGCGATTGCATCGCCTCGCCGACATACTCGTAATCCTCAATATTCACTCGAACAATTTCCAAGACGAACCATACACCACTCCGATTCGAGCCACTCGACTAGTCGTCGACACTCATTCTTATTCTTCTCCGAACCTATCACATACACCACTCGGGTTCAAGCCATCCTATTTAGTCCTCAATCACGTTCGCGTCACTCGCTAAGACATCCTTCAGATTCGTCCGGCGAATCGCTAGCGTAGTCGCTCGCGTCATACCGACGCACTAAGTTGTTCGCACTATATCCTCGAAATCCAAATCAATCTTCCGTGTACGCCTGAGCGTTAGTCCGATAGCTTTCCTATTGATAGACACTCTAAGTATATCTCCGTTTTCAACCGAGCGGTACTTGATATCGCTCGTAGCTCGTTTGCACCAAGGGTCGAGGTGCGCGACGCGAAACACAACTTAGCCAAAAGGCCGTGTGCATAGCCATCCCATGCGGACTATATTCTGAGTTTGCACGCTCAATTGCTAAGGTCGACGTTGGACTATTCGGGTACCTGTGCGACTTTTGCTAACACTGGCACATACTCTCTATCGAGTCAAGTTTGCAACATTCGGCACAAAGGCCCTATCGACGCATTTGGCAACGGCCTACCGATGCGTTAGATTGAACGCTTGTATGAGCTTTCGAAAATATTTAGACTTATTGTATGGACATGCCGAGGGACATTTGAGAGAGAGCGCACCAATGATATCACGTTGCGGAAGCAAAATTCAGAGTTTGCGGAACAACGGAGTTAAAGAATTCAATCGACGGTCCAAGGACGTAAAGCCGTGCTCTGATACCACTATGTCACGTCCCGCTCCCGTAGGAGCGATCGTCCTCGCTAAGGCGTGATGCCGCACGAGCCTAGATTGCGCTCGTGCAAGGCGGGTTCCATAACGGCCGATTTCAGCGGCTACGACAGGGTCGTCGCACAGAAGTCCCGTGCAGAGACATTGAATATATTGCAGCGGAATTTATAGAACACATGAACACAAGTATTTCAAAGAAAGCTCTTTTATTGATATTGAATTCAAGGATTACATTGTGGGCGCAAGGCCAATTACAAGTCTCTCAAGTCTCACTTTTCTCTCATTTTACAAGTCACTCTGCTCTCTCTCATCTCTCGATACAATACTTGATTCCAGCGGAAGCTTCGGAAGGCGATGTCCATACATTATGTCCTGTATAAGTCTTCAGATCACGCGACCGCACGCTTCGACTCGCCAAGGAACTCCGTGCCTCGACGCATCCAAGCGAGCTCCGCGCCACGAGCTTCTACCTGTGCCTGCACATGAAACACTGTGTGGGTGTCAGTACCACTGTACTGGTGGAGTGAGCTTCTCGCCCACCCATACAAAACCTACACGTTTCATTTACTTTGTGTAACATAAACCCTCTTTCGATTGTCTTTCTATTCTTGCCTTAGGGTCAGTTTAGGACCGGCGCCTTAGCGCAACTTGTGTATCAGAACCATCCCGTGCTTGCAATGTCAACGTTAACTCATACTTTGTCGCTAGACCACTTCTCGTGCCGACAACGTTAACCTATCAAGTCGTGTTTGCCTTACGGCCACAATCAGAGACGCAGCTACACGAAGGACTCCATTTCCTTGCCTCTAGACCTTTTTCGTGCTTGCATTGTCGACGCACCGACTTATACTTATCTTTCGTGCCAAACTCTGGGACATAACGACTCGGTCGTGCCACAACTCGATTCGTGCTTCAATACCTCCGAGGCAGTGCCTCCTTGCTTAGTCTCGCATACACTTGTGTTTTGACAACGCGGCCGTGCCTCATATTTCGGGGCCGTGCCCAGTAACTCAACGTAACTTCACACAACTTGCCCTACGGCCCTTTTTGACTTAACTCGCAATAGCTCAAGCCTAACTCATGCAACTCTATGCCATCAACTTATCACTCGATGCCACATCTAGTGCCGAAGCACGCCGCCTTCTCGCTGTAGCCAAATCTTAGGCCCAGACATTGTGTTCACTAATTTCATACACTTTTAACTCAACTCAATCCAAAGGCACGCACGCGGATTGCCGCCCGTGCCGACACATCTATATGAAAGGTCACTGGCATTAACTAGCCATCTTGGACATAGCCTGGCATTCGGGACCCTTGCACCGCAGGTGGCGATCCCCGATGCAAGTCCCCGACATACCAATTGCCTATTACCCAGCTCAGCTATAACTTGTTTCTTCCTAGGCCGAAACGGTCCCATGGCCCAGGGTGTCCGCTCGAAGAAACCATCCCTTGTCGACAAGTTGTCCATGACCACGCGCCTACGCTAACTTCTAGACTTAACGTAATGCATGGTCTCATCATCATCATTTAGCTACTTTGCTTTACCTTTTTACATACTTCCTTTGCAGAGCCCAAACCAGGGTTGCCTCGGCGACTGAACCGCAGTCCCGATATAATTTCTTCTCGGCGACTAACCATCGCTTAGACTTAACATTCTTTTTGGACTCGGGGATCGGCTATCGCATAGCCTACCCGCTTTACTTGAACATATCGTGTTTCTTTATGGATCGACCGACCGTGGATAAGTTTCCACTGAACCAACTGTGGCTCGTGCCTTAGACCAACACATGTTCTACGCAACGCTATCGCCCAAGTCATACTTCATATGACGGGCCTTGGAATCGTGGGACTATTTAACTTGACAACCGCAGAATGAGCGGGACAGCACGTAGAATAACTTAGGTCGACCGGCATAACTTTGCCAAACTCACTCAAGCCTACGACTTAACCCAAGGGACGAGCAAAGGCTACGCCAAGCCTTGCGGGACAGGACCGAGCATGCTTTAGCAAGCATTTGTGCGGGCGACGCCTATGACTTAGGCTAACTCTCAGCTTTCGCACCGAAGACCAACTTTCCTTCTCCCAAGCCACGGGACAAAGGACCGAGTGTCATTTTCAAAGCACGCCGTGCACCAACTCTAGGCCGACAGTGGGACGTTTTCCATGTTCTAACTCGATTCAAACCGTCGGGATTATTCCCTTAGCTATGTGGATGCGTAGCTTTTATTATCAAGCCTAACTTGTGCAAGTTGAAAACACGATTTATTATGTGAAGGCAAAGATGAGAAGAGTTCATCGAAACTACCCCACCTGAGCGATGTCTCCGAGCAAGCCGTTGCAAGGCTAAGACCGAACGCCGTCGGCGTTTCGATTCCTCCGATTGACTTTGCGGGACGGGGCACTACACTTGCTGCATACGGGTTTAATCCTTTTGGCAATCTTAGCTCTTCATATAGTTGTTGGCCAGTGATGCTCACGACATACAATCTCCCACCATGGCTATGCATGCGAAAAGAAAATATAATGTTGACACTACTAATTCCTGGACCGAAGCAACCTGGAAATGATATAGATGTTTATTTACAGCCACTAATAGATGATTTGCTAGAGCTATGGAACAATGGAGTGCATGCTTATGATGCATTTAGTAAATCTTTTTTCAACTTGAAAGCAATTTTGATGTGGACAATAAATGATTTTCCAGCTTATGGTAACCTAGCTGGATGTACTACCAAAGGAAAAGTTGGATGTCCCATATGTGGAGTGAATACATGTTCAAAATGGTTAAAATATAGTAGGAAAACCGTCTACATGGGACACAGACGTTTTCTTCCAGCCAAGCATCCATTTAGGTTGAAAAAAAAGTTGGTTTGATGGTAAGCAAGAACATAGGGAACCACCTAGATTAATGACTGGATCAAAAATTTTAGAAGGACTAAAAAATATGACAAATGATTTTGGGAAAGGAAAAGACAATGGCAAAAGAAAGAGGCAATCTTCAGAGATGTGGAAGAAGAAGTCAACATTTTTTTCACTGCCGTATTGGGAGGTAATATCATATTATTTTCATATGTGTTTTGTAAATTGTTTCCAATTGACCTTTCTATTCTTTTTTTTTGGGTTTTGTAGCATCTCATTTTGCGCCATATTTTGGATCTAATGCACATAGAAAAGAACTGGTGTGATAGCGTGGTTGGTACATTGCTAAATGCAAAGGAAAAATCGAAGGATGGCATAGAATCACGTAAGGATTTGGAAGAAATGGGCATTCGACAAGTTTTGCATCCAGAATTAAGAAATAAAAGATTTTTTTCTTCCACCGGGACCGCACACCCTTTCAAAGAAAGAAAAGAAAAATTTTTGCAAGAGATTATATAACTTGAAGTTGCCCGATGGTTACTCTTCAAACATTGGAAACTGTATATCAGTAGAAGATTGCAAAATAACAGGACTCAAGTCGCATGATTGTCACGTGTTAATGCAACAGTTGTTGCCTGTGGCATTGAGAGGTCTTCTTCCAAAAGGACCAAGGATTGCAATATTTCGAATTTGTGCATTTTTTAATGTCTTGTGCCAAAGAGCCATCGATAGAGAACAAATAGAGAAATTAGAGGAAGAAATTGTTGAGATATTATGCTTGTTTGAAAGGTATTTTTCTCCTCAATTTTTCGATATCGTGATTCATTTACCAATCTACTTGTTGACATATTATGTTTGGTTGAAAGGTATTTTCCTCCTTCATTTTTTGATATCATGATTCATTTGCCAATCCATCTGGGACGTGAAGCTAAATTAGGTGGCCCAGTCCATTATCGTTGGATGTATCCGTTTGAAAGGTGATCATTTGTTTTCTTTTTATTGATTTTCATTCATTCGTTTGCTTACTTTAAATAATTTTTTTTCTCGTAGATACATAAAGATCCTTAAAGGATACGTTAGAAATCGTGCACGTCCTGAAGGTTGTATAGTAAAATGTTATCTTGCTGATGAGAGCATGAGATTTGTTAGTGGGTACATGAAACAAGTTGCTGAGATGGATCATCGTCCAAATAGAAATGAAGATATTGAAAATGATGCGATTTTCGATGGCCGTCCAATTTCAAAAGGAACAATAATGACATTGGATAAGCAACAGCTACAAAGTGCTCACCGTTATGTATTGTTCAATATGGATGAAGTCGAACCTTATCTAGAGTAAGTTATAAGAAAACATTCTAACTCCAACGTATCTTGCCAATATCTATAATTAATATCATGTAAAATTGTTTTCCCTATTAGGATGCACTTGAAGGAATTGAAACTTTCGGATAGACGACTTGTTCAAAATGAAAATTTACTTCAAGATCGTCATTCGAAGGAATTGTCATCTTGGTTAAAAAAGAAGGTCCCAATTTCTTTTCTTTTTTTAGTATCCTTAGCACATTATTAGTGCAAACAATGTATGTCCTTACCTTTTGTTTTGATTTTGAACAGATTAAGGAACAATCCTGTGAAAACATATCCGACATGTTAAGAGGGCTTGCACATGGCCCTTCAAAACATGTTGTGTCTTATTCAGGATTTTTTATCAATGGTAACCGCTACCATACAAAGGCTGCTGAGAACTCTAGGCAGAACAGTGGTGTCTCACTTGAGACAACAACCATTTGTAGATCCAGCTCGAAGGATAGGAACCAAGTCACCGATACAGTTGCCTACTATGGAGTACTTAAGAATATATTTTGCTTGGATTATCATACCTTTCACATTCCTATTTTTGATTGTGATTGGACTAGCACCACAAATGGTGTCAAAATAGAAGATGGGTTTACCTTGGTTAACCTTCACCAAGGAAAACACCGCTTTGAAAGAGACTCGTTTATTCTAGCATCACAGGCAACCCAAGTATTTTACTCTAAGGACACTGCTTCATCTAACTGGCATGTTGTGTTAAAGGCACCAGCAAGAGGTTTTCAAGATATGGATATGGACGTTGATCAAAATGTCTTTACACCATCATTAGCACCAGTGGATGTATCAAAACTAGATAAGAATGTTGAGGATGGTAGTGATAGTTATCTTAGAAAGGATTGTGAGGGCATTTATGTTTAAGAGGTCTTTTTTCCTATATATATAATCTTATGAAACACTCTATATTTAATCTTATGAAACACTCTATATGGTTTAATTGGCATTTATGTTTCATTAGTTTTTATTATTGGTATAGAAGCTTGTTTGAAAATAACTAGTTTTTTTTAATGCTTTCACAATTGTGCTTTTCACTGTCAGTGGTTCATTTGCAATAATCTATGGGTTTAATTGGTCATCTTGGTCATTAGATTTGGTATGTATCAACATGTATCAGTGGTTCATTTGCAATAATCTATGGGTTTAACTGTGCTTTTCACTGTCAGTGGTTCATTTGCAATAATCTATAGGTTTAATTGGTCATCTTGGTCATTAGATTTGGGTATATATCAACATGTATCAGTGGTTCATTTGCAATAATCTATGGGTTTAATTGTGTTTATCACTGTCAGTGGTTCATTTGCAATAATCTATGGGTTTAATTGGTCATCTTGGTCATTAGATTTGGGTATGTATCAACATGTATCAGTGGTTCATTTGCAATAATCTATGGGTTTAATTGTGCTTTTCACTGTCAGTGGTTCATTTGCAATAATCTATGGGGGTGGCACTTTGGTCATCTTGGTCATTAGATTTGGGTATGTATCAACATGTATCAGTGGTTCATTTGCAATAATCTATGGGTTTAATTGTGCTTTTCACTGTCAGTGGTTCATTTGCAATAATCTATGGAGGTGGCACTTTGGCCATCTTGGTCATTAGATTTGGGTATGTATCAACATGTATCAGAGCACAGGCAGTGACTTTGGCCATCTTGGTCATTAGATTTGGGTATGTATCAACATGTATCAGAGCATAGGCAGTGACTTTGGCCATCTTAGTCATTAGATTTGGGTAAATACATAATGTATCAGGGGATGGCCATCTTGGCCATCAACATGTATCAACATGTTTGGCTTGCATTCAGGTGGTTCTTGCTTGCATTGCTGGTCATTTGCAGGCTACAGCAGCAAGGCAGCTGCATATGCAGAGCTTTGTATTTTATTGTCCTGCCTTGGCTTTGTATTTTATTGTCCATGCAGCAGCAGGATGGCCATCTTTGCATATGCAGGCTACAGCAGCAGGATGGCCATCTTCTCCTGCCTTGGCTTTAATTGTTAATTATCCATGCAGCAGACAGTCTATGGGTTTAATTGTCCATGCAGCAGACAGTCTATGGGTTTAATTGTCCATGCAGCAGACAGTCTATGATACTCTACTTCTCATGATTGATTTTTTTAATATTTGCTTATTTTCTAATCATCATCAGCGAGTAATTCTTGCTCGTAGCTACCCTATATTGCAATGACACCAAGGAAAAGGAGAAATGATGGTGAGGCTGAGGTAAATAACCTTCAACATGTATTTGAAATTACGCTTACATAAATCTCATTTATTTCTTACTGTTTTATTATGTTGCATATTTGTAGTCTTCAAAACGCACAAAAAAGAGAGCAAAGAAGCAAAAGCTAGGCGTCGAGGCTGCTCTTGTGAACAATCAAAATGCTGGTTTATATATAAGTGAGCAAGAAGGTTCGAATGCGGTAAGGATCAAGCACAAATGTTGCAAAACAAGTTACTGTTTTCTATATCAATGCTTACATATTTTTCTAATGCATAAATGTCAACTGTGTTCTTATAGAGTGCAAATCAAGCAAGTAAATCTACAAAGAAGCACAAGAAGGTAAAGAAGAACAAGAAGCAAAAGAAATACAAGGAAAAATGTTCCAATAAAGAACAAGTAGAAGAAGCATCAAATGAGGGACAAGAACCACAAGCTTCAAATGACGTAGAAGAACCACAAGCTTCAAATGAAGGCAAAACAGAGAGAACAGCAAGGACTAGGGGACCCACTAGGTGTAGTACTTTGCCCGTTGAAAGTGGCAATAGGCTTGAGGTGGAGTTAAATGAAAATGGTCAACCAATTGGAAGGAACTCGAAACATCTTTCAACTTATGTCGGATGTTTGACACGTGAAATGGTACCAATAACGTTCGATGATTGGAGACATATACCTTCTGAGAGCAAGGACTTCTATTGGAAAGCTGTTACAGTAAGATGAAAGTTTACATTCTTTTTTAAATGTAGTTTATATCTACTATCTTCCTAATAATTACTTATGACTATTTTGTACTTGTAGCAAAAATTTACATTCAAAGAGCGCGATGAGGAGGCAAAAATTTATGTCCTCCAACAAATGGGAAGACTTGCTAGGGCCAACAAATCAAAATTGGGAAAATATTTGAAGAGAAAGCCGAATGACGTAGACCCGGCAGATTGGGAACAATTCGTTAAGAAAAGATCATCAAAACAATTTAAGGTATGTTGAACTCAATTATTTTGAAGCTTCAATGTCTAACATTTAAGGTATTATCTAATTATATGCATGTGTTGTACGTAGGAGAGGTCTACAATGTTTAAACAAATGAGAGAAAAACAAACAATGCCGTATCTTGGAAGTAGAAAAGGCTTTGCTCGCATTGCCGATGAAATATTGGTAAGTACATAAAGTTTTTTTTTAACATTCGAATTTATAACTCTCTAATTATCAATGCCAATTTTACCTAATACAATGCAGAGAAGGGAGGGACCATGTCCTATCGATAAGGTTAGGCTTCGTGCTTGGATCCGGGGATATACTACTGGGGAAGGTGTAGCTAAGCACTCAAAGGACAACGAGCTCATTGTATGTACACAATTACCTTCTTATGGATAGTATGTTTTTTTCTTTTTGTACGTACAGTCAAGCATTGTCCAACGGAGACTAATTCTAGTTTTCTTCATCGTAATTTTAGCAAAAAGCCAAGAAAATCCTTCTTGCACCACCTTCAGAGGGATCCCAACAAGTAGATGAAGGTGATGCACTTTCACAAGTAGTACGGCAATCTGAAAAACGGGGAAGGATTAGAGGAGCCGGAGCCGGAGCCGGAGCAAATAAATCTAAATTAGTTGCTCAAAAGAGACATTCTCAAACAGTAGTCCGTTTGGAAAACAAAATTGAATCGATGAAGGACGAAATCGACTCAATGTCAAAGTTAGTTAAAGAACAAGCAAAGTTGATAGAGACTTTGATGAAAAATAAGGTAAGTGTGTAGGAATTCTATATTGACTCTTATTTTATTTCACTTTGATATTTTTTTTATACATTACCTATGATGCTTGCCTTGTTTAGGGATGCGATCAACAAAAAGATGATGATGTTGACGTGAGTGTAGAGGAGAGAAATTCCCAAAGCAAAGTTGACTCAATGCAAGGGCAAATCAACTCAATATCAAAGTTACTTGAACAACAAAATCAACTAATTGGTACATTAATGAAAAGTCAGGTAAGTCATCAAGAATGACGACTTGTAACAAATGTTTATTTTTCTTGATGATATTTTACATGTAACTGTTTTCCTCTAACTAATTGTAACAAATATGAGCAAAGTTGACCACTAACTGATCAAAAGTAACTTATTGTCCTGACTCTGATAGTTTTAGGCGAAGTCAGGTAAGTCATCAATCATATTTTTCTTGATGATATCATCAAGTTGATATTTTACATGTCAACTTCCTCATTAGGATCAAAACAATATGAGCAATGAGAAGAACGACGAGAACACTAAAGAGGAGGAGAACAATGTGGGCAACAATGATGATGAGAACAATAAAGAGGAGGAGGAGAACATTGAGGGCAGCAGTGATGATGATAACAGTAAAGAGGAGGACAACAACAGTGTCGACGAGAATGATTTTGAAGTAAAGATCATTTCTAAATCTCCAACAACTCCACAGGTAATATATTCTAATAACAAATAGAAGTATTGTAACTTGAATGATATTTAATATTTTTAAGCTTCAATCTTTGTTGTAGTCGCATCATCATCTGTCAAAGGACCAAAAATGCAAGTTACTGGATTGGACAGGAAATTATAAGGAAGTTGTTGCAATTGGACGATGGATCACCGATGATCCGAATGTGCCGGTTCACGGTTATCCTTTCGGACAAGGTGCATCCTGTGTTTGGGTAGATATAGTGATACAACCCAAAGCTCTGTTGTTTAGGCCGTGTTTTGGTAACGACACAGTAGAGGAAATCATTGGAAGTACCACGGCTTGGCCAACAGACCACATTACACCGTTTGAAGACTAGGTACGTCTTTAGTTCATGCACTCCTATGTTTTACTCACTGTTTTCCCAATTAGTGCACTGGTAATAATAGATTATATAAGCTTATGGTTTATTACACAGAAAACTGAGAGGGGTAAAAATATATCTGAGTCCAAATATATCTGCTGCCCTTAATGGTAATAATAGTTATTACCCCTCTCAGTTTTTCTTGATGTTCTGTTCTTTTCTTTTCCTTTTAAAGTCCAAATATATCTGAGTCCAAATATATCTGCTGCCCTCAATGTTCTGTTCTAATGAGACTTCAGAGCTATAATGCTAATGTGACTCTTTAGTTATTGTTATTTTCATTCAACATTCATCTATATTTTCTCCAACATATTTCTAATATGTATCTTCTGCTACAAACAAGTTTCTTCCTTCACTTGAAAGACGCGAGTTGTTCGAGAAACAAATGAACTATCTCATCACAGTCCAGCATTTTCAAGTCTTGATAATTTTAGTTAAGGTGCTTTTCGATGTTTTCATGATAAAATTCACAATATCATATCTAAGAACAACGTTCAGGTGTCTCCAATGACCAATTGTCGAAAATTCTGTGATTTTTTTTTACCACCTTTGAATTTGTTCCAATATTTCTGTAACGTTCAGGGTGTCTCGAGACGGTTTTTTTCTTTACACTAATGATTTCCCCATATTTTTGTGTAGGTTGGATGAAGGAAGAGGATGCTTAACTTTCTGAGGGGTTTTGGTTGTGGATAGGCTCGAAGGGAGCTAAATGTTACATAGTGAACATTTTGGGATATATGTAGCTGATACACTGTTAATGTTTAATATTTTGACATATGTTTGGTACTACTTTGTTGTTCTACATGGACAAGTTAAGGATTTTGAATGTTTGGTACTACTTTGTTGTTCTACATGGAGAAATTAAAGATTTTGAATGTTTGGTACTACTTCGTTGTTCTACATATGTTTGGTACTACTCCATTCTGTGATTGATTCGCATTTAAACATTTGAATACCTGCATTTAGTGAACTGTGGGCTGCATTCTGCAAATTATCGAATACAGAATTTTTACTGTGCAATAGCATTCTGACATGCTATAATAGCAGGAAAGAAATGCAGATATATGAAAGAATTTTGACTCTGCAATAGCATATATATAAAGAAACGCTATTATAACTCAACAGCGTTCAGGAACGCCATAACACCATTATAGCGTAAACATGTGTTATTATCAAGCTATAGCGTAAATAAACGCTATAAAAACTGTATAGCGTTCAACAGTACTATAAATGGACTATAGCGTTCAGGAACGCTACAACTTATTAATAGCGTTCATGTATGCTATTACATCTCTATAGCGTTCATATATGCTATAAGGTATATACAGCGTTTACAAACGCTATACATTGTCGATAGCGGGCTTAAACGCTATAAACCATAAATAGCGTTTTGGAACGCTATACTTTTATAGCGTTCGTGTACATGAGGTTATTATAGCGGGGGCATTTATAGCGGACGCAATATGCTATAATAGACATTATACAGCGTTCCACGCACGCTATTATAACCCATTTCTGTTGCAGTGATATATATATATATATATATATATATATATATATATATATATATATATATATATATATATATATATATATATATATATATAAAGTGTCACAATTAAAAAAATTGATCTTTTTAGACAAAATATAAGTATCAGATTAAGAGATATAAATGGTTAGAAATATCAAAATTGCAATTGCCAGAGAAACATTTACAATGTTTCGAAATTTTAAGATGTATTACCAAATTTATCCTCAATTTATTACAGTTTCTTAAAAAGTAAATTTATAGCTTTCCTTATAAATTAAAATAATTTTGCTAACCATTTTAAAAAAATGTGGTTATAAAAGCTTTATTGAAATTACAATGTCCTAAAAACATGACAAGTACATATAAATGAGAAACAATTAAAAAAAACAAATACCAAAGAATGTCAGAGGCACGAAAATAATTAATGCATAACAAAACAAAGTTATCACTAGTGATAAAATATAAGAGAATAAAGAACTGCCATAGCTAAAACAAAAAATATTTCTAACAAAAACAACAAGTATCACAGTTAGAACAACCGAACTCATGTAGCTCTTGTGGTCAGTGACAAGAGGTATAACCTTCTTGGCTAAACGGACCTTGGCTAAACGGACGAACTCGGAATTGAACCGCGGAAGAGACATGAACAGTGAACCCAAATGGCATACAATGCAGTATGCACAAAGTCTCATGCATTACGTCAAACATCTTAAAAAAAATTAGAACAGAATAATCTTTCTCGACAAGTATTTGTCATTAAAGAAGTGTCATAGTAAGTACATAATAATAATAAATAATATAAATAATTTCATAAATAATTTTTAGAGAGATAGAAAAATCATATATATAATTTACATAAAAAATGTAACTAAAATACAATTTACAAAAACGCCATCATCATCAATATATAATGTACAAGTATCTTCTCTCTTTTTTCACATGTGAGTTCACAGACAGGAACTGGCCTCTATCTGTCCTTCAACATGCACAAGATTTCCCACAAAAAAAAAAACAAAGGTACAAAAATACAAACAAACCACTCTTTCTATTCTCATCATCTCATCCATTTTAATTCTTCGAATCTCTGACCGAACCCTCCCCCATATTGTCCAATATTACGTACAAGTCCCTCGCCCTTCCTGTCCAATCACCTGCGGCCATGTCATCTGTTGGTCCACCGCGTCCTCGAGCACCTCGTGGCACAGACAAGTCCACCTCCTCCCACCTCGTTGCCAGCTGTCCCCCGTTGGCTTCTTGCGTCCTTGTAACACCCATATTCTGAATACGTATTTTGTCAAGCTTGCATGTATTTCAGACCTGTATTTATTTTCTCGAATTTTGGCATGTACTTGTAATTGGCTTGACTTGCAGATTTTGGTTCTCGTAATTGGGTTTTACCTGGCTTGGTTTATTTTGTAGAGGAGAATTTGGTTTGATTTGGTTTGGTTTAACATGTATTGGATCACCTTAGCCTATGTTCAACCCTCATTCCTCCACAACCCACCCTCTTTATTACCCCCACCTAACACTCTCTCTCTTCATTACTTTCCTCCATTAATTTCTTCTTCTTCTTCCTTCCTTTACACAACTCACCAACACCCATAGGCAAGTGCACCTTGCCACCACATGAGAACCCTATTTTATTTGTCCATTAGCTAGATTAGGTCATGGAGATGAACATTAGAACTTGACATTTTGTGATTTGGAGTCTCCTTTATTCTAGATCTAAGTTTTCTCTATTTTCGGATTTACATGGTTTTGATCTATTTTAGTTGGGTTTTTGTGGGTTTAGAACTTTGAAAATCTAGATTTGGCTTTGATTTGACCAAGATATGAAGAATGGAATTTTTGGTATTCTTGAGCTTCCTCTCGGCCTGGAGAAGAAGACTGCAGCCTGCGCTCTTTAGCGCAGTGCTGGACTGCGCATCCCCTCTCGGCCTGCGCTCTTTAGCGCAGCGTCGACCGCGCTGCTTGCCCCTTGGCGAACTGCGCTCAGCCCCATGCGCCAACCCTTCCTGCGCACTTCACCCCTGCGCAGTTTACTCTTGCGCAGTCTGCTCATGCGCAATCCACCCCTGCGCAGTTCATTCCTGCGCAGTCTGCTCATACGCAATCCACCCCTGCGCAGTTCACTCCTGCGTAGTCTGCTCATGCGTAATCTGACTCCTGCGCACTTGACCCATGCGCCATCTGCCCCTGCGCCCTGTGCCCCTGCGTACTTGGCACCCTGCGCAGCTGACACCCTGGGCAATCCAACCCCCTGACCCCTTGCGCAAACCATTAGCTCTTGGAGTTTTGATTTTATTTCTTTAAGCTTGGCTCTTCTATAGCCCTGTATATTGATATTTTATTAGATATTTTACGCCCATTTTATTACGCCTTTTGTCATGAACTTGATTTTACTTGATATGTTTGGAATGGCTATTGTACATGGCATGATATGACAAGGAACTAGCATAACACGACAGTGACCCGTAGTGGTGCACTCCTGACATGACCAACCTGACATGATAGTGGCCCGTCGTGGCGTACTCCTGACAAGTACCCTGACATGATTTATCTTGATACTGTTGCGACGGCTAACTTGACTCGTATAATCAACTTGACACCGTGGGTGTTCCTGCTTGCTTGCTTGTGCAATCCACTTGTCTTGTCTTGCACCATGTCTAGGACGTGACTCCCTGGTTCCCACGGTCAGGGATTCATACTGAATATGGATTAGGCTAATGACTAGATCAAACTATAGTTCATGGAGAATTTTCAGTCACAGGCAATCTCGTTATCTGGGCGCTCTTAATTGGACTTATAGCTTGCCGACGAGTAGAGCACATTTTCAGCGCACTGCCATGTGTTGCACCCTCTAAGTCACCTAAGGGTATATCGTCTCCGGGCGATGTACCCAACCATACTCTCAACTCGCGAAAGGATAACTGGATGGTCTGCAGGGCTTGGGACTGGAAAATTCTCATTGCATCTTGTTAGTAATTAGGCTTGTGACAACCCTAGTTAGTTAAAGTAGTAAGCCGTAGTAATTGCTTGGCCGCTTGTGAATGAATGATGTCTAGCTCTGTCTAAGTCTTGTCTAGTCCCTGTACCTGGTACTCCTGAACATGATTGGTTTACTTGCTTTAACAATAATTGGGTAGAGACAAGGAGCTATTCAGGCGAAGGGTTACAACCCCGGTCCTTATTTGGTTTACGGGTTGTAACCTAGCTCCCAGAATGGTTCCACGTCCCTAGTCGTTTATTGCCCTGACATGCTCTTTATTACTTGTACTTTTTTTCATTTTCTCATGTTCTGATATCGTGGCTTTTGTTCTTATTTCGTGGCCTCCTTTGTGGCACTTGCTCTTTCTGGGGTTTGACCCAGCTGGTTTTGTGTAGCCAGATTTTGGAGCAGCTCCCGAGGATCTTCCGAACCTCCAGCCCGATGGTGGCGACTAGAAGAAACCCGGACTACGAGTGGGTTTTCTATTTTGTTTCGCTCACTCTATTGTAAATCTATTCTTTTGAGGCGTTTAGCCGACGAGCACCTGTTAGCTCGATGCACTTTTACTTACTGTCTGCCTACGGACTGTAAACATGATTAACAAATCCTAGTGTTGATCATGTATGACTTAACACTTGCTAGTCCTAGCATTTTGTACGACTAGCTTCATGATCAGCTGATATGTAATATTTGGGACGCCTTTTATTGTATATTTGATGGTCAAACATCTTGTGATTATATTATTTGCTTGAGATTGAGACAGTAGGCTTGACCTTAAGAGACTGTTGGCTTGTAGTAAACCCTCATATCTAGACAGTCGTGACCGTATAGCGAGATGGACTTCATTTCGATATACGTAGCTGGCTATATTCGCCCCCGCTCTCCAGTATTCTGGTTCTGGAGCGTGACAGTCCTACGTGTCGGATTCCGATTGGCTCCTACCTCCGTTCCTCCGCCACGACCGATCAAGCTTCCCCTCCAATGCCCTCGCCACCTGCCACGTGGCGTCTCCCTCCCTCATCGGAAGGTTGAAGGTCAGCGCCCTCCTGACAGCCGGGTCCCACTGGTTGCTCTGGATCGCGGTGAGGTTGGTGCCCGCCACGTGGTGCAGAATAGACTCCAGCATGCCGACGTCACGCTCCGGCACCGTCAGCGAGATCGAAGGCCAGTCGACCGCGTCGGAAAACGGGAGCCGGATGCCATCCGCAATCACCACGGGCACGCACCCGAGCTCCACCGACTCGACCAGGTGCGGGCTCCAAGGAGCCCAGCCGAGCGGGCACAAGCAGAAGACCGACCGCGCAATCTCCGACCGGTACCCGTCGAACCGCTTTATCCTCAGGTGGAACCGCCGGTTCCCGTTGAACCGGTTCCATATCTCCGTCCTCACCTTCCTGTACGTAAATTAGTACAAAATTGTCAACAAAATGGAAACACCTTACAACATTTGTTATGTGACACTAAACAATATTACGATAGTATTGAAAAATGCAATTTTTACAATATTACAAGCCAAATATCTCTAGCCTAAGTGGTTTAGGTAGGAGAAATCCATCTCATCTTATCCAAATTCGTAGCATGAGAGCATATTGTTCCTTCATTTAATAAAAGACTATTTAGCATTTAGAGTCTGAATTTTATATCAATTTAGAGTTTAAGTTCTAACATATTTTGGAGCTTGAATTTTTATTTTTGATTTATGTTACCATTATACCATAAACATGACTACAAACAAGTAAAAATGTTCGAAATGAAAATACAGTGGAGAAAAGAAAACAAAAGAGCCAAAATTTTCAATTTGACATATCAGAAATTAAACTATAAAGGATCTAAAAACTAATTAGAACTTCAATAAAATAAGGGGTAAAAGTGGGAGCTGTGTACTCGAAAGGCGTGCAATAAAACATGTACTTACTTATTGCAAAAGTTATAAAAGATATAGATTTATTGTTTGAAATAATAACAATAGGATCTCTACTATAGTTTATGATTTCCTTCCCGAATGTATTTCTACAAATATCCATAGTGATATTGACTCTTGTAATTCATTTACGTTTCAATGAATGCATTGCCTTTGATTCAAAAAAAGAAATAATACAAATAGGATAATTGCTTGCAAGCACATATACCACAACTTATTGCAAAAGTTACAAATTTATTGTTTGAAATAATACAAATAGGATATTGCTTGCAACTTTTCTTTTATACTAAAACAAAAAAAAAAAGTTAACGAACGTTGATGTAAGCGATGCTACAGCAAAATTGAATGAATCGATAAATAAGGAAATGATGCCACAACTGTTGCAAGTGGTGTTGAGTTGATTGTGTATGAACAGGGAAATCAACGAAATGATGTGATAATTGGTTGCAACTTGGTGTTGAGATCAACCTTGTGAGAACACTTTTACAGCAATCGGCACGTACTAGTTACAGGAAAACAAATACTGGAAGTGATGTAAATATAGCTACAGCAGCAATAGTTACATTACGACTTCCAATGCGATAGTAAAATAAATTGCAAAAGTAAAAAAAATAAAAGACTGCGACTTACTTGCTGTAAAATCTTCCGCTGACGTTCTTGTGGTGCACCTCCATCTTCCCCCGGAAGAACACCCATATGTCCCTCTTGATCGCCTCCGGACGCGGCGCCCACTCCGTCACGTCGGGCGACACGTACGGCGGTATGACCACGTGCTCCGTCTCCTGGCACCGGTGCGGCGACCGCACCCCGAACGTCTACAGCAGCATCGAGTTCCTCATGAACTCCGGTATCCCGTCCGCCACCCGCCGCGTCCTCCTACAAAAATAACAACGCACCACACAACACATCACACACGTTGCCTCACCGTTGATTCGAAATTTTAAACTCCACCAGTAGCTTCGAAATGACTAAAACCACCACCCACATGGGTATAGGTACCGATGCGGTACACAATGTAATGTAATATTTATTTTGAAGTTGTTCGTGGAGTCTAAAAATTAAGGAAAGTGAAAAATAGATTTTGATTTAGTACCATGGCATGGAAGCAGGCTCCGTAGTCGTGGGAGGCGACGAAGACGTGGTCGCGGCCGGAGGAGCGGTTACAGAACGGGTGCAGCGCGGAGACGCGGTGCACGGCGGAGCGGAGCAGCGGGCGGGCGTGGGAGAGCGAGGGGAAGCCGTTGGCGGTGGAGAAGTTGCAGGAGACGTAGACCGGGACGAGGAAGAAGCCGGCCTCCGCCGGGTTCGATACGGCCAGCGGGGACCCCGCCAGCACCTCGTGGACGGCCACCTCCGCCGCGAAGAGGTGCGAGCGGCACCTCCCGTCGGCGGCGAGCCAGTCCCGGTTGTAGCTCGGCGGGAGGTCGTAGACGTAGATCCCGAGCTACGGAGGGCGGTGGGCCCCGGCGGCCGGGGCCGCGGGCGCGGTGGGGGTGGGGAAGAGGAAGCTGGAGTGGAAGAAGTAGAGGGAGAGGGAGAGCCACAGCCCCCACCTGTAGTACTTCTTGAAGAAGAGCAGCTTCTTCAGGTGGTTGGGCGCCGGTGCTCTCCTTGGGAGGACCTTCATCTTCTTGGCTCTGCCATGGCCATGGATGGCTGTGACAAAAGAAGAAGAAGAAGTTGATGATGATGGTGATGGTGAGCTTGGAGAGGAGGAGGAGGAGGAGGGGAAGGGAAAGTGGTTGGTTGGTGTTGGTTCTTTATCGCTCTCTTTATTTTTGTGTGATGGGTTTGTTTGTTTGGTTGGTGATTAGTAATGGTGGAGGTGGTGGTGATGGTGGTGGTGGTGGTGTCTGGTTATTATTTTTAATTATTTTAAATGATCTTGGTCAGAGGGAAAGGGGTTGGTGGAAGGGTGCTTTCTTACTAGGCTTTGGTTAGATGGCTTTCTAAGATGAAAGTACATTGGTGCCCTTTGGTCATTGCCAATTTTTTTTTCTTCTTTTTTTTTTCAGAAAATTTGTTTGAACGATACAAATTTTAACAAAATTGGTTAAAAGAGAAGAAGTTTGGAAAATTAAAAATAGAAATACATTCCGACAATCCGTCTGGCGGAAATTGGGCATGTCCAATTTCCGCCAGGCCGTATGGTTGAAATTGAGCATTTGGTTTTTTTTTTTTTGGTTTTTTTTGTTGGTTTTGGGTTTACTTCGATTTGGTTTATCTTTTTGTTTGAATGATTTGGTTTAAACTTTTAGTTTAGTTTAATCTATTAGTTATATTTTTATCTATAATAATTATATATGAACTAATTAATTTATATGTGTTATAAGTGTGTGTTAATAACTAATTAATTAGTTTGCGGTACAACTACTTAACTAATTAATTAATTTATATATACAAATTAATTTGTGTATAAGTATAGATAATAACATGTTTAATATAGATAATGACAAACTAATATATTAGCATACAAATAACTATAGATAACAATAAATTAATATACAAAATAAAAACTAATATATACAAATTAATATATTAGTATACAAATAAATATATTAATATATACAACTAAATATAAAATATGGATAAAAACGAATTAATATACAAATTAATATATTCAAATTAATATATACAAATTATTTATTTATTTATTTTTATACATTTATTTAAATATATACAAATTAATATAGTCAAATATTTTTATAAATATTTATTTATTTATTTATTTTTATATATTAATTTGTATACTAACTAATATATTGGTATATATTTAAACAAATGTATAAAAAAAAAGTATATATTAATTTGTATATATTAATTTATTTTTATCCATATTTTATATTTAGTTGTATATATTAATATATGTATTTGTATACTAATATATTAATTTGTATATATTAGTTTTTATTTTGTATATTAATTTATTGTTATCTATAGTTATTTGTATACTAATATTTTAATTTATTATTATTTATAGTAAACGTGTTATTATCTATACTAATTAATTAGTTATTAATACAAATAAATATATATATATACTTATATGCAAATTAATTTGTATATATTAATTAATTAGTTAGTTATAACCACAAACTAATTAATTAGTTATTAAAACCCCCCACCCCCCCCCCCCCCCCCCCCCCCCCCCACACACACACAAATATATATATATATATATATATATATATATATATATATATATATATATATATATATATATATATATATATATATATATTATATTATTTATTTATTTATTATTTGTTACTATAGATAATAATAAAATCTATTAGTTCATATATAATAACAAATTACCTAATAGATTAAACTAAACTAAAAGTTTAAACAAAAACAATCAAACAAAAAGATAAACCAAACCGAAATAAACCAAAAAAAAAAAACCAAAAAAAAACCAAATGTTCAAATTCAGCCATACCGTCTGGTGGAAATTGGACATGCCCAATTTCCGCCAGACGGTTTGTCGGAATATATTTTTATTTTCAAATTTTCAAACTTCTTATCTTTTAGCCAATTTTATTAAAATTTGTATCTTTCAAACAAATTTTCTGTTTTTTTTTTCCTATAAAAAAGGGATATGCGTTTTCTTTTTCCTTATAAATTGATAATTTTTGGACGGTGCAGGTAAAATGAGCTTCGTTTGTTAAAGAATTTTAGAATCTCTTTAAAAAAAATTCACTTTTTTTTAAAGGTTGTGTTGGGTAGGATTTGAATTCGATATAATTCACGTCGAGTGAATATTTCTAAAAAATAGAAAGGAAAAAAAAAACTAGAATTGATGACACATGATTTGCGGCGTGGTGTCCGTCCAAGGAGATAGAGACGACGCAAGGGCACAGTTGCCGAGCACTGGTCATGGATGTTCCATGAATGTCTGTGAGGTGGAGGAGAAAAGAAAAACATGGAAGAGAATGAGAGGAGGGGATAAGAGAAAAGGAGGAGAATCCTTTAAATTAGTAGGTTTATATTTTTTTATTTTATTTTATTTTAGATTGTTTATATTTGTCTTTTCTTTTCTATTTTTGTATTTCTTGTTTATCTATTTTTGGTTCTTCATCTACACAAATGAAAAATTGTTTTGGGCCTCCTTCTTTCAGAGTAGGTAATTTGGTATTTGTTTTTTAAGTTGCAAATTTGTTAGGTTTTTTTTAAGTTGTTAGTTTGTTAGCTTTTATTTGGTTGTTGATAAAGGCACCCCCAAAAGTGATCCTAGACGACACAAACATTTTTTAGCTTTTCAATTCTCAAACTATCCTTTCAAGAAAATTCAGGGACAACACAAACTTAACATTAGGACTGGTCCTTGCTATGCTTAGGACTGTCAAATTTTTTTTACAGTCTTAAAGAAAAAAAATCAATCTTTGCGAATGAATGTAATTTTGACAATCCTAGCATGTTTACGAAAACCAATTTTTTTGACAGACATATATTTCTGATTTTCGTACCTTTAAAAGGCCATGTTTATGAGCCTTAGTGTTTTCGTAAGCTTGATTATTTTGGTTTAGCATCCTCCTCTATGAAAACTATTCATCAGTTGTGTGACAGCCTCTTACTAATATAGTAGTACTTTGTCATCTTCTACATCCCTCAACTTTGGCAAGCTATGTTTAGTATTGTCAGAAGAAGTAAATATGTCAGCTTGGTATTCTTCGGTCAAGTCAAACTTATCCAGAGAAAATTTCTTGTTGCACTTATAAGACCCAAAAGCCACAACCATTAGGACAAGGTTATGGATACTAGCAATGGCAATCTCTGGATTGCTAATAAAGATTGACATTGACGACGAGGTGGAGGAGGAAAAAAAACTAGTTTGTCAAGAGTAAGACAATCAGAAGGAATTGAATTAAGACCCTATCATAGATGTGCATAAAACTATAAAAAATTTGACATTTTTTGCTATGTTTAGGATTGTTAAAATATTTGACAGTCCTCCGTTGTCCCAAACAAAATTATTTCGGCTATGGAACTTCAAAACTCCACTAATGGAGGTTTCAACTTCAGAAATAGTGTCTTGGAGTATAACAAAAGCATGAATTACACATAAATCTATGAATTTAAACAAAAAAAATTCTAGATTTGAATGCAATGAGAGACGAGGGAAGAAAGATTTTTGGAAAAGAGTAAAAAAGTGAAGGAAAAAAAATTTGAATGAAAGTATACCTATTGATAAATGTATTGATCCCATGAGTAATTTTGTATCATCTCCGAGAACAAATTTTAACGGTGGCTACTAGGGCTGCAAACGAGCCAAGCTTTTGTAAGCTTGAGCTTGGCTTGACTAGAATTAATCGAGCTCGAGCTTGGTAAAAAAAATTATTTTAGAGCTTGAGCTTGGCTCAAGCTTGTTTATATTAAGCTTGAGCATGGCTTGGTTTGAGCTCGAGCTTGGCTTGATAAGCAAGCTTGATTCAAGCTTGAGACACAAGCTTGATAAGCTCAAAATCAAGATCATTAATTAGATTTCAAGCTCGCTCAACTTTATTTCAAGCTCATTAAGCTTGATTTCAAGCTTAACGGGCTCAATTTCAAGCTAGTTAGGTTTGAATTCAAGTACATATAATGTTAACAATTTATTTATAAAAATTTAATTAAAAAGGTTCCTTAAGATCAATTATAAGAATATATAAATATATAATGCACACAACCATATTGTTATGCAAACATATATAAAATTGGAATTCAATAAAGAACAAACGAGCTTCTAAACAAGCTCCTAAACGAGCTTCTATATGAGCCAGCTCACAAGCTCATAAACAAGCCAGCTCGCAAGCTCAAACGAGCCGAGTACTTCTAAGCTTGAGCTTGGCTCGTTTATTTAACGAGCTTGAAAATGAAGCTTGAGCTCAGCTTGTTTACTAAACGAGCCAAGCTCAAACGAGCTTTTATCGAGCCGAGCTTCGAGCAACGCGCGAAAGGCTTGGCTCATTTGCAGTCCTAGTGGCTACTACTTACATCCCTCCTAATATCAATTCAAATATATCAAAGAAAAGATTAAGGAAAACACTATCTGGTCCGTAGGCGGGCTAGATCGCACGCCAGGTGGCCGAAGCCCATTGCCCCCCCCCCCCCCCCCCCCGGCATGGATCTGCCAATGGGTGGCGCCACCTGGCGGCGGCGGGCTACTACTTACATCCCTCCTAATGTATATTAATTCAAATATATCAAAGAAAAGATTAAACCCAAAGGCTAGAGAACTCCCCGTATGAATTCCTTACCAGGCAACAAAGGTGATCTTGCTCTTTTAGCAGTTCTCGTCGATGACGAAGTAGAAAACAAAGACAACGTACCAGCACTCTTCTGCGGGCGGACAAGCATGCGGTAAAATCCTCATAGCTCTCGCATGGCTGACCCAGCTTGTCAATCTTGCATGAAAACGATGAAGCGGAAGTTCCTCTTCGCCTTCAGCTCCAAGAACTTCAGCTTGCATAATTTGTCGTCCACAACCATGCCCGATGTCGCGTTCGCCTTCACAGGAAACAATATAAATACGTCGAGATTAACAAGCATATCCGAAACATACAAAGTTTTAGACGTACGCCATTAGCATATCGTTACGGTTAAGGGAAATTAAGAGAGGCTTAGTTACCATGCTTGTTTTGGGATGAGATGAGATGTGAGCAGAAGAAGATGAGAGAAAATGGAGTGTAGGTTGGTGCGGTTGAAGGAACTAATGGGAGAGAAATTGAGGGAGAGAATGAGGGGTGGGAAGAATGGATGATAACAAAGATTGTAAGTTGATTGTGGTATTTTAGACCAAGTCATGAGTGATCGAGAGAGAACGTTTGCTCGTTTCTTCCTTCCTATCTTTGCTGAAACACATTGAGATCAAAGAGGTTCATTCATGTGTTCCCTCCAGCACCTTCTGAAAGTTAACCTGGGAAAGTAAAATTTTCATCCAAAGGGACAAAAATAACCTAATTTGCATCGTAGGAAAAATATTTGAAAAATTACAGTGGGAGGGAGTACTTGCCATCTCTGATGGCGGGCGTGTTAGGTTTGTGCTGACATGGTAAGGGACCGCCTTCACTCATGGTTTACGTGGCATGGGAGACCGCCATCACTGATGGCAGGTTGTGCTGGCGTGGCAGGAACCGCCATCTCTGATGGCGGGTTGGATGCTAACTGTTGGAAATTATTCCATTTTCTTCTTTTAAAAATCTGCAACCAAATAAAATAAAGTAAATGTTACCGGCCTCCGAAGAAGTTGCGCATGTAGCACTGCCCTAAGAGTTGATTCGGATCTATGCGCAGACTTTCTCCGAATGCTCCTAGTGGTGAAACCCCCGCTCTACCGGTATCTCCTCGTCACACACAACTTGGAAAGAGTGACCCGAACGTAGCATTGTTAGAAAACAACAAGAAACTTACAATTGCTTTAGAATTAAAAGGAGAGTACGAGAGAGAGAGAAAGAGAGAGAGAGAGAGTGGAGTTGTATCCTTTCCAATAGAAATATTGGCCTGTATATAGCAATGAACACATGCTAATAATATACAATAGAACCGGTATTTGGGGAAGGACTAATTCTCCAAGTTCACCCAAAGGAATAGGAATTAAGAGACTTGGTTTTTTGCTACCAAGCCCAACAACTTCCCCCCCAAAAAAAATCAAGTTCACTACAACAAAAAATCCTTTTATTGACGGCTAAAAAGCGTCATTAATGACGAACCATGACACTTTTTTTCAAAGCAACCGTTATGAAAACGGGTGTTATAAATATTTTTTAAAAGCGTTATCAAAAAACCGTCATGAATAGTTTCTATAAAAGCGTTATGAATAGTTAATATATAGTGCACAATTCAGGACATTTTGAAAGCGTTATGAATAGATAATCTGTATAAGCTCAATGGAGAACATTTATAACACTCAATATTACTGAACTCATCACATTTATAACGCTTAATACTGCACATTATATATTACTTTCCAAAAACTTCTCAATTCAATTTTAAAACAACAACTTTGAACTATATTCACAAAAAAACATCGAAATGTTATATCACCATCTTCATTACATTATCTCAAAATAGGGTATCCAAATACATATACAGTAGAAACTCTATAAAATAATACACTTGGGACCACCAAAATTTATTAATTAAAAGAGTTATTAATTAATCGATAAATTAATAATTATTAATTTATATATTAATTAATATTTTATTAATTTATAGTAAAATACTTACGTAGTTTACAAACACCTTTCAAGCTTCCACTTAATTATTGTATACAATGCATGTGTATATCAAATGAAGGGCCCAATTTGAAAGAAACCTTCAATCTCCCACCTTATTATGCTTCTTGTGTTCAGTGTATCACTTTATGGACATTAAAAATATTTTCTATATAGTAGTTTACAAACACCTTTCAAGCTTCCACTTAATTATTGTATACAATGCATGTGTATATCAAATGAAGGGCCCAATTTGAAAGAAACCTTCAATCTCCCACCTTATTATGCTTCTTGTGTTCAGTGTATCACTTTATGAACATTAAAAATATTTTCTATATTACTTTGTTTTAGCGAATTATTCAAGAAACCTTCATAAATCATTCATGTAATATGCTATATATAAGGAATTATTAATTTATATTTTATATGGGGTCTGAAGAAATTATCAAAAATGTATTATCTTATAATTTTAGCGAATTATTAATTTAGCACCCTATCCCCGAGTCGGGACCGGCCAAAAATATTATCTTAGAGAGTTTATTAAATAATCGAGTATTAATTTATAGAGTTTCTACTGTAGTTACAACTACTACTTAAATGGATCCTCAAAACAAGTAACTACTTTGGCTTCAACTTGAGCACATCAAAACTGTCAACATCACATGTAGCAAATCCCACCACTGCAATATTAGTTGCATCTTCATGTGCACCTGAGAAGGAAAATTAATACTAGTTAGCTATAATTCCACCACTGCATCTATAACAAGTATTATCAACACATTAAGATAAGACCAACTTACAAATTTGAAAATAGAGAGAGCTCTATGAGCTAATCTTCAAAAACTTCAATGACTAATACAACGAATATGACAACAACATATGGAAAAAGAAAAGAAAACTAATACAACGAATATGACAACAACATATAGAGAAAATATGTAGTAATTATGCATCACTGCAAAAAGTAAACCCTACAAAGCTCCAAAATAACTTCAGATAATGCTACAGAGATACCATCACCTGAAAAGTAGACATATTGAAGAGCACCACATTCATAAAGTTCTACAAAACAAAGTTTTATAGTACTTGTACCATTTGAATAAAAAAAATAGAAAAGCTTAGAATGTTTCAAGTCCAGAACTAGCAAACATGGGTAGAAGGAGGGTTACAAATCTCAAAATTCATGACAACTGAGAATGCTACTTGAAAAAAGACTTTTGAATACAGTCAACATATAGCTCATACCATGAAGGATAATAAAAACTTTGCCCAGTCCTTGCATGTTCATCTGCTATAAACTTAGAAGTATCATTGAACTCATAGCTCATGTTTCAATCTGCCTTTTACCAAGAAAAAAGAATTAAAAAGTATGTGAAGGGAGAGAAAATGATCAACCACCAATAGCTCAAGCAAACTTAACAATATATACTAAACTCCATGATAAAGTCATTCTCTGTTCGCTACAACAACAATAAATCCTTTTATACCACAAATTATTCTAGTTAAAAGCTATTGTTAACAACAAGTAGTCCTACTTAAAATAATTATTATTCAAGTTAAAATCTTTTAGCATGTGTAAGGATATTCACCATTGGAAGATCTCCCATATGGATAATACATAGTCCTGTTGACATGGAGACTTAAATACCTCGGCCTCATAGGGAAACCTAGAAGATCCGGAACTTGATACTTTACTAATCTCCTCCACAGCCTGAACCCAAGAAAATGAACAATAGTAAATTAAGAGGAAATAGCCACACACAGAAAAGACCAATTTCTTAGAATAGTCCTATTTACGAATTACTTCGATCCACTTTAAATGTACTTAACAGAAAACGTATTTAAACAGAATTTAGCATCAAGCAGAAAGTGTCAAAAACAAGCTTGATAATACACCACACTATTTCCACTCAACTCTCGAGCACCATCAGAGTACATCTCATGATAGATTTTAAGCATCACGGTCTTTTGATAGCATGCAACAACATTTCTTAGATAACCTTTGAAGACCATCAGAGCTTCCACTCTGTTCATGAAGCAACACCTATTTGTAACATGGTGTTTCTTCCATTCAGATTATGAATTAACAATAAGCAAACAGAAAATCACTCAATACTAGAAACTAGCATCAACAAAGGGAAGAAAGATGTTACGTTGCCTAGATATATTAGAAATTTTAGCAGAAAAGGGCTACACATTAGACAAAGCAGAACTTAAGCACAATAATCCAAACAGAAGAAATCTTCAAAAGATTGGGCATTTTCTGATAATATGTAATAGATGTAGAATCAAAGGGATATGTAAAGAAAACTGAAGATCGGATACCTTTAGAAATGGGATTGTCAAATGTGGATTTTGATGTTTACCAAGGACCTCCAACTCTGAAGAAACAGCTTGCATCTGTCGAAGTAAATATTTTCTAAGCAATTTCATCTAGCATAACATGAGAAAAACAAGAGTGGGAAAACAAAGAGAACTAAAAGAATATTTAAATTCTACAAAACTGAAAACATAAATCTAGATAGGACATGTAATTCAAACACATGACAATGTAGGTTACTATAGTAGTTGACAAAAACATCAAGTAAAGCATGTCCAAGCAAACACATGCATGGACGTACAATGTGTGTATATATATAGAATGTCAAAACTCAGAAGCCAATAGCAAGGAACCTTCAGAAATTAATGATCAAGTGAAGTGTATACATACCTCATTATCAGTTTGAATACCTCCTATTTTTGTTCAGAATCTCAATTGCTCTCACTTCCTTTTCCTGGTATAATAATATGGATATCTCAGGATTTATTGGAAGTTCATAATATTAAAAGAACTTGTAGTTATGAAAGGCAGATAATAACAAGCATTTTGGTAAACATTTGTTGTTAAATGTCAGTTTCGATAACTTATGTCATTTAGGAAATTAATGACTACTTTATTTAGAATTAGTTAAACAATGACCAACTCCAGGTTTAGTGCAACATTTGCCAGATACTGCTTACTAGTCCTAAATACATGCTAACCATACGTTCTTGAACATTTTGCACAAAATAATGCATGTTTGGTTGTTTACTGTAGCACCATTGACCATCGTCTAATTTATGAGAAAAATAAGGAAACAAAATGATATTAAAAAGACAGTAAGTAAACAAACAGAAAAACAAAAATGTTTTTTGATCCAATCAGTAGGAATCCATAGAAAAGGCAATGTTAAGCATGATGTTTTTTATCCAATCAGTATCCATGAATTATCTATTGATAATTGAAAACATAAGATCTCTTACATGCTAAATGTCATTTTTGTGTTCTCTTCTTAGAAATTATGCAAACATGAGTTTATTTTCGGGAGAAATTAATTTGGGCCTATGTTTGCACTGTATTAGGGATTGCAATAATAACTTTGCTAAGAAGCTAGATACATCCCAGCAATAGATAATGACATCATAAACCAATACATATCCAAAAACTTAGCACTGTATATGACAACAATAACAATCAAACATTCAAATAAAATTAATTGAGTGTTTTAAAGGATCCCTTGGCAACATTTATTAGACCATCCCATAGGCTCATTAACTCTCATAAGTCGTTTAGATCAATACTTTCAAGGCAAGGCAGAGCACTATACCATATTGGCCTTCTACTTTTGTACCTCCCCTTCCCGAAAATATTTTTGAAATATTTATTTATTCATTTATTTGATTTAATAGTGAAATTAGAATTTTGTAAATAATTATTAAATTATTATTATGATAGATGAATTTAGCCACAGATGAGTTTTGGAGTACAAGACGACTAGGAATCATGGCACGGATAGTGCAGTAGCGTGTTTTGACTAGTGTTTAGCCATGGTAGGGGAAGGCCGAGTCATAGGATTGTTCTAACTAGGAAAACCAGGCCAAGTTACGACTTAACCCTATAAAACTTTTTAATTAATTATTAATTATATTATTGACTTATAGGAGACCCGATTTGTGTCGATTTAGTCCGGAATGGACCCAAGCCAAGCAGAAACCCTTGTAGTGATACAGTGCATCCAAAGACAGACCATGTAGGAATATGTTATGTGTGTACAAATATTTCTTAACTAATTTAGGACTTGACATATGTTTTTTAGATATTTAATTATTGTAAAAAAATTGGTATTATTATTATTAAATAGCGTTTTGTAATAATTGTATGATTTTCTGAGCCAGATAAAGAGTATGCTGGTTAGGTTCCTACTTGATTCTCCTTGCTAATGCCATTTCTGTATCTGTGTACTAATGCTATTCGACTTTTGATAAAGTACGTTTTACTTACTAGTTAGGTCTCTTTCAAAAAGAGTCCTTGATAGTGTTATTTCTATTTTCCTTTTTCACTTTCCTTCCTCAATTGTAATTGTAGTGGCCCTTTTCCTTCAGTTCAACTTATCTGTTTATATATTTTGAGTTTGCTTCATGTGGGGTCCTTCTTAATAATGGTGGAGGCCTTCTGGTGTCAACCAAATCTAATGCCTCTCCTAACAAGTCCATGCATTGACCTGTGGCCAATACAACTGATAGCACTAGTACCTGTATTTGAACTTGAATTGAGCCCATTTAGCTTGGGTGTCAGTTGTGTGTCTGTGACTATGTTATTACGTTAACCTTGTGTTTCGGGCATGTACTAATGTACATGTGGTGATTCGCACAATAAAATTCAGGAGGTTTCCTTGAGTATGATGGAGACCATTATCTCACATGTTCAACTAGTCTATATGCTATCTACTTATGTCATTTGCTCAAATATTACTTACACACTAAAACTAAGTATTGCATCTGTGTTAAACCTGCCATTACAACAAAGACCGTACTCAAACCCATCAACTACTAACTATATTTTGGACCTACCTTACTAAATAGAGAATAGACAGCCCTGTGGCTGATTAGATGCGATTAATGAAATTGCTTCTTTGGGCTAGCCAACCGAGCAACCCCTAACCCAGCTGTAGCAACCCAAGCAAACCCAGCCAAGTCAGCCCGAACAGAACTTCCCCCACCCCACACATGAGCCAGGCCCAACTTCCTTTTTCCCTTCCCTATATAGATGGAGAACCGTTCAAAGGAAGCCCTAGCCGCACGCGCATGACTTCCCTTTCATCTTCTTCTACATCTCGCCTTCGGTTGCGTGAGCGCGCCGCCCCGATAGTGCCGCCAACCGGCAACCTCTAAAGTGCAGCAACCGTCCGACCACCCTCGAGTAGCGCATCACTGCTCGACAACCCTGAAATCCACGAGTACCATTAGCCAGCCGGCGGGAGCCAAGCATCATGACACTACCAAGTCAGACGGTGCACAGTGTGCACCGATGAAAACCGAAGTATGCCTGGACAGCTCCGAGCCAACTTCCTCTCATCCCTTGCCTTGATGAGAGCTCAATACTAGTGCTCTGCCAACATAAGGGAAGAGAAGGCAGTAGGAACCGAGAACCGTCCTGCGCGTGTCGTCTGCCGAGAGAACCGTTGTAACCATCGTTGAATGATCACCATGCGCCCTACCATCGGCACGCGTGGTAGTGACCTCATCGTTCGAACGCCGCACACGACCTCTCTTGTTTGCAAACTCGTCTGGGACTGTCGACTTCCCATCGACCAAAACTGTCGACCGCATATTTTGTACAAGTTTCTGTCACGACGGGTCCTACAAAACCGATCCTGTATTCACGCATGAAGACTCACGATCGAGCCAGGTGAGGCAGGTGGCACAACTACGTACGACAGAAAGCATCAACCTAGCCTTGAGCCATCAAAGTGGTCGATAAGCCTCCTCCATGGGTCGGTAAGCGTATCGCTACATTACCGACTGAACCATGGCTCTCCACATCCGCCACGCCAACTGAAGACCCGACCTTGCCTCTGCCAACGATGCCAGAGCTCATGTAGACCACATGAGTCGAGTCTCCTTCCACAGAGCCGTTTTCCTATGATCACGTAGAGGAGAAAGGAATAAGGAAGAAGGAACTTGAATCCTTATTGATGACATTAAATGAGGTAATTTACAGAATACCCCCCCCCCCCCATATCAATTTGATTTGTAACCAAGTTGCCCTCTAATATATCATAAAAGCTTTTATATAAATATACTGTATATGCACTCTCTTATTACTAGAAAATATTTTATATACTCTTAAATTTAATACTCAGATTTATTTTATAGTCATAATTCATAATTTCCTTCTGAATGTGACTACTAGTTACATTGTAATTATTTATAATATATATAACTAGTGGACCTATGTACTCTTATTTATTACATAAACCTTTCGCATATGCATTTATATATGTATATCTTTCTTCTATATATGAATTATTTAAATATACACTTATATAATGTTATCTTGATATAGTAGACTACCTAACCACTATTACAAGAATAGTTGGATCTAGTAGAGTATATATTAAAATATATTGGTAGGATATTAATCTTGTGTTTATAATATGTGTTCTTCATTAGGTCTTGGATTAAGAGCGGACTCGGACAACTTGCAGGCAAGTATACCTTGCCTTCCTCTACAGTTTTACTCGCAAGCATTTCCTTTTATTTTTCAGTCATTTGATTGTTATGGACATGTGCTTTCCGTGTTATTTTCTGTGGAGTTGTTTTCATTGTTTATAGCCGTGTTCAGTTTAGCCTTGTGTTTTTATGCTTGGAGTTCTCACCGGTACCTTGCTTGAGTCGTGTCATAGGACGAGTACGTGTAGTGAACTGCCATAGCCTTGATTATCGTTGTACACAACCAGAGAGTTCATACTCGGGACGAGGGTTGTTTGGTGCACCAGAGAGTCCACACACGGGACGAAGGTGTTTGTCGTGATCATTGGCACCAGAGAGTCCACACTCGGGACGAGGGTTGACCAATTCACACCAGAGGGTCCACACACGGGACGAGGGTGTCTTGCCGTGAGCTAACCAGAGAGTCCACTCTCGGGATGAGGGTTAGTGCTTAGTTCAAACCAGAGAGTCCACACTCGGGACAAGGGTTTGTTCTTCCTTTGATCTCGTGTTTCGTTCATCCGGCAGTTCATTTACGCGTAGTTGTTCTAGTGTTCGTGTGTTCGTGTTCGTAGTCATTTGTCGTGTTTCTGTTTTTCTTGTTTATCTTTCTTGCGCATGATAAAACTGTTAGATAGGCATGTATATTATGTATCTTGCTATGTCCTCTGAGGACCTGATGATCTCCTCAGGTTTAGCGATTGCATGGAGTTAGCTAGTAGTTCTGGATGGCGGAGGAAGTTGCGACTCTTGTAGGATTCAGGTATCATGATTACGTTTGTTATCCTTTCGTGCTTTCTTACATTATCATATTTCCTGATTCAGTTTTAGACTCTTGTTACTATCATTAGAGTCTTATCGGACATATATGCTAGTGGGCTGCAGACCACGACCCATACTTGTTCATTCTTGCTTATTATTCTTATTGTGGATTGAGATATAGATTTGTTTGCTATGATTTGGCAGTATACCATAACCTTGACAGCGTTTACGTATTCGAGTTGGGCTGGAGTCCGTTCGATATGTAGCTGGCTTGCTCAAGAGCTTGCGTCCGAAAAGCGGGTGCGGGTCGTGACAAGTTTTTTTGGTGGCCCATGCAGGTCAGAGCATATCGTATCGGTTACGTAACTGTACTGGTACGAGCCTGCGCAACTGACTGAACCCTTAGAAATCTCAATCCACTCTGCCTTGAAAATTTTTCTAGAAATTCCCTACGTCCTTGAAAACTCCATATTTGTTCTCGATTATACTTCCTTGTTGTCTTTACCATTGATTCTCGTCCCTTCCTATTTCGGAGTGATGAATATTCGTGTTGTCTAGAATTTATCAGAAATTCTTAGATTATAGTATAATATAGTTGGATGATTTGATTTTGGTCGCGTGATAGATATGAGGGTATTAGAAATACCATATGCTGTAAATATCTATGGATAGTGATGTAGCAACTAGTTGGATGTTACAAGATTTTAGTGACCGTATTTTGAGGAGTAGTATGACCAAAGGTGGGCAGAAGTTCTCAAGTATTCGGGGTTATAAAATGGATAGAGAGGGTTATAAATTATTTTTGAAAATTTAAATTTGAGGAGATTAAGGTAATAGTAGACTTCAAATTTTAAGGACTTGTTATGCACTAGAATTTCGAGGACGAAATTATTTTAAGGTGGGTAGATTTGTAGCTCCCCTTCCCGGAAATATTTCTGAAATATTTATTTATTCATTTATTTGATTTAATAGTGAAATTAGAATTTTGTAAATAATTATTAAATTATTATTATGATAGATGAATTTAGCCACAGATGATTTTTGGAGTACAAGACGACTAGGAATCATGGCACGAATAGTGCAGTAGCATGCTTTGACTAGTGTTTAGCCATGGTAGGGGAAGGCCGAGTCATAGGATTGTTCTAACTAGGAAAACCAGGCCAAGTTACGACTTAACCCGATAAAACTTTTATTTAATTATTAATTATAATATTGACTTATATGAGACCCGATTTGTGTCGATTTAGTCCGGAATGGACCCAAGCCAAGCACAAGCCCTTGTAGTGAGACAGTGCATCCAAAGACAGACCATGTAGGAATATGTTATGTGTGTACAAATATTTCTTAACTAATTTAGGACTTGACATATGTTTTTTAGATATTTGATTATTGTACAAAATTGGTATTATTATTATGAAATAGTGTTTTGTAATAATTGTATGATTTTCTGAGCCAGATAAAGAGTATGTTGGTTAGGTTCCTACTTGATTCTCCTTGCTAATGCCATTTCTGTATCTGTGTGCTAATGCTATTCGACTTTTGATAAAGTACGTTTTATTTACTAGTTAGGTCTCTTTCAAAAAGAGTCCTTGATAGTGTTATTTCTATTTTCCTTTTTCACTTTCCTTCCTCAATTGTAATTGTAGTGGCCCTTTTCCTTCAGTTCAACTTATCTGTTTATATATTTTGAGTTTGCTTCATGTGGGGTCCTTCCTAATAATGGTGGAGGCCTTCTGGCGTCAACCACATCTAATGCCTCTCCTAACACAAGTCCATGCATTGACCTGTGGCCAATACAACTGATAACTCTAGTACCTGTATTCGAATTGGAATTGAGCCCATTTAGCTTGGGTGTCAGTTGTGTGTCTGTGACTATGTTATTACGTTAACCTTGTGTTTCGGGCATGTACTAATGTACATGTGGTGATTCGCATAATGAAATTCAGGAGGTTTCCTTGAGTATGATGGAGACCATTATCTCACATGTTCAACTAGTCTACATGCTATCTATTTTATGCTATTTGCTCAAATATTACTTACACACTAAAACTAAGTATTGCATCTGTGTTAAACCTGCCATTACAACAAAGACCGTACTCAAACCCATCAACTACTAACTATATTTTGGACCTACCTTACTAAACAGAGAATTGACAGCCCAGTGGCTGATTAGAAGCGATTAACGAAATTGCTTCTTTGGGCTAGCCAACCGAGCAACCCCTAACCCAGCTGTAGCAACCCAAGCAAACCCAGCCAAGTCAGCCCGAACAAAACATCCCCCACCCCACATAAGAGCCAGGCCCAACTTCCTTTTTCCTTCCCTATATAAATAGAGAAACCGTTCAAAGGAAGCCCTAGCCGCACACGCATGACTTCCCTTTCATCTTCTTCTCCATCTCGCCATTGGTTGCGTGAGCGCGCCGCCCCGATAATGCCTCCAATCGACGACCTCCGAAGTGCAGCAACCGTCCGACCACCCTCGAGTAGCGCATCACTGCTCGATAACCCGAAAATCCTCGAGTACCATTGGCCAGCCGGCGGGAGCCAAGCATCATGACACTACCAAGTCAGCCGGTGCACAGTGTGCACCAATGGAAACCGAAGTATGCCTGGACAGCTCCGAGCCAACTTCCTCTCATCCCTTGCCTTGATGAGAGCTCAATACTAGTGCTCTGCCAACATAAGGGAAGAGAAGGCAGCAGGAACCGAGAACCGTCCTGCGCGTGTCGTCTGCCGAGAGAACCGTTGTAACCATCATTGAATGATCACCATGCGCCCTACCATCGGCACGCGTGGTAGTGACTTCGTCGCTCAAACGCCGCACACGACCTCTCCTATTTGCAAACTCGTCTGGGACTGTCGACTTCCCATCGACCAAAACTGTCGGCCGCCTATTTTGTACAAGTTTTCGTCACGACGGGTCCTGCAGAACCGACCCTGTATTCACGCATGAAGACTCACGATCGAGCCAGGTGAGGCAGGTGGCACAACTACGTACGACAGAAAGCATCAACCTAGCCTTGAGCCATCGAAGTGGTCGATAAGCCTCCTCCATGGGTCGGTATGCGTATCGCTACAGTACCGACTAAACCATGGCTCTCCACATCAGCCACGCCAACTGAAGACCCGACCTTGCCTCTGCCAACGATGCCAGAGCTCATGTAGACCACATGAGTCGAGTCTCCTTCCACAGAGCCGTTCTCCTATGATCACGTAGAGGAGAAAGGAATAAGGAAGAAGGAACTTGAATCCTTACTGATGACATTAAATAAGGTAATTTATAGAATACCCCCCATATCAATTTGATTTGTAACCAAGTTGCCCTCTAATATATCATAAAAGCTTTTATATAAATATACTGTATATGTACTCTCTTATTACTAGAAAATATTTTATATATTCTCTTAAATTTAATACTTAAATTTATTTTATAGTTATAATTCATAATTCTTTCTTGTCACGCCCCAGAACCAGAATACTGGAGAGCGGGGGCAGACATAGCCAGCTACGTATATTGAAGTGTAACCCACATCGCTATACGGTCACGGCTGTCTAGATACATGAGGGTTTAACTATAAGCCAGCAGTCTCTTAAGGTCATGAACAAGCCTATTGTCTCAATCGGTAAAAATCTCCACCCTATCTCCATACAAATAGTGCCTCCACAACTTAAGTGCAAATACTACTGCTACCAGCTCCAAGTTATGGGTTGGGTAATTCTTCTCATGATCACGAAGTTGTCGTGACGCATAAGCTATTACCTTCCCATGCTGCATCAGAACACATCCTAGACCTTTGCCTGAAGCATCATAATACACTGAGAATCCTCCGGTTCCATCGGGATGCGTGAGAATAGGAGATGTTATCAATCCTTGCTTCAACTGTTTAAAAAAACTCTGACACTCTACTGTCCAAGCAAACTGCACATCCTTGCGGGTCAACTGCGTCAATGGCACTGATATTCGAGCAAAATCTGAAACAAACTGCCGGTAGTAGCCGACCAATCCAAGAAAACTACGAACTTCTGCAATGGTGCTGGGTACTGGTCATGACTCAATAGCCACAATCTTCTGGGGATCTACTTCTACTCCTCCTCTGGTAATGATATGACCCAAGTACGAAATATGATCGAGCTAGAACTCGTATTTACTGAACTTGGCATACAACTGGTGCTCCCTGAGAGTCTGAAGAACCACACGGAGATGTTGCTCATGCTCCGCCTCACTCTTGTTGTAGACCAGGATGTCATCCAAGAACACAATCAAAAACTGATCCAAATAAGGCATAAAGATGCGATTCATGAGATCCATGAATACTGCCGGCGCATTGGTTGCTCCAAAGGGCATAACAAGGAACTCCCAATGCCCATATCTCGATCTAAAAGCTGTCTTCGGGATATCCTGCTCTCTAACTCTAATCTGATGATAACCTGAGCGTAAGTCGATCTTCGAAAATACTGACGCCCCCTTGAGTTGATCAAACAAGTCATCTATCCTCGGGAGAGGGTATCTGTTCTTGATTGTCACTGAGTTCAAGGTACGATAATCAACACATAACCTGGACGTACCATTCTTCTTTTTCACAAGAAGCATCGGGGCTCCCCAAGGCGATCCACTAGCACGAATGAATCCCTTGGTTCTGAGTTCCTCAATCATCTTGTACAATATCTCCAATTCTGACGGTGCCATCCTGTAGACTCTCTCTGACACTGGGGCTGTCCCAGGAATCAAGTCTATGGTGAACTCGATCTCCCGTTCTGGCAGAACACCTGGAAGGTCTTTCGGGAAAACATCTGGAAACTCATCGACTATCCTGGGCAACTGAACTGCTGCTACTGCCATCCGCAATATCGGAGAAGAAGACTCAACTTCACCTCGAGAAAAGGAAAAATCCGGCTCGCCTGGAATGCTAAAAACAACCCTGCCAATGTGGCAGTCTATTCTAGCATACTATTTCCTCAACCAATTCATCCATAGGACCACATCATAATCGGCCATCGAGAACTCTATCAATCTAGCGGGAAATTCTCTACCGCTAACTACGATCCGACACGAGAAAAACACTCTATCTACTCCCACGATCTGTTACCAGTAAGTATATTGAGCCTTACTGATAATGACTCAGGCTCCAATCCTACCCATATCGCGAATCGTGCAGACATAAAAGAATACGATGCACCAGAATCAAATAAAGCTGAAGCTGGAAAGGAGTTGATGAGAATAGTACCTGGCACAACTACGTACGACAGAAAGCATCACCCTAGCCTTGAGCTATCGAAGTGGTCGATAAGCCTCCTTCATGGGTCGGTAAGCATATCGCTACAGTATCGACTGAACCATGGCTCTCCACATCAGGCACGCCAACTGAAGACCCAACCTTGCCTCTGCCAACGATGCCAGAGCTCATGTAGACCACATGAGTCGAGCCTCCTTCCACAGAGCCGTTCTCCTATGATCACGTAGAGGAGAAAGGAATAAGGAAGAAGGAACTTGAATCCTTACTGATGACATTAAATGAGGTAATTTACAGAATACCCCCCATATCAATTTGATTTGTAACCAAGTTGCCCTCTAATATATCATAAAAGCTTTTATACAAATATACTGTATATGTACTCTCTTATTACTAGAAAATATTTTATATATTCTCTTAAATTTAATACTCAGATTTATTTTATAGTTATAATTCATAATTCCTTCTTGTCACGCCCCAGAACCGAAATACTGGAGAGCGGGGGCAGACATAGCCAGCTACGTATATTGAAGTGTAACCCACCTCGCTATACGGTCACGGCTGTCTAGATACATGAGGGTTTAACTACAAGCCAGCAGTCTCTTAAGGTCATGAACAAGCCTATTGTCTCAATCACAAGCAAGTAAGTAAAAGTTACAAGATGTATGATCATTAAATATACAATAGTAAGACGTCCCAAACATTACATATTCAGCTGATCATGAAGCTAGTCGTTACAAAATGTCAGGACTAGCAAGAGTTTAGTCATACATGATCAACCCTAGGATCTGTCAATCATGTTACAGCCCGTAGGCAGATAGTAAGTAAAAGCACAATCGAGCTAAACAGGTGCTCGTCGGCTAAACGCCTCAAAAAAATATGTTTACAATAAAGTGGGAGATCAAAAATAAACTCACCCGTTGCCCAGATTACGCCTGGTGTGCACTATCGGACAGGAAACTCGGTAGATCCTCTAGTGCTGCTCTAAATTTTGGCCATACAAAACCAGCTGGGTCAGATCCCAGAAAGAGCAAGTGCCACAAAGGAGGCTTCACTTAGGAACTAAAACCAGCAATCAGCACAAGAGTTTAAATAAAAGTAAGAACTGGAAATAAAGAAAATACATCAGGATGATATACGACGAGATAACCATGGAACTATTCAGATAACCAGGTTACAACCCATAAACCAAACAAGGACCGGGGTTGTAACCCTTCGTCTGAACAGAACTTGGAATTCTTGCCATTTATCGATAAAATAAATACAGGCATTCTGGTCATGCAGTAATCTGGAACAGGATCAGGGCAAGACTAGACTGGTTAGACTCCATCCAATCATTTCACGGCCAAGCAAGAATTACGGCTTGATACTTTAACTAACTAGGGTTGTCACAAGCCTATTTACTAACAAGTTGCAGTGAGATTATTCTACAGCCACAAGCCCTGCAGACCATCCAGGTACCCAGGTCGAAAGATTAGGATTGAATTCAGGTGGGTACATCGTCCAGGAAACGCATGTACCCTTAAGTAGCTTGAAGGGTGCAACACATGACAGTGTGCTGGAAATGTGCCCTACTCGACGGCAGGCTACAGATCCCAGGAGCGCCCAGGTAACGGGATTGCCTGTAGCTGGAAAATCTCTTCATGACTACTGTGTAATTCTAGTTATTAACCTTAGTCCATTTTAGTAGGTACTCCTGACCGTGGTACTCAGGAGCCCCTGTCCTAGACATGATGCAAGACAGGACTGGTTTATTTGTACAAGCACAATCGCCCACGGTGTCCATGTTATTTATACAGGTCATGTCATGTCAGGTAGCTGTCGCAACAGCTGTTCAAGATAAATCATGTCAGGTTATCAGGTCAAGTGTACTTGTCAGGAGTGTGCCGCGACGGGCTACTATCAGGTCGTGTCATGCTTACTTGTCAGGAATCCACCCCTACGGGTCACTATCATGTCATGTTCAATTATCATGCGACCTGCAGGGGAGAAACTCCATGCGACTGAAATGAATTGGACCCATGCGGCTGAGAGAAAGGAAAGCTCATGCGGCAGGAAGGGGGGACAGCATATGCGGCTACGGAAAGAGGAAAGCATATGCGGCTGGGGCAACAACCCATGCGGCAGGGACAAGAGCGGAGCCATGTGGCTAAAAGTGTGCGCTTATGCGGCTCACGAGGGATGCTTCGCCTATGCGGCTACGGTAAGCAGGGCTTTATGCGGCTGGGTCGAACAGTCTTATACGGATAGGCTCAATGCGCCTAAGCGGCTAAGGACAACCTCAGTATTATGCGGCTGAGAAGTGACTCGGTCTATGCGGCCAAGAAGAAGTAGGCTTATGCGGCTAAAAGTTCATCCCGTCATGCGGCTGGAAGAACACTTGCCACATGAAATGTTCATGCGGTCAAGTCAAGCACTGTTCTTCTTCTCCATATTTCAGAGAAGAACACCATGAACCCAAGCTTCCAAGCTCCATAAAACCTTCATCCAGAGTCCAAATCTGAACTTCCATAGGTCAAAATGGGTCAGAATGAAATTCTCTACAACATGGAACCTTCAAATCTTAGAAATAACAAGATTAAGTAGATCAAAACCCAAGAAATCCAAAAATAAGATAACTTAGATTTACAAGAATCCGACTATGGAAAGTAAAAATGCCAAGTACTAAAGTATGTTAGAATGTTGTAAAGAAGAAAATGGAACAATAAAATTAGAGTTCCTCCATGAAGCAAGTTGCACTATCCTAGACCTCTCTCTCTCTCTCTCTCTCTGGTAGGTGAAGAAGTAAATGGAAGGAGAAGAAGAGGTTAATGAAGAGAGAGAAAGAAGAATGGGTTAATAAATGGGGATGGTGGTGGTAGGTAGGTGGTTCTCTCCTAGGTTCATAATGAACCAAGCAAACCAAGCCAAGCCGAACCAACCCAAGAATAAACCAAGCCATGAGGAAAAGTCAAGCAAGGAATCATGCAATACAAGATAAAATACGTATACGTATTCCAAATACGTAATACGAACTACATGCATTACAACTCTACCCACCTTAAAAGAATTCTGTCCTCAGAATTTAATCATGAGGCTAGAGAGACAAGGACAAGCTATATTAATCACAAGCAAGCATTAAGTAGGCAAGCAATCATTCATTCAAGCAAGAAATCGAAGGCATGAGGCATAAGGAGGACATTATACCTCACGAGTCAAACAGGTCGGGATATCGCGATCGAATATCATCCTCACGCTCCCACGTTGACTCACCCAAAGAGTGATGACCCCAAGCAACTCGGACTAACTTGATAGTCTTGTTCTTGAGTGTCTTCTCTCTCCGGTCCAATATAGACACGGGCCGCTCCTCATACGAATGGTTGGTACCAACAACCAATTCCGAATGATCCAAGATATGGCTCGGGTCCTGGATATACCGTCGTAATTGGGATATATGGAATACGTCATGCACATCGTTTAGCGACGGCGGAAGAGCGAGACGATAGGCTACATCTCCTACTCGCTCCAGAATATCGAACGATCCTATATACCTAGGACTAAGCTTTCCCCGCACGCCGAAATGAATGGCGCCACAGTTAGGCGAAATCCTCAGGAATACATGATCGCCGACCGAAAACTCGAGAGGACGCCGATGAGAATCGGCCCAATGACGCTGGCGATCTTGGGCAACTCGAAGGTGATCTCTGACTCGCCTGACCACTTCAACGGTCTGAGCAATCATTTCTGGACCGAGCATCTGCCTCTCTCCAACATCATCCTAGGCTAACGGGGATCTGCACTTCCTGCCATACAGTGCCTCGAACGGTGCCATCTGGATACTGGCCTGGAAACTGTTGTTGTACGAGAACTCTACCAGGTGCAGGTGCAGGTGATCTTCCTACGAACCACCAAAGTCGAGTGTACATGACCGCAACATATCTTCAAGAGTCTAGATCGTACGCTCCGACTGACCATCTGTCTACGGATGATACGCTGAACTAAACTGGAGACGAGTCCGCAAACTCTTCTGCAGGCTACGCCAAAAGTGCGACGTAAACCTTGAATCCCGGTCCGAGGTGATACTGACTGGAACACCGTACAATCTAACGATCTACTTGAGATACATCTCCGCTAGCTGAGCCGTCGACTGACCAACTCTGAATGGGAGAAAGTGAGCTACCTTCGTGAGCCGGTCAACTATAACCCAAATAACATCTCTACCAGCTGGGGATCTAGGTAATCCAGTCACAAAATCCATGGTTACATGCTCCTACTTCCATTCTGGAATTGACAAGGGCTGAAGAAGTCCAGCCGGTCTCTGATGTTCAGCTTTAACCTGTTGGCAAACCAAACACCGAGAGACAAACCGAGCTATCTCCCGCTTCATGCCATTCCACCAGAAGTGTTGACGGATATCCCGGTACATCTTCGTACTGCCAGGATGGATGAAATACTGAGAACTGTGCACCTCTGACATGATCTCCTGTCTGATATCTCCACTGGGTACACAAAGACGATTACCATATCGAAGTGTACCATCCTCATGAATGCACAACTCTGGTCTTCGTCCTGCCTCAAACTCAGCTTTAAGTCGCTGAAGCTTAGAATCTGTTGACTGCGCCATCCGGATCCTCTCGACTATGGTGGAATGAGCTTGCATACTAGCCATCAATGCCACACTGGAAGGGAGAACAACTTCTATACCCATCTGCTAAAGATCGGCTAACAGTTCTGGCTGTGCTGTTAGGAAATAAACTCCGGCTCTTCTGCTCAAAGCATCTGCAATGACGTTGGCCTTCCCAGGATGATACTGCAAGTTGACATCATAATCCACAAGAAGCCCTAGCGATCTCCTCTGACGCATGTTAAGATCTTTCTGGGTGAAAACATACTTCAGGCTCTTGTGGTCGGTAAAAATCTCCACCCTATCTCCATACAAATAGTACCTCCACAACTTAAGTGCAAATACTACTGCTGCCAGCTCCAAGTTATGGGTTGGATAATTCTTCTCATGATCACGAAGTTGTCGTGACGCATAAGCTATTACCTTCCCATGCTGCATCAGAACACATCCTAGACCTTTGTCTGAAGCATCATAATACACTGAGAATCCTCCGGTTCCATCGGGAAGCGTGAGAATAGGAGATGTTATCAATCCTCGCTTCAACTGTTTAAAAAAACTCTGACACTCTACTGTCCAAGCAAACTGCACATCCTTGCGGGTCAACTGCGTCAATGGCACTGATATTCGAGCAAAATCTGAAACAAACTGCCGGTAGTAGCCGGCCAATCCAAGAAAACTACGAACTTCTGCAACGGTGCTGGGTACTGGCCATGACTCAATAGCCACAATCTTCTGGGGATCTACTTCTACTCCTCCTCTGGTAATGATATGACCCAAGTACGAAATATGATCGAGCCAGAACTCGTATTTACTGAACTTGGCATACAACTGGTGCTCCCTGAGAGTCTGAAGAACCACACGGAGATGTTGCTCATGCTCCGCCTCACTCTTGTTGTAGACCAGGATGTCATCCAAGAACACAATCAAAAACTGATCCAAATAAGGCATAAAGATGCGATTCATGAGATCCATGAATACTGCCGGCGCATTGGTTGCTCCAAAGGGCATAACAAGGAACTCCCAATGCCCATATCTCGATCTAAAAGCTGTCTTCGGGATATCCTGCTCTCTAACTCTAATCTGATGATAACCTGAGCGCAAGTCGATCTTCGAAAATACTGACGCCCCCTTGAGTTGATCAAACAAGTCATCTATCCTCGGGAGAGGGTATCTGTTCTTGATTGTCACTGAGTTCAAGGTACGATAATCAACACATAACCTGGATGTACCATTCTTCTTTTTCACAAGAAGCATCGGGGCTCCCCAAGGCGATCCACTAGCACGAATGAATCCCTTGGTTCTGAGTTCCTCAATCATCTTGTACAATATCTCCAATTCTGACGGTGCCATCCTGTAGACTCTCTCTGACACTGGGGCTGTCCCAAGAATCAAGTCTATGGTGAACTCGATCTTCCGCTATGGCAGAACACCTGGAAGGTCTTTCGGGAAAACATCTGGAAACTCATCGACTATCCTGGGCAACTGAACTGCTGCTACTGCCATCCGCAATATCGGAGAAGAAGACTCAACTTCACCTCGAGAAAAGGAAAAATCCGGCTCGCCTGGAATGCTAAAAACAACCCTGCCAATGTGGCAGTCTATTCTAGCATACTGTTTCCTCAACCAATTCATCCCTAGGACCACATCATAATCGGCCATCGGGAACTCTATCAATCTAGCGGAAAATTCTCTACCGCTAACTACGATCCGACACGAGAAAAACACTCTATCTACTCCCACGATCTGTTACCAGTAAGTATATTGAGCCTTACTGATAATGACTCAGGCTCCAATCCTACCCGTATCGCGAATCGTGTAGACATAAAAGAATACGATGCACCAGAATCAAATAAAGCTGAAGCTGGAAAGGAGTTGACGAGAATAGTACCTGGCACAACTACGTACGACAGAAAGCATCACCCTAGCCTTGAGCTATCGAAGTGGTCGATAAGCCTCCTTCATGGGTCGGTAAGCATATCGCTACAGTATCGACTGAACCATGGCTCTCCACATCAGCCACGCCAACTGAAGACCCGACCTTGCCTCTGCCAACGATGCCAGAGCTCATGTAGACCACATGAGTCGAGCCTCCTTCCACAGAGCCGTTCTCCTATGATCACGTAGAGGAGAAAGGAATAAGGAAGAAGGAACTTGAATCCTTACTGATGACATTAAATGAGGTAATTTATAGAATACCCCCCATATCAATTTGATTTGTAACCAAGTTGCCCTCTAATATATCATAAAAGCTTTTATACAAATATACTGTATATGTACTCTCTTATTACTAGAAAATATTTTATATATTCTCTTAAATTTAATACTCAGATTTATTTTATAGTTATAATTCATAATTCCTTCTTGTCACGCCCCAGAACCGGAATACTGGAGAGCGGGGGCAGACATAGCCAGCTACGTATATTGAAGTGTAACCCACCTCGCTATACGGTCACGGCTGTCTAGATACATGAGGGTTTAACTACAAGCCAGCAGTCTCTTAAGGTCATGAACAAGCCTATTGTCTCAATCACAAGCAAGTAAGTAAAAGTTACAAGATGTATGATCATTAAATATACAATAGTAAGGCGTCCCAAACATTACATATTCAGCTGATCATGAAGCTAGTCGTTACAAAATGTCAGGACTAGCAAGAGTTTAGTCATACATGATCAACCCTAGGATCTGTCAATCATGTTACAGCCCGTAGGCAGATAGTCAGTAAAAGTGCAATCGAGCTAAACAGGTGCTCGTCGGCTAAACGCCTTAAAAGAATATGTTTACAATAAAATGGAAGATCAAAAATAAACCCACTCGTTGCCCGGATTACGCCTGGTGTGCACCATCGGACAGGAAACTCGGTAGATCCTCTGGAGCTGTTCCGAAATCTGGCCATACAAAAACAGCTGGGTCAGATCCCAGAAAGTGCAAGTGCCACAAAGGAGGCTTCACTTAGGAACTAAAACCAGCAATCAGCACAAGAGTTTAAATAAAAGTAAGAACTGGAAATAAAGAAAATACATCAGGATGATATACGACGAGATAACCATGGAACTATTCAAATAACCAAGTTACAACCCGTAAACCAAACAAGGACCAGGGTTGTAACCCTTCGTCTGAACAGAACTTGGAATTCTCACCATTTATCGATAAAATAAATACAGGCATTCTGGTCATGCAGTAATCTGGAACAGGATCAGGGCAAGACTAGACTGGTTAGACTCCATCCAATCATTTTACGGCCAAGCAAGAATTATGGCTTGATACTTTAACTAACTAGGGTTGTCACAAGCCTATTTACTAACAAGATGCTGTAAGATTATTCCACAGCCACAAGCCCTGCAGACCATCCAGGTTACCCAGGTCGAAAGGTTAGGATTGAATTCAGGTGGATACATCGTCCAGGAAATACATGTACCCTTAAGTAGCTTGAAGGGTGCAACACATGACAGTGTGCTGAAAATATGCCCTACTCGACGGCAGGCTACAGATCCCAGGAGCGCCCAGGTAACGGGATTGTCTGTAGCTGGGAAATCTCTTCATAACTACTGTGTAATTCTAGTTATTAACCTTAGTCCATTTTAGTAGGTACTCCTGACCGTGGTACTCAGGAGCCCCTGTCCTAGACATGATGCAAGATAGGACTGGTTTATTTGTACATGCACAATCGCCCACGATGTCCATATTATTTATACAGGTCATGTCATGTCAGGTAGTTGTCGCAACAGCTGTTCAAGATAAATTATGTCAGGTTATCAGGTCAAGTGTACTTGTCAGGAGTGCGCCACGACGGGCCACTATCAGGTCGTGTCATGCTTACTTGTTAGGAGTGCACCCCTACGGGTCACTATCATGTCATGTTCAATTATCATGTCCAAACATATTAAGTAAATTCGTGATTATCAAGTTCTTGACAAAAGACGTAAGGATATAAAATGGACGTAAAAATATACAATAGGAGATTACAAGACATGCGCAAATAATAATAAATTAATAGTACACAGGGCTATTGGAGAGCCATGCGGCTCAGGCATATACAGCCAAAGGAGGAATCCATGCGAGAGCAGCTCATGCGGCTAACGGCAGAAGCAGTTAGAAGCCCATGCGGCCTGCTGGGGAGAAACTCCATACGGCTGAAATAAATTGGGTCCATGCGGCTGAGAGAAATGAAAGCTCATACGGCAGGATGGGGGGGCAGCATATGCGGCTACGGTAAGAGGGAAGCATATGCGGCTGGGGCAACAACCCATGCGGCAGGGACAGGAGCGGAGCCATGTGGCTAAAAGTGTGCGCTTATGCGGCTCACGAGGGTTGCTTCGCCTATGCGGCTACGGTACGCAGGGCTTTATGCGGCTGGGTCGAACAGTCTTATGCGGATGGGCTCAATGCGCCTAAGCGGCTAAGGACAACCTCAGTATTATGCGGCTGAGAAGTGACTCGGTCTATGCGGCCAAGAAAAAGTAGGCTTATGCGACTAAAAGTTCATCCCGTCATGCGGCTGGAAGAACACTTGCCACATGAAATATTTATGCGGTCAAGTCAAGCACTGTTCTTCTTCTCCATATTTTAGAGAAGAAGAACACCATGAACCCAAGCTGCCGAGCTCTATAAAACCTTCATCCAGAGTCCAAATCCGAACTTCCATAGGTCAAAATGGGTCAGAATAAAATTCTCTACAACATGGAACCTTTAAATCTTAGAAATAATAAGATTAAGTAGATCAAAACCTAAGAAACCCGAAAATAAGATAACTTAGATCTACAAGAATCCGGCCATGGAAAGTAAAAATGCCAAGTACTAAAGTATATTAGAATACTGTAAAGAAGAAAATGGAACAATAAAATTAGAGTTCCTCCATGAAGCAAGTTGCACTTGCCTAGACCTCTCTCTCTCTCTCTCTCTGGTAGGTGAAGAAGTAAATAGAAGGAGAAGAAGAGGTTAATGAAGAGAGAGAAAGAAGAATGGGTTAATAAATGGGGATGGTGGTGGTAGGTAGGTGGTTCTCTCCTGGGTTCATAATGAACCAAGCAAACCAAGCCAAGCCGAACCAACCCAAGAATAAACCAAGCCATGAGGAAAAGTCAAGCAATGAATCATGCAATACAAGATAAAATACGTATATGTATTCCAAATACGTAATACGAACCACAGGCATTACACTTCTAAATATGACTACTTGTTACATTGTAACTATTTATAATATATATAACTAGTGGACCTATGTATTCTTATTTATTACATAAACCTTTCGCATATGCATTTATATATGTATATCTTTCTCCTATATATTAATTATTTAAATATACACTTATATAATGTTATCTTGATATAGTAGACTACCTAACCACTATTACAAGAATAGTTGGATCTAGTAGAATATATATTAAAATATATTGTAGGATATTAATCTTGTGTTTATATATATGTGTTCTTCATTAGGTCTTGGATTAAGAGCGGACTCGGACAACTTGCAGGCAAGTATACCTTGCCTTCCTCTACAGTTTTACTCGCATGCATTTTCTTTTATTTTTCAGTCATTTGATTGTTATGGACATGTGCTTTCTGTGTTATTTTCTGTGGAGTTGTTTTCATTGTTTATAGCCGTGTTCAGTTTAGCCTTGTGTTTTCATGCTTGGAGTTCTCACCGGTACCTTGCTTGAGTCGTGTCATAGGACGAGTACGTGTAGTGAACTGCCATAGCCTTGATTATTGTTGTACACAACCAGAGAGTTCACACTCGGGATGAGGTTGTTTGGTGCACCAGAGAGTTCACACACGGGACGAAGGTGTTTGTCGTGATCATTGGCACCAGAGAGTCCACACTCGGGACGAGGGTTGACCAATTCACACCAGAGAGTCCACACACGGAACGAGGGTGTCTTACCGTGAGCTAACCAGAGAGTCCACACTCAGGACGAGGGTTAGTGCTTAGTTCAAACCAGAGAGTCCACACTCGGGATGCGGGTTTGGTTCTTCCATTGATCTCGTGTTTCGTTCATCCGGCAGTTCATTTACGCGTAGTTGTTCTAGTGTTCGTGTGTTCGTGTTCGTAGTTATTTGTCGTGTTTCTGTTTTTCTTGTTTATCTTTCTTGCTCATGATAAAACTGTTAGATAGGCATGTATATTATGTATCTTGCTATGTCCTCTGAGGACCTGATGATCTCCTCAGGTTTAGCGATTGCATGGAGTTAGCTAGTAGTTCTGGATGGCGGAGGAAGTTACGACTCTTGTGGGATTCAGGTATCATGATTACGTTTGTTATCCTTTCGTGCTTTCTTACCTTATCATGTTTCCTGATTCAGTTTTAGACTATTGTTACTATCGTTAGAGTCTTATCGGACATATATGCTAGTGGGCTGCAGACCACGACCTATACTTGTTCATTCTTGTTTATTATTCTTATTGTGGATTGAGATATAGATTTGTTTGCTATGATTTGGCAGTATACCATAGCCTTGACAGCGTTTACGTATTCGAGTTGGGCTGGAGTCCGTTCGATACGTAGCTGGCTTGCTCACGAGCTCGCGTCCGAAAAGCGGGTGCAGGTCATGACAACTTTCACAAAGGATATCGTTCGACAACGTTCATGTGCACAAAATTTTCATGTCTACAAACAGATAAGAAAACATAAGATTTTTCCTTCAGAAAATTATTGCAGAAGTACTGTATGAATTACATGTATCAAATAAAACTATGACAAAGACTTATCTTCAATATTCAACGATGTTCATATTATGTAAGCTTCATAAAGTGTAGCTTGCCCTACACACATAAGCTAAGCAGGGCTTCAAATGATGTCTATCATCAAAGTGGCCATCCACACTTCCATAGAATTATGTCTTGATTCTTGAAGAGCTTAAGAGTTGAACTAATAATGATTTAGCACCAGGGAGACTACTGGTAAGGAACCCCATCTTTTAGATGTACACTATGTGACAGATGATTGTGAAATCTATCGGTTGAATGGAGAACATACCTCTTTCTTCTCCTCGTTGAATCACTTTCCCTCCCTTAAATTCAATCCTCGCATACTCGCCTTCTCTATTTGGCTGAACCATAAATATGAAATCAATTTCTACTAACCCAAAGTCACCAACAAATAATAATAAAAAACCCTAATAAACCCTAAAGTGCATTGGACTAACTTTGTGATCTACCGACAGGGTGACGGGCTGCTTCCTACGGCATAGCACCGCCGTCAAATCGCCGCAGTTGGCGACGATGATGTGCGAGGAGCAGACGATGGTGACGACGGCAGTCGACTCGACCGTCTCCGGAGCAACGGGATTCGGGGGCAGGTCGGAATGGACGCTGCTGCCATCATCTCCGCCGCCGCCGGCGCTCCTCCTCGGTTTTCCTCCAACCTCGTCGTCCACCTGCCGGAAGCATTCGACGAACGCCCTCTCCCACTGCTTCTGCTCTCCCGAGCCGTCTGCTCTCGCTCGTTGCAGCTCTTCCACCAGCTTCGAGTGGATTCGATCCCGGCAGTAATCCGCAACCTAATTGAAATCTCTCAAAAAAATATAAGAAATTTATAATAAAAAATTCACACAGTATCGAAAAGCCACGGCTTTAGCACCTGGGCACCGCCGTGTCCGTCGTAGACGCGAAGAAATGGGCGGGCAGCCGGATCGAGCTCGGGTCCAGCCCATCGAGGACCCAGTCAGCAGCAACCATCCGTATCGGCAGCTCGAAGAACCGGGGCACCGCCGCCACCACGTCCTCCATCTCCTATCCGCCGCCGGCGGAGGCGTCGTGGGACCCCTCGCCGTCGCTGGCGCCGCCGTACATCGCTTCGCCTGCCCTGTGCTCGAGGTTCAGCAGATCGGGGAGAATCTAGGGTTTGGTAGGGATGGAAGAAAATTTAGGGTTCCAGGATCGAGAAGCGGAGGAGGAAACTAAGCAGAAAATGACGATGTGGAGGATTGAAAGAAGGAGGAGGAGAAGATTAGGGTTTGGTGAGAGGAGGGAAGAGGAGGAGAAGGGGAGTGGACCTGAGAGGGAAGGAGAAGGGATTTGGAGAGGGAATGAGAAGGGGGCGGGGGCTTAAGCCTCAAAATATCGCGAGGGTGGAAAGAATTTTACAGAAAACTTATTACAAGTTTGCCACCGCTCTAAAATATTAATAACGCTTTGTTTTATAAATGTTATAAAAAGCCCAAAATTATCCCAAACCATCATAGAAAAAAGGTATTTCGAACTTTGATAACACTTAGTAGCAGGCGTCATCAATACGTCTTATAGAGCGTTATTAATAGGCCTTTTTGTTGTAGTGCACTACAAGAAAAAACCCTTTTTACAACGTTGAAAAAACGTTGTAAAAGGTCTTTTACGACGTTCAATAGAAGGTCGTTATATCCAGGGTTGTAAAAGGGGGAATATCTTCCACAATGTTCATTTGAACATTGTAAAAATGTTGTAGATGTTCTTCTCATAACAGTTTATAAACATTGTTGAAATTTCTAAAATCTGACCAAAACTTTTCTACGACATTTTTTAAATATTGTAAACAATACTTTTAAAACAAATTGCACATGTTGTAAATATAATTTCAACAACATTATGCAACTGTGGTAAAAACAATATCTACCACGTTCAGTAAACATTGTACATATATTTTATACAACATTGTACAAATATTGTAAAAAAGTTTATACAACTTTTACAAAATGTTGTATATTTTATTCAATCATGTTTGCCTAACATTGTAATAAATATTTTTATGTTGTAATTATACTATCAACAATAATTTAAAAGTATTGTAAATAAATTTTACAATATTTAGAAACGTTGTTAAAATATTATCTTACAACAATTTTGGCACGTTGTTGATAAAAAGAGTTTATACAACTTCTACAAAATGTTGTATATTTAATTCAATCATATTTTCCAAACATTGTAATAAATATTTGTATGTTGTAATTATAATATCAACAATAATTTAAAAATATTGTAAATAAATTTTACAATGTTTAGAAATGTTGTTAAAATATTATTTTACAACAGTGTTGAAACGTTGTTGATTATGTTTCCATTTTAAAAAAAAATACAATTTACAAATAAAAATATATTGAATCCAATTATAATACTAATACAAATACACAAATACAAATACACAAATACAAATAATTATTCTAATTTTCGCTCATGTCGTCGTTGTTGTTGTTGCTATCGCTGCTGCTCTTACTACCGTTGTTAGTATTGCTACCGTTGTTGTTGCTACTGCTGCTCTTGTTGAATTTATTGTGTTGTCACTTTCTCAGAAAATTTTGAAATCACTTTTAATCCCCATCTACCAATCCCTCTTTGTTTTCTTGTTGAGTTTCTCATTGACACCAACTTCCAGCTAGTAGTAGTGCAACTGCCAAGATCGCCCTCCGGACCTATAGGCATAAGTTACAGGAACTTTTCACTAATACACAAAATGTCGACAAAGTAAACTAACTCAAACAGTAAATGAATGGAGATATAAAGAGCAATGACATCTGGTATAAGTACAAAGTTTCCAATGCCTAATCTTGAGAGCATTATTCATAGTTAATAATGCAAGAATAAGGGTTCAAGATCCATGGAGACACATTTGTAAGGTGTGTTTTGTGTTACAATAAGTTGTCGTATCAGCATCCTATCCGAAATTCTATTATCAAAAAACTTATCCTAGCAGACATGTTTTTCACGGTAAGTTAGTTAAAACCGCACCAACGCTGGTAGCTAGGAACATTATTGTTGATGAAGTAAAACTCTCGTAATAAATCATCCTATCATTCCTCCTTTCACAGGAAGTTTTATTTCAGTGCCCTGAGATGTCACCCTTAATTGGGCCAGCTTTTGGATTGTGGGGTTCTTTCCCACATAACGTCCTGAACTTTTCAACCTATAAATGACTACATTGTTGATAGGCACTCATAATTCTTACCAAGTGGCATAAGTGGTCATATAGATCCCATCTTAAAGGGTAGACAAACATATTTGACCTCTGGGTATCATAATTCAGGTATCGCGAAAAACTGAAATCTATTGGGTGATAACTAATATCACAATGTTTGATAAGCAAAAGGTTACAATACATTGGTTTATCATAGGGAGATATTACCAAGGGAGAATTAGTAGTGGTCATATAGATCCCATCTTTCTATTGAGAAGTAGACAATTGGACATATTACCAAGGGAGAATCAGTTAATGTATATCATGTGCATATGGCATAGTGACATGGTTATCTGCTTACCTACCAATAAACACTAGTGGAAACAAACTACGAAATGGAATTGAATGTCATGATCTCAATTCCACGAAATTGTGGTTGCAATTCTACATGGTATTTCAATTCCCATGCAAGCCCTAAGATGAAAACAAACTATATTTGTTGTTGAAGGGGAAACAAGGGCATAGATAAGTAGATAAGTACCAACAGGTTCCCATCGTCCAGCAGCATTGGCAATGGGTTAAACTCCGGATTAAGGACTACAAACCAGGATTTGTGATGCTAAAATGCAAGTTTTCTTACCCTGGTTTAACATAAGCCCACACATTAGGAATCAAAATTGACTGTTACCCATATCCACAAGTCCTAATCCCTCTCAAATTCTCTCTCAACCAAGGGTAACAGATGAAGTTCCAATTAAGATGTTGCAGTTTCATGAATTTGGTTCTTAACCGTATTCAAAAGAGAACAAAAAAAAATTCCTCAACCTACACGTCGTCTCCTAAGACCAATCGTTGCCAAAATATATTTGTATGCTTTGTTATTTTTTATCAACCCTGATCCAAGTGTTCTTTCAACTACGATTCTATCCCCCAAAAGAGTAATCAACATTCTTCAATGCAACAAGCACAACATAAACAAGTGATTATTTAATCCAGATATATCAAGAACAGAAAGAGGCAAACTTTCATACTTTTACAATAGGTCAGAATAAAAAAATTCCATGCACAATTTATAAAACTGAATTCGATTCGCCAAAGAAAAAAGTGGTCCATTAGTTCAAGGCTTTCCACTTCTAGATTTGCACCCCTTCAACTACTATTTGCATAAATTTATGTGTCAACTTTGTTATATTAACAAAATGCAGCAGTTGTATGCATAACAAACCAAAAATATACAAAAAAGAAAGTAAAAGAAAAATCTGATTCTCAAGAGGTATTGTTCGCAGACAAAAAAGTTTCTCTAAAATAAAATTAGTAAATGAGAATGATCCTTAAAATGATGCTTTAGGGTGTGTTCAGTTGCAAGCAAGTGAAGTGAAAGTGGTAAAAGGCCCACTTTTTTGTTGCACTTTTGTTGTTTGGTTACAAGCAAAAAATTCGCTTTTGGATGTGACATAAAGTAACTCATCCCCTCAAAAACTAGGATCTCACATCCTCTTTTGCAAGCTTGATGTGGGATAAAAGTGGAAATAATTATTATTTTTAAATATTACTTTTCAATGATTGACATGTGCACAATCTTACACTTTAAGAGATTCCAGTTTCACTCTACCTACTGGTAAAGTGACGGAATTAACACTTTCAAGGAGATGATTATTGAAACCAAACAAATCAATTTCAGAAGGAAAAAAACTGGACTTTATGAAATCACTTTTTGCACTTCATCCCACTTGCTTGCAACCAAACACGCCCTTATAACATGTCCACTTGACATTGTATATGCAAAAAGAACAAAGAAAAGCAATGAATCAGGGTATTGGTATTTAAGACCACAAACTAGCGAATAGATATCCTTGATATGCAAGAAACTAGGAGAATAGTAACTTTGAGAGGTAGTAAAAAAAACTATAGTGCCAATATGTCAGTCGAGTAGGAAGAATAAAAACATCAAAAGAAACATCAAAATATTCAAAATGGGATTAATGTATAACATTTACGTGTAATAGAAAGAATAAAGTAACATGAAATAATAAAATATATGGTGAAAGAAGATATGGAAAACAAACCCATTGACTTGGTTGCAGTAATTAGATATTTGATTTGTTATGAGATAGGTATCCAAACGAGATGGCTCAGGTAGAGGCTTGAAAATGGGATTTGTTGGATCTTCCTCAGGCAATGGTTCTTCCCCAACAGCTTTCCTTGCCATGTTCTCAGCCCTACAATAAGAATAACTCAATTATATACAAGTAAATGCCACAAGAAAGCAAAAAAAGAAATCAAAGAAACAAAAGGACAGCTAGACCAGTCTGAATCCAATTTTGACCAAAGCATTAAGTATGAAAATTACTTCATATACAAATCTTAATTATAGGCGTTGCCTAGCATTAAGTATGAAAATTGCTTCATACACAAATCTTAAATACACACACACACACACATATAGGCGTTGCCTAGCACGACAAGAAGGCATGTTGCTTGCATTCTGGACGATGCAGGTTCGAGTCATGGAAAGAGACTTTCCATATATATATGGGGTAAAGGCTTCGTACATCATGTCCAAGGTTGTGAAAAGCACTAGACGCTAGTCGGACGGGCACCCGCCGCCTAGCGCCTAGCCCACCTAGACGGTCGTCTAGGCGGACGCCTAGATCTATGCGGTTCAAAAATAAATAAATAAAATCCAAAAAACCTACTGAAAAATTGTAGAAAAAAATTCATAGAATCCCAAAACATGAAAGTCGGGCGACGGGGGGTCTAGGCGGGCGCCTAGACGGGCATCGGGCGGACACCAGACGGCCACCTAGACTGCCTTTTAGAACAGTGATCTTGACCCTCCCTCCCCAGCATACTCTCTCTCTCTCTCTCTCTCTCTCTCTCTCTCTCTCTCTATATATATATATATATATATATATATATATATATATATATAGAGAGAGAGAGATATTTTAGTTACACGTCACTTTTCATCGTTAGATCAAAAGAGTATTTCTGAGATGGATAAAATAAAATTTTAATATGAAACTAATAAATTATGAATAAATGGAATGTCTGCTTAATGGAAGATTTGGATAAGCGCAAATTAAGAAGAAAAAAAGTGTACAGGAATGACGAGAGGAGAAGAAGGGAGTATTTGGTATAGGAATGGCTCCACTTCAACCTCCTTCATCTTCAACACTCTCTAATCCACGCTCTCTACTCCCCAATTCCTTCTCTCATCTTTCTCCTTTGTTTTCACCTCTTCATTTCCTGCTCCCTGTCTTCGTCGCTCGACATCGGCTTCTTCCGTCGAGGACAGTTCTGCCACCGTGGCCATAGTTTCTTCTAAGGGAGAATTTATACTTCACCAACATGTGGCCCATTTAGGACATTGAAACCAATTCTAGATGGATTTGGTCAGAATGTGCATTTGGTTGTAGTTGACATAGAGGATCAGCAAGAATTATGGGAACATCGAGTGTGCAGTTTTTCAAAAATAAAGAAATGCTCAGAGACTGGGCATGAAAATGAAGGAATACAGAGAGTATATTGAGTGAAAACAAAGGAATACAGAGAGTTTATTGAGTGAAAACAAATGAATGCATCTGGTATCTCTTGTGGCCTGCTAATACCTTATGATAATACACATTTTCTTTATCACTTCAACTATTATTTGAGATGGCTATTTTTCAATTGTGCATATTATCCACAAATCATGTCTATGCATGACCTTCTTGGCGCACTATCATATTATTGTATCGCAATGACGAAGAGGGTTGTTGATGCAGTAAAGTTGGTGACAGTTATGATTAACATTGGAGGTGGCAATGGTGGTCTAGGAGTTTATGCGAGTGTGATTCCCAATAAAGATCTTGGCCATGGATATGATTTGTGATGGAGCCACAACTGAAGTCAGGAAGTTTGTGGCCGATGTGGTTTCCAGTGGAGATTGCCGTGGAGAATGAGAAGGCTGATGCATGTTTCATTGAGGTCTCCTCTTGCTGGTGGACTTTTCCAATGGAGATACTGAACGAGAGGTAGGACTTTTGATAACTCAATATCAATGAGTCTTCAGGTCCAATTATCCAAATCTTCCATTTAGGAGACATTTCATAATTTATTAGTATCATATTAAATCCTTATTATAATCCATTTCGGAAGAAGCTCCCTTGATCTAAGGGCAAAAAGTGGTGTGTATCTAAGCAAGTTACATGCAGGGAGTATTGTAAACGAACCCTCTCTCTCTCTCTCTCTCTCTCTCTCTCTCTCTCTATATATATATATATATATATATATATATATATATATATATATATAAACCTTCATTAAAAAGATTTGGGGCAGGGTATCTAAATCATTTTCTTCCGTTCATCTCTGATGAGGGTCAGGCTTCTGTACAAATATCTTCCAAGTTCTAAAAAACCATGTCTTCCAGCCATCGGTATCTTTGAATAAATAAAGAAGACACAGAAATTTGGTGTAACAGTAACTAAATCAAACGTGGGGAAAGTGCCATTGATAGGCCAGCTCCATGGTTAATCTCAATTTGGGTTCATAGACTGATATCAATAACTTAATTTATGCTTTTTTCTTGAAGTGATTACATACAAGTCAGAGTCATCATAACATTTATGTATTACATCGAAATGTCTATACCATGCCAAGAGACTGTTTATATCTATAAATTTTTGCCTAACATAACATTGGAATCATTGGATTATATCTATATTTTTTGCCTAACATAAATAATATGAATGAATGACAAGATGTTGGGTAAAGTTTTAAAGTATCCCTCGACAAGAGAATGTTTATATCTAATTTTTTTTGCCTAACATAACATTGGAATCATTGGATTATATCTATATTTTTTGCCTAACATAAATAATTTGAATGAATGACAAGAAGATCTTGGGTAAAGTTTTAAAGTATACCTGGTTATAATTTATCCAAATATACAAAGGTGTGAAGGAGAAAGAAAAGAAGAATGGAACCTATAGTATATCCACACCTTTATCATTAGGTAAAGTCTAAAATTAACTTGAAGAAAAAACATACAGATATTATTGCAGCTTCGTTGGCAAGATTCCGAATATCAGCTCATAAGTAGTCAAAAGTATGATAAATAAATATCAATTGTTAGCTAATTATCTCAATAAAGGGCATAAATTCATACTAATAGCAGTTCAGTATGAGCAGTTTTTGCATAATATGGAAACAGGAATTGAGTAGAAACATGCATTGATGAACCGTTTATAATATCTTGCAAAATAAATAGAAAATCGAAATTGCAAAATTAAAGGAAAACTAAAATTACAAATTCCTTCTTCAGATGCTTCAAAAGACATATTTCCAGAAAATTGTCTAGTATAAAATTGTAAACCAAGGATTGGCAACTTGGCTCTCCAACAAAGCATATACACTTCTGTGATGTTCACTTACCCTCTGCCCTTGATGGTAACAAATACTTTCTTTATGTGCTTCAATGGCCAGATTTCTAGAAAATGCTCAACTATTATGACAAAACCATATTTATTTTTGATAAATATGCAATACTATATAAATTTCTCAAGGTACTTTAACTCCTGAAACAAGCACTTAATATTGTCGTTCAAGAGGTTTCATCAGGTTAGATGCTACCTAACAAATAGTAGTTGTTTTCAGAATCCATTAGATTCCAAACAAATAGTACTTCATCACCTAAGTCTTCGTAATATACACTCTAGCTAGCTAGCTTAGCTAGCAAAATATAAACACCAATGGAAACAAAACACAAACCAGATGTCCTCACATGCATGCCCTTATTTTCCTGCTTATTGAAAGCCTAAGTTGAAGTATATTCAACATCAAATCGATCGAAATCCTTTAATTAATTTAATCCATTTTGCATCAATAGGTGACCTAAGAATGTCCACCTGCAGCTTCAAACAAACCATGCATATAGCTCTCCACTTGAGACAACAGCTGACACACACCCATTTCCCTGCCACCCACGGGCTTCGACACCCGCAGGCATGCATGACAATACTATCACCATCAGTAACAATTGTATACTGATCGTAATTCACACTTGAACTAATTTATAAGCAAAAAATGGTTTAGATACTAAAGTTTAGTTGTTAAGTTTTCTGACCTTGCCTAGACTTTGTATTTTAAGGTTTTTATATCACTGTACAAGTTTTCCTAAATTTATATGTGATACAAATTAGTTTTACAAAACTGCACGTCTGAAGTTAAGGTTGTAAACTTATATACCATGGCCCTCTGCTCCTCCAGACAAAGAATACTTTTCAGAATTAACCATTTAATTCGAAAATTTTCAAACTCAAAGTCAATATTTTGAAGTTTCCTGCAGATGAAGAATAATATGTATGTAATTTACACGTCTGAAGTCTAATAAAAAAGGAATAGCTAAAACAGCCAGTTAACCAAAAGAGAGGGATTTGAGAAACTAAATTACCACTAAGAAACCACTGAGCCAGACATCCCCAACTCATAAAAAGAAATGAGTGACATGTTAAAGAACTTTAAGGCAATAAAGCACTCAAATTTATCAAGCAGAGATTGAAGCAGAGATATTAGTAGTGGGACAAGATGATGATGGATATCAAAGGAGATATATATAAAAGGAAAAAAAATAATGGAAATCTTGTCGTTCTGGCATCTAACTAGCTGCCAATATTTTCTGTAAAAAAATGAACTGCAACATCCTCATTTGTTAGTCCTAAATCATGTTCACGTATCCAGTCAAGTTGGTATTCAGGAGGGCCTGCCAACAGAACAAGCACAAGCTTGTCTGCGTTATTACCAACAAACAACATAACAGAAACTGAACCATAAAAATAATAATATAAAAAGTTATTTAAGATAATTTCCAGTTGTCGTTCTTCGTATCATTATTGGGTTGTTCTCTTTTAAGAGCTTATGATTACTGATACAAAATGAGAGATAAATAGGCTTTAATTTTTCATCTAATAATTATTTATAGAGCATCCTTTCTAAGCTTAAGAGTCCTATATAAAATGGCTTCAAATCTATTTCAAAAGAAGTTCTTCTCAGGGCCTTTTATACCAATCCAAACAAGAAATGTTCAAATTAGGCTTCCACCTTTGGCTCTTGATGTTAAGAAATCTTGATCAAGTTTGTCCAAACTGATACAAACTATTATATTTTCAAAATTCTATATATTATATACTATAAAATAGCCCTGATGCAACTTTATATTGATATTACTGTAGCAGCTGTAGTATAGTTAACTTGAGGAATAAAAAATTTCGAGAGGCTCTTCTAAAAGAGTACTAAAAGTGATTACTTAGAAAAATTCTTAACAATAAGATCTTAACTAATTCTTAGAAAATAATTCTTAATAAGATCTTAATAATTCTTAGAAATATCTGGAACATGGTTCTATTGTTTTACTTTATAGTATGAAACAATAGGTCAAAAGAAGACAGATGAGCCCATGCTATAAAGAAATAGGTACGTACCTGAAGAAAATCATAGAGATCATCACTCACGCCTTTCTCGTTATTGTTGAGCTCAGTTGATTACCTCCATGACTTTGAGGCAGGATGTGTCCCTGTTTGTGGTGAGGCAAGCCGGGATGACAAGGCTGGAAGCTACAGTAGATGGCCAAAAGTATATCCTATTGTGGTCTAGTGGTGAAAGGAAAATCTAGATACCTTGACAGAGACTCGTCCTCCATGTCGGCCTTTGCCACCTTGAGATAAAACCTACATTAACCATATGTGATCTTAATTACAGGATTCATCAAACTGCATAACAACAACAAAGTGACTATCCCAAGAACATTTGGAGTTAGTTATGAGTCATTTTCTTTGTTCTTCATAACAAACAAAAATGACAATCCTTCCTTGTAGTCTCAACCCAAGTTCAATAGCATACCCTCCTCATTTTGGTCTTCTTGTATAGCTTGTACAAGTGTTCCAACAATATGCTTCAGAAAAGATCTTGCCTTTAGCTTCTGCAGCAAACACTTCCTAGTTAGCCATCTAGATTCACCAACAAGCATTGACAGATTTTATAGACTTAGATTTTCAAATCGCAAGCATAAAAGAATGGCCAATCTAAAAATGTCAATAGCGAAGGAATTTAAAATCTAAAAATGTCAATAGAGAAGGAAAATGTTAAAAAACAATAAATTTATGCATAACAGATCTATCTGTTCCATGTGTAGCAAATAAATAACATTAGAAAGAACTAAGAGAAGCAAAAGTACATTGAGCAATGTTATATATAATCGTAACTAGTCGAGTACTCAAATTAAACACACACCTACAGATCCTCGAGTCTTGGAGGATTCCTGTCATAATATTAGATGCCTAATATATGCCACCAACTTGTTGTAATAATAAAGATATCAAACATGGATTGAAACAAAAACATAATAAAAACTAGAGCGATTCCAAAAACTAAATTACAAAGTTGAAGAAGAAGAATTAGAAGAGGTAGGTAGGTAGGTAGGTGTTGGAGTGGGTGGGGTTCCTAACCTATGTGGAGAAGACCCCGGAGTGCGACGAGCGCCATTCGTGTGTCGAAGAAGCTCGGGAAGTAGGCGACGCGGAGTTGCTACTGATGTTGCTGCTCCTAAGGGAGATTCTGGACTGGGTCTGCCGAGTTCGGCCCGAACTCGGTCCCAGGCCGAGTTCTGGCCGAACTCGGTCTGGCTGTTCCAGAATTTGGCGAGTAGGTGTTGTTTGCTCGACACAGAGTTCTGGCCGAACTCTGTGTCATCGGGGGCTGAAGCGGATTTTGGGTGACTTTTCACCACTGGATCTAATCCAACGGTCCAGGTTGGATGCGGGATTGGGGAGTTAAGTTGAGTTTTCTCAACCCTAATTCAGAACGCAACGTAACACAAGAACTTGGAGAGAGGAAGGAGGCAAGAGTGCCATTACAACTTCGGAAGAGAAGACGGAGGATTGAAGGTCATTTTCGAAGGAGATCGTGTTTCGGGTAATCTCTACTCGTCGTTCTCGCTCTTCGTAGCCTTGTAATCATTGTTCTTACTTCTGAGTGTTGTGGGGATCCGATTTGGATCGGGAGGAGTTTGTAGAGGGTGTAATTCTTCTATTCCATTAGTGGAGGCTTCTCAGGGTTGGACTCCGATCGTCCCGTGGTTTTTTTCGCAAGGGTTTTCCACGTCAAAAATTCTCTGTGTCTGCGTGGATTGTTTTGTGTGGTTGTTTTTGGGTTCGTGCGTTGTATTGCTCGGTCCTCTCGCAGGTACTCTCCGGTTTGGGGAAAGGTTTCCGCGTTTCTTTTCCAACAGAGTGGTATCAGAGCCAGGTTCTGAAATTCAGAAGGAGTGTCAGTAGTTGACAGAGAAACCAGAGAGGAGAGATGGACGCGAAGCCGGTGCACATGGTGAATCTGAACGGCACAAACTATCACTATTGGTGGAGCAAGATGAAGGATTTGCTATTTGTCAAGAAGCTGTATCTACCCGTGTTTGCATCCGAGAGGCCCAATGATAAATCCGAGGAGGACTGGACATTCGAGCATATACAGGTGTGTGGGTACATACGGCAGTTTGTGGACGAGAACGTGTACAACCACGTTGCCAATATTGAGCACGCGAAGACGTTGTGGGATAAGCTGGAATCCTTGTATGCGAAGAAGACCGGAGTAAACAAGTTGTTCCTGATCCGAACGATGATGGGTCTGCGATACAAGGATGGGGCGTCTATTTCGGATCACTTGAGTGAGTTCCAGGGCGTGGTTGACCAGCTATCTTCTATGGGAGTCAGGTTCGACGACGAAGTTCAGGGACTGTGGCTGCTGTGTACTTTGCCAGACTCGTGGGAGACCGTATGAGTATCTATGATCGCTTCTGCTCCAGAGGACGTGGTCAGTCTGGAGTTTGCCAAGAGCGGGGTGTTGAATGAAGAGATGCGGAGACGTTCTCAGGGCACTTCATCCACATCCCACCACTCAGAGGTACTTGTTTCAGAGAGCCGCGGAAGGGGCAAAAGCAGGGGTCCAGGTGGTGGCAGAGACAAGAGCAGGGAGAAGTCCAAAGGTCGGTACGAGGACTAGGAGTGTTACCATTGTGGTAAGAAGGGCCATATCAAGCAAAATTGTTTCGCTTGGAAAAGAGAGAAGAAGGGCGACAAGGGGAAGCAAGAAGAGAACACTACAGTGGCGGCCTCGGTGCATGGAGGCGATGTGATCGTCGTAGGTGATGAGGTCATTACTAACCTCGCCTGCGATGACAATTCTTGGCTGGTGGACTCAGGGGCTTCAGCACATGTATCTCACAACAGGGCACTATTTGCCACTTACACAACAGGCGACTGTGGAGTGTTGAAGATGGGCAATGGAGATGTGTCGAAGGCGGTTGGCGTTGGAGATGCGCATTTGAGAATGAAGACGGGTGCGGTTCTTGTTCTCAAGGATGTTCGTCATGTCCCTGATATCCGTTTCAACCTGGTGTCGGTTGGAAGGTTGGATGACGAGGGATTCTTCGGTCTCTTCGGGAATAGTCAGTGGAAGCTTTCCAGGGGTTCGATGGTGATTGCCAGAGGAAGCAAGAAGTCCGGTCTCTACTATATGGAGGGGAGCGCAGAGGGGGCACAGGAGGTGAACGCAGTCAGTGATACGTCTACCGAGTTGTGGCACAGGCGGCTCGGCCATATCAGCGAGAAGGGAATGAGCTACTTGGTGAACAGGAAGGTGATTCCGGGGCTCAAGTCTACAAAGTTGGAGAAGTGCACGCACTGTTTAGCTGGGAAGCAAAATAGGGTGTCTTTCCAAAGTCACCCAAGTTCAAGGAAGCCGGCGTTGCTCGAGTTGATTCACTCGGATGTCTGCGGTCCTATGAAGGTAAAATCTCTTGGTGGTGCTTCTTACTTTGTAACCTTTATTGATGACTGTTCCAGGAAGGTTTGGGTCTATGCCTTAAAGACCAAGGATCAGGTGCTGCCTACTTTCAAGGAGTTTCAGGCCTCTGTTGAAAGGGAGACGGGCAAGAAGTTGTTGTGTGTTCGGTCCGACAATGGCGGCGAATACATCGGTCCCTTTGATGCGTATTGCTGAGAGTAGGGGATACGACACCAGAAGACTCCGCCAAAGACACCTCAGCTCAATGGTGTAGCGGAGCGCATGAACAGGACACTAATGGAGAGGGTGCGGTGTTTGCTGTCAGAAGCAAACTTGCCGGACAGTTATTGGGGTGAGGCTCTTCTCACAGCCGCTTATGTTATTAATTTGTCTCCTAGTGCTCCTTTGCAGGGTGATGTGCCTGACAAAGTATGGTACGGCAAAGAGCCGTCATACAATCACCTGCGGACGTTTGGCTGTAAGGCCTTCGTGCATGTACCGAAGGACAAGAGGACCAAACTTGAGCCGAAGACGAGGCGATGCGTCTTTGTCGGCTACGGTGGGGATGAGTTTGGCTATAGACTCTACGACCCGGTGGGAAGAAAGCTCTACAGAAGCAGAGACGTGGTGTTCGTCGAGGATCAGACCATGACCAACACTCAGGATTCCGAGACGCCTTCTGAGGCTGAGGAATTGCCTGAGTTAGAGTCATTTCGCTTCGAACAGTTTCCAGAGGACATCGCAGAGGATCCAGTTATGGGGGGGCCATTACATGGAGTAGCTCCCAACCTTGATCATCAGCCTGCTGATGGTAGTCATGGTGTCCCTCAGGAGGATGAGCATGCCGGAGAGGTAGTTCCTGAAGGGGAGGAGGCTGTCGGTATACAGCCAGCACCAGTGGTTCCTTTGAGGAGGAGTGACAGGGATCGTCGACCATCTACGAGATACTCACCAGATGAGTATGTGCTATTGACTGACGGAGGAGAGCCCGAAAGTTTTGCAGAGGCTATGGAAGACGAACACAGGCAGGAGTGGATGGAGGCTATGCAGGAGGAGATGAGTTCCTTCCACACCAATTCCACTTATGATCTGGTACGGTTGCCAAAGGGCAAGAAGGTTTTGAAGAATCGATGGGTGTTCAGAGTGAAGCAGACGGATGATGCTACTCGCCCTCGATACAAGGCGATGCTGGTAGTCAAAGGCTACGGTCAGCGAAAAGGCGTAGATTATGATGAGATCTTTTCGCCTGTCGTCAAGCATTCATCTATTCGGGTGGTGCTAGCATTAGCAGCCAGTCTCGACTTGGAGGTCGAGCAGATGGACGTGAAGACGACATTCCTCCACGGTGATCTTGAGGAGGAGTTGTACATGGAGCAGCCGGAGGGATTCTGTGAGAAGGGCAAGTCACATTTGGTCTGCCGGTTGAGGAAGAACTTGTATGATCTGAAGCATGCTCCGAGGCAGTGGTACAGAAAGTTCGAGTCGTTTATGGGGGAGCATGGTTATGCACGGACGACGTCGGACCATTGTGCATTTGTGAGGTATTTTGCCGAGGATGATTTCATCATTTTGTTGCTCTATGTTGATGATATGCTATTAGTGGGTCGAAATGCCACTAGGATAGCGGAGTTGAAGCGCTAGCTGGGCGCGGCCTTCTCTATGAAGGATTTGGGCGCAGCGAAGACTATTCTTGGGATGGAGATCAGCCGAGAGAGAGAGTCCAAGCTGCTACACTTGTCCCAAACGAAGTACATTCACCGGGTACTTCAGCGTTTCGGGATGGACGGGTCGAAGAAAGTGAGTTCCCCTCTTGCGGCTCACTTTAAGCTCACTGAGGAGCAGTGTCCATCTACCGAGGATGAAAAGGAAGATATGGAGCGGGTTCCATATGCCTCAGCTGTGGGAAGCCTTATGTATGCCATGGTGTGTACGAGGCCAGATATTGCTCATGCAGTTGGTACGGTTAGCAGGTATCTTTCAAATCCTGGAATGGTACATTAGAGTGCGGTCAAGTGGATTCTACGTTATCTTCAGGGCACTGCTGGTTGGAGACTTTCCTTTGGTGGTGACGAGCCGAAGCTGGTTGGGTATACCGACGCTGATATGGCTGGAGATGTAGACACGAGGCGATCGACTTCGGGCTACGTGATGATGTTTGCAGGAGGAACAGTGTCGTGGCAGTCGCGGTTGCAGAAGTGTGTTGTCTTGTCGACGACAGAGGCAGAGTACATTGCGGCGACGGAGGCTTGCAAGGAGCTGTTGTGGATGAAGAAGCTGTTGCAGGAAATGGGACTGAAGCAAGAGCAGTATACTTTGCTTTGCGACAGTCAGAGTGCTATCCACCTTGTGAAGAATCAGACGTTTCATAGCCGGTCCAAACACATCGAGACTCGGTATCATTGGATACGGGATGTGGTTGAGAAGAAGGACGCGGAGCTTGAGAAGGTTCATACAGATGACAACGGAGCTGATATGTTCACGAAAATTCTACCAGGGGGGAAGTTTGAGTACTGCAGGCAGGTCGTCGGGATGACGACATCCTCCCCATAGTTGTGAAGGGAGAGATTTGTTGGAGTGGGTGGGGTTCCCAACCTATGTGGAGAAGACCCCGGAGTGCGACGAGCGCCATTCGTGTGTCGAAGAAGCTCGGGAAGTAGGCGACGCGGAGTTGCTACTGTTGCTGCTGCTCCTAAGGGAGATTCTGGACTGGGTCTGCCGAGTTCGGCCCGAACTCGGTCCCAGGCCGAGTTCTGGCCGAACTCGGTCTGGCTGTTCCAGAATTTGGCGAGTAGGTGATGTTTGCTCGACACAGAGTTCTGGCCGAACTCTGTGTCGTCGGGGGCTGAAGCGGATTTTGGGTGACTTTTCACCACTGGATCTAATCCAACGGTCCAGGTTGGATGCGGGATTGGGGAGTTAAGTTGAGTTTTCTCAACCCTAATTCAGAACGCAACGTAACACAAGAACTTGGAGAGGGGAAGGAGGCAAGAGTGCCATTACAACTTCGGAAGAGAAGACGGAGGATTGAAGGTCATTTTCGAAGGAGATCGTGTTTCGGGTAATCTCTACTCGTCGTTCTCGCTTTTCGTAGCCTTGTAATCATTGTTCTTACTTCTGAGTGTTGTGGGGATCCGATTTGGATCGGGAGGAGTTTGTAGAGGGTGTAATTCTTTTATTCCATTAGTGGAGGCTTCTCAGGGTTGGACTCCGATCGTCCCGTGGTTTTTTCCGCAAGGGTTTTCCACGTCAAAAATTTTCTGTGTCTGCATGGATTGTTTTGTGTGGTTGTTTTTGGGTTCGTGCGTTGTATTGCTCGGTCCTCTCGCAGGTACTCTCCGGTTTGGGGAAAGGTTTCCGCGTTTCTTTCCCAACAGTAGGTTGATGAAAGTAAGTATGAAGTAAACCTGAGGTGAGTTTGGAGGGATGACTTGATCTGGTACATCAGATATGGAACTTGGTATCTTCAAGGGGAAGTAGTTATCAACAAATGCCTTTCATGTTAAAGTCTTAATGAACAACAAGACTAGTCCAATTACAAATGCACAAAATTTTCATATTACTCCGTCGTTCAACCGTGTAAGTTCTTTTTATAGAAAGAGGGCAATATGTCAGAATCTCCATACTATTAAAGACTAAAATGAACAATAAGGCATTTTTCAGGATTCATTTCGATAGTGTCCAATCTTGTATTTAATTTAGTCCACTTGAAAATAAAAGCAGTATCAAAACATTTCATATGAATCAATAACAAAAACATTCAAATTAAAGAAAAACAAAACTTTGGAAAGAGACAAAGTCCTTACAAGTGCTTCTGTTGAACTTGGAGACGAACTCTTGCCTCATGTCCCTCTCAAAAAAAGTACTCGCTTTGCCAAATTCAAAACAAAACAAAACAAATACTCAAAATTAATATCATACCGAATCAATCACAAACAAACGGTGAATGGAACCTTATAATCAGCAACGAGCCTGGTGATTATTGTTGAACAAGACCATGTGGGCTACGAGAGGGGGCGTAGGAGGCCATGAGCGATCGGAGAGCTGAAGGAAGAACAAAGGCAAAAAAAGAGTTTGGGAACCCTAGATCTCACCAAGGAAAAAAATTAGGGTTTGCAAATCGATGTGCGGGGCCTCCATGAGCAAACCCCAGAGTCGCTCGCCATGTGGACGATGACGGAGCCAGCAAAGTCAATTACGTTGGAGCCGAAGAGGAGCAAATGGACGTCGCTGCTTCCTGCGGTGGTCCAGCCGTCGACGAACCAGAACGAAAGCCAGTGAGGAAGGAGAAGTATCAAGTATGCAACAAATTGGTACTCTCCGCGATGGAGCAGGAGGTGATGCCGGTGGCAACGATGGCGTAGGCCCACTGGTAGAGGAAGAAGGGGGAGCCGAAGTTGAGAGGGCTATAGGCTCTTTCATGGGTTGAAGAAGGAGATGAGGGAAGGGGGGGACAGGGGGAAGGGTTTTTTAGGGGAACCAAAAAAAGAGGGGAATGAAAAAAAAGAGCGGGCTGAGCTACGGAGAAATTTTTTTTTTTTTTTTGGCAGTTTTATAACCCTCCTGTGTAGAAATGTTATAAGTGTATGACATATATGACATTTTTAGGCCAAAAATTTCTAAGAGACATTTCTGAAATGACATATATGACATTTTTAGGCCAAAAATTTCTAAGAGACATTTCTGAAACACTATAACGCTTTTATATGAACTGTTATAATAACATATTTGTAAACGTTATAAAAGGATAGTTTTCTTATAGTGTATGGTCAAATGCATATTGATAAAATAACTGATACAACACATTTTGTAGATTGAAATCATTTGTGAAGTCATATGTAACAACTTTCAACAGTAAGTTTAATCACCAAAAAAAGGAAAAGTCCGCTGACCTAGATAACCGTGGAGGAGGAGAGGAGAGCAGCCCTTTGACAGCGAGAAGGAGAGGAGGAGAACGGCAGTAAACTGACGGAGGGAGAGGAGAAATTTTAGAGGGGGTGGGGGAAAATATTTTAGAGGGGGCGGGGGGAGTTCGTTCCTTTTATTAGTTAGGAGTAGGAAAAGTTTAGAAGGGGGAAAATATTTTAGAAGGGAGAAAAATATTTGGAGAGAAAAAAGTGGAGCACAACAGAAAAAAAAAAATTATACCTACTTTCTATTTCTGCTGATCAAGTCCAACAAATATTTATACTTATTAAATTATTATTATTTTATAAAATTAATTTAGTATAAAAATATTTTATTATTAGTGACGGAAAAAAGAGTACCAAATATTTATCTCAAAGCAACTAAAATATTTAGTGCGTTTTTTATTTAATGATCAAAAATTCTAAATAATTTCTCATAAATTTGGAATCACTATAAACCATAAATAAAATAAAGAAATGAAGGCATGAGTAACCTCTAATCGAGACAGAGAATAGAAAAAGAAGAAAACGTGAGAGAGAATACAGACTAGTTGTATTCGGTTTCTAGATTCGGGTTCGGATTCGGATTAGAATTAATACATACATGATCATTCTCTATATTAAATACGGCTTAGAATGGTTAAAAATGTGTTTTCCAAATAGTATATATATATTTCACTTATTAATACATAAAAATAAAAAAAAAATAACTATTGTATATGTTTTCTTCTTATGTAGTTGTTAAAAAAATTAAAAATAACATGAAAATATAATAATATGTTCAACATTAAAATTATATTTAAACTAACTGCATACTATTATCTAATTAAGCACATACCAAAGATTCAAATAGTATATTTATAATAAATCATAATTAAAATATATTTAAATTATGTTTAGAATATTATAATACAAATTAAATCTTTATCTATTTTATAAAATAATATCATAGATTATTTTTATACGTGCAATGTACCTAAACTAGATTAGTGTGAGTCTTTTTTTTTATACTTTAGGTACATTATTGTTTTGCTAGACGAAAAGAGATCATATCTGACAAAATTACAGTATGATCTTTTTCCTACCTTTCAGCTCTTGCTGGAGTTTATACAGAATATCACATGAAGAACAATGATAGCCTTTACTAACATAATGTATGTGTACTCATATGTTTTAGTTGTTTCAAAGCCAGCTATTATCAATAGGTTTTAATTGCATCAGAGGGAAAGATGCTGGATTGGCAGCTATCATTTGTTGAAATTACAAGAGGTAGCTATCAATGTCGGACTTTAAATTTTGAGTCCTGAGACCAACTCTAATACCATGTTTGGTACGCGGTATTTTTTTTTTTATTCCCGGAAAAATTTAGGGTGTGAATCTATTACCATGTTTGTTTGGCCTATGAAAAATTTATTCCCGGGAGTTAAACATACCGGGGTAAATATTTTATCCATAAAACATGGGAATCCTATCCCTTAAGAATAGGTGGATATTTTTCTTTTGTCCGGACAAAAAAAAAATTTTGTTTGAACTTTTTTGATCATTTTTGAACATTTTTTTCTTTTTTTGCCCTTTTCTGCCCTTTTTGTTGTTTTTGTTGTTTTTTGTCTTTTTTGGTCATTTTTGTCAGTTTTTATCTGTTTTTTTCGCTTTTTGTCATTTTTAGTCCTTTTAGTCCTTTTTTTTTGATATTTTTGTCGTTTTTTCTCTTTTTGTCACTATTTTGTCATTTTTACGGTTTTTGTCGTTTTTGTTGTTTTTGGATTTTTTTTGTCATTTTTTAGTAGTTTTCTGTTTCTTTTTTGTTATTTTTTGTCTCTTTTTTGCCGTTTGTTATCTTTTTTTGTTATCTTTTGTCGTTTTTTATCCTTTTTCTCTTTTTACCGATTTTTGTCCTTTTTTGTCATTTTTGTTGTTTTTTGTGTTTTTTTGTTTTTTGTGGTTTTTTGTTGTTTTGGTCATTTTTTGTATTTTTTTGTTGATTTTGTCTCTTTTTTGTCTTTTAAAGTCGTTTTTTGACATTTTTTTTTGTCGTTTTGTTGCTTTTTGTCATTTTTGCCTCTCTTTTTTGTTGTCGTTTTTCGTCTCTTTTTATCTTTTTTTGTCGTTTTTTACTAGTCTTTTGTCGTTTTTTGTTGTCTTTTGTCGTTTTTGTTGTTATTTAGTGGTTTTTTTGACATTTTTGTCGTTTTTTTTTTGTTTTTTTTTGTCGTTTTTTTTGTTTTTTGTTGTTGTCTTTTTTGTCGTTTTTGTAGTAGTTTTTTTTTGTCGTTTTTGTAGTAGTTTTTTTTGTCGTTTTTTGTATAAAAAAAATTGTCCTTTTTTGTCGTTTTTTTGTTGTCTTTTGTTCTTTTTGTGATTTTTTTTATTTTTCTATATTTTTTTGTTTTTGTCATTTTTTGGTCTTTTTATCATTTTTGTTGTTTTCTGTCATTTTTGTCGCTTTCGTTATTTTTTGGTCTTTTTTATCATTTTTTTGTTGCTTTTTGGATTTTTGGTTTTTTTTATTTTTGTCGTTTTACTCTTTTTTTGCCCTTTTTGTCTTTTTTATTTTTTATATTTTGGTCCGGTTTTTTTTCGTTTTGAATCGTTTTTTTTTTCTTTTTTACTTTTTTGACGTTTTTTCGTTTTTTGGTTTTTTCCCTTCATTTTTTTTTTCATTTTTTCATTTGTTTATCATTTTTTTTTTCCGGGAATGTTTATATAGTCACCAAACCCAAACATGGGAATGTAATTTTTCAGGAAATTTTATTCCTTGGAATTTGATTCCCGGGAATATAGAATTCTCGGCTATATAGTATTCTGCATACCAAACGCCCTCTAAAAGTTGTGCCCTCAAAGCTTAATGCTCATACAATTTTTTTTATGGACAACAATAAAATAGTATTATCAACACAAAATTTAAGAAAAAATAATTAACAAATATAATATCCAAAATAATATATTTTATAATGAAATACTAATAAAATTGAAGATATTCCAAGCAAAAAAATTGATGTTCTAAACAAAAAAAATAACTAATAATGTTTCAAATAATTCTTATGAAAATAATAAAATAATAAAAAATTGTAAGTTGTTCTATTGTTCAATTAAATCCAACATGACAGCGAGAGAGAGAGAGAGAGAGAGAGAGAGAGAGAGAGAGAGAGGATGTTGACAACGACGGAAGGAAAAAAGGGAATTGGCAGCGACTAAAGGATATAAGAAGATTGGAGCATCATAATGTTATATCAGCAACAGAAGGGGAGAGGATTTAATTTTGACAACGATTGCACGAATTTTTTTTTCTTCATTCTAACTAACTTATTTGTCTTTTGATAATATAATATATGACATTTAGATATTCAAAAATTTTGGGCCTGAGGCACCCGCTCCGGCTACAGTAACTACCACATTTCAAAATTTTGAGTTGTTTTCAAACAAATTTCTAAACAAATTCATAATATTATTTATTGATTTACTTATAAGATCTTAAAGGGAACCCAAAAAGTAAATTGAGCAATCTGATAGAACTGAAATCTCTAATCCTTGTATACACTTTATGGGGAGTAAGATATTTGCATAGTAACATATGCCAATACCAAAATATAATTCTTGAACCAACATGAGAAAATCAAGATTGGGACCAACAAGAATAATATAAAAACATTAAACAATTATCAAAGATAATTGAACAAAAAAGACTAACAATCAAGGGTGTAAAAGCAAAGTAAGTTGTAAAAACATGTAAATTAAAAAAAACTTATTTATCTCGATGATTACGCTTTAAAAGTTCTAATATTTGTTAGATATTTTTAATAATTCATTAATTGAATATATGACACACCCTAAGCTAAAGCAGCATTTTAAATAGTAAACTAGAGGTGGAGGAGAGCTAATTTTTACAAGAAAGAATATTATGACAAGCAAGAAGCAGGGGAAGGGATTGATGCAAGAAGTATATATTAGGTATGTCTTTCGAAGCCGTGGAAGGGATGGTTCAACATGTGACAGATCCATTTAACCATGAACTGCTACCAAGTGAGGTATTGACCTAATAAGACCAACTTCTCGAATAATATTATCCTAGAAATATTTTAAAGATATATTTACAACGTTGTCTATATATTGTAAAAAACACATATTTATAACATTTTATAAAAGTTGTTAAATATAACCCTTTTATAATGTTTCATAAACAATGCAAAATGATATTACATATACAACGTTTACATAACGTGGTAAAATAAAATTAATTTTACAACATCAAACAAACATTGTGCAATATAAACAATGTACAACTATTGTTAAACGTTGTTGAACATGACATTTTTACAATATTTTAAGTACATTGTTAAAATTAGTAACTTTGGCAACAATAAATAACCGTTGTCAAAATTAATAAATGTTATAATGTTAATAAAACGTTGTTAAAAATAATAATACACAACTTTTGTAAATGACCATTGTAGAAGACTTAACGTTTGAATGTAAAACGTTGTTTGCACATGTATTTTACAACGTTTTTACAATAAAGGTTGTAGAAGACCCCCATTTTTTACAATATTTTTAGGAAGTGTTGTAGATGGAACGTTGTAAAAGGAGATTTTTCTTGTAGTGGTGGTTCCAAAAAATGAAAGAGAAGAATATGAGAGACAATATCTGGACAAATATATATACTATGCATAGATGAGATAAACTATAGCCTTGAATCTCATTTATTGACTATTGTCTTAGTCTGAAGAAGTACTTGATGGACTATGCCTTGAATCAGACTTCTTGAACCAGATTCAGAAAATAGCACACATAATACGTTAGAGGTTCTTGGGTCTATCGGGTGGAAATTTTGATTGTCCATGCGCACTTATTTCATATTCATGAAAGTTGTCTAGGATCGCCCTGTCCTATAGTCGCGGCCTTCATGACCTCTCATATAGGTAAGTCCTCAAGGGTTGGTGATAGGAATCAATCCTGCACATCATGCTTGGACTTATTAAGAGTCTAAACTCACCCTATCCATATCGCACAAGAAACACTGTCACCATAGGTATGGGGTATTAATGTACACATGTACAGCCTCTTGGACTTTTATTTTAAAGAGAATTAAATCTCAGGGTCAGTGTTCCATAATAGTCAACTAGTCCAGCTTGTTCCTACCCATTGAACCGGCTTCTTGGGATCTCCAATTAGACTCGGTTGGGTTGCCACTGCTGGTGACTAACTTATGGGCTTAACTCCATCCCTTTCGATGATTCTAGGATCAATGTCCTAGACAGACCCTTCGTCAAGTGGTCTGCAAGGTTCTTTTCTGACTTTATATAGTCAAGAACCACATAATTGCCTAAGAGGCTTTTTATTGACTTGAAGTGCAGTTGCAGGTGCATGTTTATCTTAGCATTCATAGAATCATATTTTAGTAGTTCAATAACAGATTTGTTATCACAATTGATAGAAATTGCAGGAACATGAATATGAGAAACAGGTATATGCATAATTAGATTTCTAAGCCATTCAGCTTCTGTACAAGTAGTGTCCAAAGCTATCATTTCAGAGTCTATTATACTCCTAGCAATGATAGTTTGTTTACATGATCTCCAGAAGATTGCAGCTTCTCCTAGAGTAAAAATATATCCTGTAGTAAATTTTACATCATGTGAATCAGTTATCCAGTTTGCATCTGAATAACCTTCTATGATATCGGGATGTCTAGTATAATGAAGTTTATAATCCAGAGTACCTCTAAGATATCTAAATACTTTATCTAATGCAATCCAATGAGACTGGTTTGGGTTACTAGTATATCTACTTAGTCTCCCAATAACAAATGCAATATCGGGTATAGTCCTATTTGTTATGTATATAAGGGACCCTATCATCTGTGAATATCTATGTTATTCTATAGGTGATCCTTCATTCTTCTTGAGACAAACATTACTGTCATAAGGTGTAAGGGCAGGTTTTTGTCAAAATACTTAAACTTTCTTAGCATTTTCTCAATTGAATGTGCTAAAGATAGAGTATATCCCTCTTTGCATTTGGATACTTGCATTCCAAGGATCAAGTAGGCTTCGCCTAGGCCTTTCATATCAAATTGATTAGATAAATAATTCTTAGTGTTATTTATCGGTTCCAGTGAAGATCCTAGAATAAGGATATTATCAACATACAAACATAAGTAGACACAACTACCATTTATATTTTTAGAATACAAACATTTGTCATATTCATTTTGTACGAAACCAATTCTAAAATGACTTTGTCAAATTTGTTGTGCCATTGCTTGGGAGCTTGTTTTAGGCCATAAAGAGATTTTACTAATCTACATACCTTCTTTTCTTGACCTTTAGTAATAAAACTTTCATGTTGCTCCATATATATATTTTCTTCTAAATCTCCATTTAGAAATGCTGTCTTTACATCCATTTGATGGATTAGCATATCATGAATAGAAGCTAAGGCTATAAGGGTTCTGATAGAAGTGATTCTAGATACATGAGAGTAGCTATCAAAATAATATAATCTTTTCTCTGGGTAAAACCTTTTGCTACTAATCTAGTCTTGTATTTCTTTATGGTACCGTCAGCTCTAAGTTTCTTTTTGAATATCCAATTGCAACCTATTGGTTTACAGCCTACAGGTAGGTCTGCTAAAAACCAAGTGATATTCTCCATAATGGAGTTATACTCATTGTTGATGGCTTCTTTCCAGAAAGGAGCATCAGAAGAAGATATTGCTTCTTTATAAGTTGAGGGATCACCCTCAAATAAGTAAAGAAACTTTTCCCTAAATTTCTTTCAATCCTGCCTCTTTTATTCTTCTAGGTTCTATATCTTGTTCATCTTTTGAACTTGATGGATGAACATGAAAACTAGTAGCAGGGGCAAGAGAAGAGCTAGTGGGAGTGGAAGAAATTCTATTCTTAAATAAAAATATATTCTCAAAGTAAACTGCATCTCTAGCTTTTATAATGGTGTTGTTAGAGATCTCATTTACTTCAGAATGAGTTAAAACAAATCTATTGGCATTGATATCTAAAGCATATCCTATGAACACAGCATCTACAGTCTTAGGTCCAATCTTTCTCTTTTGGGGTTCTGAAATTTCTACCTTAGCTAGACATCCCCAAACTTTAAGATAATTAATCCTAGGAGTTCGGCCTTTCCATAACTCATATGGTGTCTTATCATTAGACTTACTAGGTACCCTATTAAGGATATAACAGGCTGACAATAAGGCCTCTTCCTACAGATTATCAGGAGCACCTGAGTTGAGAAGCATGGCATTAACTATGTCTAATAGATTGCGATTCTTTCTTTCAGCAACTCCATTGGACTATGGTGAATAAGTGACAGTTACCTCATGAATTATTCCATGTTCTTCACAAAAATTAGTCATTTCATTTGAGGTATACTCTCCACCACGATCTGATCTAAGAATCTTAATCCTTTTCTCTAACTGGTTCTCAGCTTCAGATTTATAGACCTTGAATCTGTCTATAACTTCATCTTTGATTTTAAGAAGGTATGTATAACAATACTTTGAATAATCATCTATAAAAGTGACAAAGTATTTTCTACCGCCTCGGGTCAAAATCCTATTGGAATCACAAACGTCGCTATGGATAAGTTCTAGAAGTTCAGAATCCCTATGGGCATATTTGAAAGGTAATCTAGTGTGTTTGGCTTGAACACAAATCTCATATTTGTGTTTATCATCAATAGGAGTCTTAGGAATAAGATCTAACTTCATCATCTTTTTAAGAGATCCTAAATTCATATGACCCAGTTTGCCATGCCAAACATTGGAGGATTCAACATTTGCAATAACAAAAAAAGGATTTGAAATTTTATTCATAGTGCTCAAAATAAAAAAAACATCTTTTACAAATCATTTTCCTATAAATAACTCATTTTTGGAAAATACTACTTTATTAGCCTCCACTACAATTTTGTATCCTGAGGCTACAAGCAGAGATTCGCTAACCAAATTTTGTATCCTGAGGCTACAAGCACATGAAGTACATCATGAAGAGGCAGTATTTTTTCTGATGTCATTCTCAAATCTATTCTTCATCTTCCTATAATATGTGTCGCTGAGCCATCTCCTAAGGTTATACTTCCTCCACCTGATTCGTCATAGTTTGAAAACCAGGAGCGATCAAATGAAACATGAATATTTGCTCCAGAATCCAACCACCAATTATCATAATGGAAAGAAATATTAACTAAGGGTTAGTAACTCACTGACATGAAGGAACTAGAATATCCTTTTATACTAGTTATGATTTCTATAAAGATAATTAAAGGTCTGCAGGAAAAATGTATTTACTCAATAAAGATGACTAATGTCCAGGAATAGATAGTTTGAAGGATCTTGGTAATCAACCTTTGAAAAACTAGTCATTTAAGTTTTGAAAAGCTTGGGTTAGCTGTAGAGGCCGGTTTTCAGCTAGTGGAGGTCCACTGGGGACGATTAAATACCGTGTCGCTTAGGACTATTTACGTCCGGTTGACAGAAGGACCATTTCGGCTTGTACCCAAACAAATCTCTACTTTTAGGACTTAGATTTAAAGAGATTTACAAGATCAATAAACTATTTCTCTAGCTTAAATTGAAATATTGAGTAAAGAAAAACTAGTTTGACAATAGGTAATAATACATTTTTTTTATGAAACTTGTCAACTTCTAAAACAGTCCTCTGAAAACAGAATTGATAACAATAATCTTAGAATTGTATAGGGAGAAAAAAATATTATATGACTAATAACAATAATTTGTGTAGATATGACAGTTATTTAATAAATTGCAGATAACTTGTTAACTGAAGTAAATGAAAGTGAGATATTTGTATATTAACAAATCAGTAATTTAGCACTAGTGATTTACCACATACAAATAATTCTATATTAACAAATCAGTAATATACCACTAGTAACAAATATTATATTATCAATAAGGCAATATAACTGGAAATGTTGTCAGTAACAAGTGTTGTCGATTAAGCAAATATTATTAGAAATATTGCAGCAACAAGTTTTATCAGTGAGCAAAGTTTCTAATTATTTAAAGAAAATATGTTAACAATTTTAACAGAACAGAATTGTTAAAAAATGTGAATCTTAACAGTAGTATTTTTTTTTGTAATATAACTCTAAACAAATTTAACACAAGAAAATTATTAGTAATTAACAGAACAAAATTGTAGTCCGTAACTGCTAAGTTTGTTAGAAAATAGTCAATCTTAGATTGTTGAAAATTATTCCATTTTCTTCTTTTAAAAATTTGCAACCAAAATAAAATAAAGTAAATGTTACCGGCCTCCGGTGAAGTCGCGCACGTAACACTGCCCTAAGAGTTGATTCGGATCTATGTGCAGACTTATTCCGAATGCTCCTAGTGGTAAAACTTCCGCTCTACTGGTATCTCCTCGTCGCACACAACTTGAAAAGAGTGCCCCGAACTTAGCGTTGCCTAGAAAAGAACAAAAAACTTACAATTGCTTTGGAATTAAAAGAAGAGTAAGAGAGAGAGAGAGAGAGAGAGAGAGAGGGAGGAGTTGTATCCTTTTCAATAGAAATATTGGCCTTTATATAGCAATGAAGTACATGCTAATAATAGACAATAGAACCGGTATTTGAAAAAGGACCAATTCTCCAATTGCATCCAAAAGAATAGGAACTAAGAGACTTAGTTTTTTGCTACCAAGTCCAACACTAACTTGCTGCAGTGGCACTGCGACCAATTGTGCTGGTCTCCCAGCAACGGATATGGCGCGATCTTCCACGCTAGAAAGCAGGCTTCATCAGAGATGGCCGTGTCGCTCTTGCTACATTCTAAATAAGAGTACAACACAGCAGCATTATGTTAAAAAGAGAACATGAGAAGAAAATGTTAACTTATTCAAAGTATTGTCAAGCCGGACGACATGTCCGGTCCTGTTGCTGCAGGCAACACCTTGCCAGTTGCAGCAGTCGCTGCCAGTCCAGGACGACAGCCTGCTGGTGTGGTCAAGGAGGCCGCGCTTGAAGTCGACCAGAGCATTTCTTTCGCCCTCGTCGCAACCAGCAACTGTGGAAGCTCCGTTGCACAGGAGAGCAAGGAAGAGAATCGCAAATATAATTGGAGAAGGCTTTGAACACATGATGATAGGCATTGTTTGTTGTTGAAGAACTTGGTGTCATTCCTTTGCTCTTACTTATTATAGATGGATTAGATAAATCAAATCATACAACCTCTCGACCACAACTTTGCAATATCAGCGTGTCACTGAACCGACCATGCAACACCAAATATAATCCTTATGACAGTAAGTTTTCGATATTTTAAAATTTTATTGACTAGGGAGTAGCTCGTGAGTCACACGTCTAATCTAAGCCACAAAGTGGAAGATCAACTTGGAGACCGAGCTCTTGGCTAATTAGTGACCCGTAAGTCACACGTCAAGCTACAAAATGTTGAATATTATTTCGGAGACTGAGCTCCGCTCACTAAAAGTTAGATTGTGGTATTTTAAACAAAGTCATGAGTGATCGAGAGAGAAAGTTTGTTCGTTTCTTCCTTCCTATTTTTCCTGAAACATATTGAGATCAAAGAGGTTCATTCATGTGTTCCCTCTAGCACCTTTTGAAAGTTAACCTGGGAAAGTAAAATTTTCATCCAAAGGAACGAAAATAACATAATTTGTATCGTAGGAAAAATATTTGAAAAATTGCAGTGAGAGGGAGTACTTGCCATCTCTGATGGCGGGTGTGTTAGGTTTGGGCTGACATGGTAAGGGACCGCCTTCGGTTTATATGGCATGGGAGACCGCCACCACTGATGGCGGGTTGTGCTGGCGTGGCAGGAACCGCCATCTCTGATGGCGGGTTGGCTTGGCACTGCGACCGATTGTACTGGTCTCCCAGCAGCGAGTATGGTGCGATCTTCCACGCTAGAGCGCTGGCTTCATCAGAGATGGCCGTGCCGCTCTGGTTACATTCTAAATGAGAGTACAACACAGCAGCACTATCTTAAAAAGAGAACATGAGAAGAAAATGTTAACTTATTTGTATGACATAGCTAAAAAAAATTTCCTCAAAGGGGTGCAAAGTAACGTTCCAGGCTAGCTATGTAAATACATTTTTTCGCCATTATTGACGGCGTAGTTGTACAACATAGCTCCTTTCTTTTCCCAAAGAGGTGCAAAGTAAAGATGTAAATGCATTTGGACGCCATCATTGATGGCGTGATGGTAGTTCCCCTCTCCCTCGCCATCATTGATGGAGCGGTGGTGGTCCTCTCTCCCTCACCTCACCATCTGCCTCCCCATGAATGATGGCGCGATGGTACCCCCGCCGTACAGGGGCGGCCCTGGTCCAGGGCAGGTCGGACGACGGCCCAGGACCCTCTGACGAAAGGAGACATCAACATGGATCTATCAACAAGAGGACTAGTACTTATCATGTGCTTTTTTTTTTCTAACATAAAAACATTCTAGTGTAGTGGTTTTAATATCAGACTTTTGCTTCAGAGGTCCTTATTCAAATCTTGGTGGAAGCAAGTTTTTGTTACACTTACATTTTTTTTACACTATGTATAGGGCCCATTTGAAAGTTTTGCCTTGGTCTCCATGGCCGACCCTGCCACTATATGAGATGACGAGTCATCCCCCTCTATACAAATTACTCAAACTTGTTCCGTCTGCTGCTAATTCATAAAATTTATCACTTGATATTAAAAAATTTTGTAAAATTTTGAAATAACAGGAAATGGAAAAAGTTTACAAGACGGAACAAAATTTTCAATAACTGAATGTCTTCAGAGATTTATTTCTGCCTTACCATTGTAACTTATCCAAGATGGAAAGGTTTCAACAAATATATAGGGCCCTTTGGTTTGCAGGATTGGACAAAATAATATAATTGACAATAGTTGTCAAATCTAATCCTAGAGTTTGGTTGGACAATTTTTTTTAGATGTAATGTAATCACGATTACAAACTTGATTACATTACATCAGTTTTTTGAAAAACTAATTACATCATAAAACCCATGTAATCGTGATTACATTTTCATAAATTATATTGTACGTAAAAAAATTATTACAATACAAACCCAAACTCAATTACATTAATGGGTGCGTTTGATTGACAATTTTTTTCATGGAAAATATTTTCATCTTAAATTTTCCACATGTGTGTGTTTGATAGCATATATTTTCGATGGAATAATTTTCCAAAAAAATATCAGTTTCTTTAAAAAATTTGGAAAATAATTATGGCCCGGCCCATATGAAATAAATTCCATGAAAAATAATTATTGCATTTGTAGATGTGGAAAATGTAAGTTTTCCAATAGAAAATGTTAATTTTCCATGAAATAAAATTGCAATCAAATAGCAAAATAGCATTTCCATGAAAAAATAACTATTTTTTGTGGAAAATAATGACAATCAAACACCCAAATTAATTTTTCTATGAAAAATTATTTGATTTTCCACAAGAAAATAATTGCAATCAAACACCGCCATTATCAGAAATTTAAAATTCTACAAAATTATTTTCCTAGTGAAATAATTCCCTAGAATTAATTCCTTTTTCACGTATTTTCCATCTTGCAATCAAAACGCACCCTACATGTTAAACTAATTAATATTTGAATGCAATTGATATTATATTACATAGTTTGATTACACGTTCCAAGTAATGTAAATTACAAACTTATTTACATTACAAACTCAATCTTATTATGATTGCAATTATGTTACATTACATTACAAATTAACTCAATTCCATTATTATTACAGTTACATTTACTATTACAATTACATTACAATGTACCAAACGACCTCATAGGCTTATAGATTTTGGTATTCAAACGTAGCTATTCTTAAGTCTGTTAAAAGTAATAGCAACAATGACGTAGAACCGATCATACTGGCGATCTATATAACGAAGATAAGCATCCTTCCAGTTGCTCTTCAGTATCAGCGTGCCCCAAATGACCCAAAATCCAACCACAAATCCTCCTAGTGCAGTGCCCAAATAGGACAACCACACTTGTGATCCAGGTCCATCTTCTTCGGAAGTATTATTATTTCTAGTTCCCGTGCCGTTATCATCATTCTCGCATATTTGCTTAACTGGGAAGCCACAAAGACCAGGATTGCCAGAGTACGTCGACTCATTGAACGTCTCAAGTTGGTTTCCTGACGGAATCCTTCCGGACAAGTTGTTGCTAGACAAGTCGAGATAGCTCAAGAAAGTTAGATAGGTCATGGTCGAAGGGATTGCCCCAGAAAGGTCGTTCCTCGACAAGTCGAGAGACTCCAAGGACTGCATTGAACCAACTTCCTTCGGTATCTCACCATTCAGATGGTTCCCTGACAAATTCAAGCTCATAAGTCCTCGAAGGCTTCCAAGCTCTCGAGGTATGGTTCCGTATAGATTGTTACCAGAGAGGTCCAGAGAGGTGACCTGTGACAAAATCCCATTGTAATCACCATACATGAGAGCTTTGCCCTTCATGAACACCTCCATCCTCTCTACGTAGACACTCGTATGTGTTTGCAATACATATTCTTTATCTTCTCTCTTAACTTTCATGCCGGCGAACTTCCCGAAGCTCTTCGGAATTGTACCCGAAAGATTGTTGTGCGCAAGGTCTACTATTTGGAGACCAAAGAGTCTTGATAAGTTCTGAGGAATTCTTCCAGCAAACATGTTGGACCGGAGTCGGAGTATTCTCAAAGAAGGACAACTTTCTCCTATCCATGTGGGAACTTTACCTGTAAATTTATTTTGGCTTAGATCAAGAATAGATAATCCTGTGCACCCCTGCAAAGACGATGGAATTTCCCCAGACAGGCTATTGTTGCTCAAGTGCAAAGCTTCGAGCGACGACAAGGAGGCGATCGTGTCTGGAATTCCTCCAGACAGATTGTTGCTACTGAGGTCGAGAACTGCCAGATCGTGTTTCCAGCAATTAGGGAGCTCTCCGGAGAAGAGATTCCTGGCGAGATAAATAACCTCAACAATTTGTAGTTGGCACAAAGATGAGGGAACATCACCATATAACTTGTTTCCCGAGAGTGAGAGAAGAATAAGATTAGGCATACTCTCGCCTATGGCTGGATCGATCGTTCCGGAAAACAAATTGTCTGCTAGATCTAGGAATATCAACTTTGGAGAAAAATTTGTTGGCAGAGAACCATAGATGGCGTTCTTTGAGATATCCAACCATATTACTTGGACGAACGAAACCCAAAACCAGTCTGGCATTGCGTCCTCAATTCCAGCATTTGCCATAAATAGCCACGAAATGTTTGCTTGGTTCCGGATCCATGAAGGGAATTTCTTCCCAAGGCTGCAAGAACTAACGTCGAGCCAGTAGAGCCGGAAGGGAGGAACCCAGTTGGGACTGAACTTGACGGCTAGGCTGTTCGATGACAGGTCCAGATGCGACAACTTGGTAAGATTAGCAAGGTGTGCTTCAGAGACAGTCCCATTCAGCTTATTACCGCCGAGATCGAGAGTTTTCAGAGATGTTAGCTCCCCAAGCCAGTCGGGCAAATAACTTGTCAACCCAGTACTTGATAAATCCAGAATCTCCAGGCTCGTCTTGATGCACCCGGAGAAAACATCCCCAAGTTCAGGCAGGCTCCTGCTGATGTTCATGGAGCTTAAACTAAGAGTATGCAGCTTGCAAATATTTCCCACTTCTTTTGGTATTACACCTTGGAGAGAATTGTTGGATAACCGGAGGACTTCCAGTGAGCTCAACTTCCCAATCTCAGCGGGAATGGAACCGCGGAACGAGTTATCACTAAGATCAAGATGTACAAGGCTACTCACATTGAATAACCAGGAGGGAATCGTAGGAGTGTCGATCCGGTTGCCAGAAAGATCCAGACTAGAGAGACGCGTGAAGTTAACGTGCGGAAGAGAGAGCGGGATGCTCTGGATCATGCAATCGCAGAACCGCACCTCTACGATGTGAGGAAGCATGTTCAGATACTCCACCAAGCTGCTCGTGTCTCGGAACTTCACGCCCCCCATGTCGAGATGTTGCAGAGAAGAAAGACCAGAAATCCAGAGAGGGTCGTCTATGCTGAGTCCGGGAACTTGGTCCCTATAATAAGGATCATTATAAAGATCAAGATATTGCAAGCTCGAGAGGTTTCCGATCTGACGAGCAGGAACTAGCCCGCCAAGACCAGCCTGAGAGAGGTTAAGATATCTGAGGTTGCGAATTGAGCCAATGAACTCCGGTATAGGCTTGCCTCCGAAATTGTTCATGCTCAGGTCGAGATACCTCAGGTTCTTCAATCCGAGCAGAGATGGCCTCAGCTCCCCTCCCATCGACCACTCGTTGAATGGTTGATCGTCGGTATAGTAGGAGAAGGGGTGTGGGTTACGAAGGTCAAGCCGGACGACATGTCCGGTCCTGTTGCTGCAGGCAACACCTTGCCAGTTGCAGCAGTCGCTGCCAGTCCAGGACGACAGCCTGCCGGTGTGGTCAAGGAGGCCGCGCTTGAAGTCGACCAGAGCATTTCTTTCGCCCTCGTCGCAACCAGCAACTGTGGAAGCTCCGTTGCACAGGAGAGCAAGGAAGAGAATCGCAAATATAATTGGAGAAGGCTTTGAACACATGATGATAGGCATTGTTTGTTGTTGAAGAACTCGGTGTCATTCCTTTGCTCTTACTTTATAGATGGATTAGACAAATCGTACAACCTCTCGACCACAACTTTGCAAAATAAAAACGGAAATTGTTTTGCAATATCCGCGTGTCACTGAACCGACCATGCAACACCAAATATAATGCTTGACTAGGGAGTAGCTCGTGAGTCACACGCTGATATTGATATTTTATTGACCAGGGAGTAGCTCGTGAGTCACACGCTGATATTGATATTTTTATTGGCTAGGGAGTAGCTCGCGAGTCACACGTCTAATCTAAGCCACAGAGTGGAAGATCATGTTGGAGACTGAGCTCTTGGCTAATTGGTGACCCGTAAGTCACACATCAAGCTACAAAAAGTTGAATATTATTTTCGAGACTGAGCTCCGCTCACTAAAAGTACACACTCGAGCCTCTCTCTCTCTCGGTCATCAATTCTCACAATAATTTTGTAGAAGAAATAATTTGTTCTGTAAACTAACATTAATCCATTGCGAGGAGCTGTACATAGTCTCAACTACTCCTTAAAACTCAGGATTAAAATTGATTGTGAAACGAAGATGACGTGGAAGTAATTTTTTTGAACATGTATTAATATTACACTAAAATGTGTTTGATTGGATTTTTTTTTCCATAACAAATATTTTTATCACAAATTTTCTACCAACTATAGTGTTTGATAGCTTATATTTTTATGAAATTATTTTTCACAAAACTATCATTTTTCACATTTTTTTCTCCAAAATAGTGAAAAATGAGATTTGGTCGAACCCATAGGAAAATATTATTTTTCATGGAAAATACCTATGTTTCGTGAAAAATAATGACAATCAAACACCAAAATTAAGTTTTTCATAAAAAAAATTAAAATTTTCATGAAAATTTTTTCCAGGTAAAATTATTCCGTGGAATTAATTTATTTTTATTGACACATTTGACCATGGTCCAATAATGATACAAATTGTTTGGCAGCTTGGCTCCCTCCAACGAAGTTCTATTAGGGCCTGTTTGGTAAAATATATTTGCATTTGGATTTGGATTTGGAAATTCAAAATTAAAATCCAAATCCAAATCATGAATTTTCAAATCCAACTCCAACCAAACATAGGATTTGGTAAATTATTAATTAGCTATTATAATTATAATTATAGTTATGATTAATAATTAAATTATTATTATAATTAATAAAATAATAAATTATTAATTAAATATAATGACGATTAATAAATTATTAAATAGCTATTATAATTATAATTATAGTTATGATTAATAATTAAATTATTATTATAATTATGATAATAGTTATGATTAATGAATTATTAATTAAGATATAATGATGATTATAATGACGATTAATAAATTATTAATTAAAATTTTAATAATATATTAATTTATTAGAAAGTAAATTATTAATTCCGATGATAATTTATGATAACTAACTATTAGTTATTTTTATTAAAATAATAACTAATTTTTAGTTATAATTTAAAAAAAATAATAATAATGACTAATTTTTAATTAGCTATAAATTAAATATTTTTAAAATAGTAATTATAAATTAATATAATGATGATTAATAAATTATTAAATAAAATATTATAATATATTAATTATAAATTATTAAATAAGTTAAAATTGTGATTAAAATATTATTAATTAAGATTGTAAGAAAATAGTAATTAACGAATTACTAAATAACATTATAATAAGACTAATAAATTATTAATTATGATTATAATTTGATATTAATGAATAAATTATTAATTAAGATTACAATTATAATTAATAAATTTATTATAATTATGATTAATAAAATTATTAATTATTAATTAAGATTATTATAAATTATTAAATAAAAAATTATTAACTTAGATATAATTATGATAATTAACTATTAGTTAATTTTTTTATTAAAAACAATAACTAATTTTTATTTATAAAGAAATTTTTTTTTAAATAATTAGGAATAGGTTGTAAACCTTGGCCTTGGTGCTCCTTTAATTCCTTCATTAAATTCCACATTACAATTTGATAGTGTTCTAAAAGTTTCTCATCCTCCCACAGTAGAAAACCACAAGAATTTGTTGAAAAATTTACACACTCGTAGAATCTTCTTCCAGGATTTGTTGAACGTTGTCCATGAAGTCTTCAATGGACTAATTAATCCACAATGGTAATAAATTGTTCTTCCATAATTTTTATTGGACGTCTTAAGAAGGAAGATTGCGAGTTACTGGCCATAATTTGCAGTTGGATATGAGATCTGTAAGTAAGAAAAAACTTCAATACATTAAATGGGAGCAAATAAGTAAAAAAACAAAAAGGAAGATAAAAAAATAATGTTATTTTTCCAACAAACCGGTCGAAAAATTAGAAAATAGAAAGATTTGGTGGTGTCTTTCAAAACCATCCTATACATAGAGAATGAAAGGGAGCCATATTGTTAACGTTAGGTTCTAAGGGTTATTTTGGGTACTATATAATTTACTTTACCCAAAAACTTGCTGCTAACGGTTATTTCTAACGTCTCTTTGACGGAAAGGGTCATTGTAAGCAAAACAGGTTGGGTGGGAGGTGTAAACTGCTTAAGTTTTCTAAAAGGTCTTATTTTGCAAACGAGGCAAATCTAAGGAGGGTTAAATGCACTTTACCCCCAAATCCATCTCCAACCAAACATAGGATTCCATGAATTTGACTCCAAATCCATAAAATTCTAAAATCCTAAAATCCAACTCCAAATACGGTTTACCAAACGGGCCCTTTGACTTGTTTAGAAAGAGAGCAAATATAAGTTCGTGGAGCACAGGATATTTATACACAAAAATTTTCCTTGGCGTGGACCAAGCAAAAAACAAATGTTCACCCCGTTATAGTAAAATGATGTTACAATTAATATTTTCTTCTATAGCACACTAAAGGAGTACCAACATATATATAGGTTTTCATTTCATGAGTTGATCACAATGAAACAAACTCACCGACAAAATTAAACACGACCTTCAATTGATACACTGTTAATAGAGCAACTAATTTGTCACTCTTCTCTCGGATATATGTTACTAGTGAGTAGTTGTAATATCCTGACTTTTTTTTTTATATATCTACTTGATTTTTAAAATTATTTAAATATATAATTAATATATTATAAATTATTTATAAAACATATTTATAGGATAAAGATAATTATTTGATAACCTTAAATTCTTTTGAGGTTTAATTGGTTTTGGTTAGTAATTGGATAACTACAATACAAAATTAGGATATACAAAGAAGGTAAATGTTACGACTTTCTCCTGATAAATAACAAAAAAAGGATATAACCCTGAAGGCTTACAGAACCACTCTATAGTGCAATATGCACCAGGGAAGTAGCCGAACTACAAACCCACAAACAACATCAACAAACAAAAAACCTATCTATGCTCGGGTTCATTGGAGCAACCGATGATTAACTCCCTTGTTCACACGAGTACTCTCAAGACATGAAATCAAGTCTCCCTCTTGTGTCAAGCACTCATTTTTTAGGGAAGATTGTTTGCTCGCGACGTTGGTCTCCCAAACAGGAATGAAAGCTAATTCCCTTTCGGAGAAGAGAGAAGAAGCTGAAGTGGAGTCTCGTCTTAAGGGATGGCTCATTTAGACTTTCGTTGAACCTTCTTTGATAGCTTCCCTCCTACTCTAGCATCAGGGTAAGCATAGAAGGAAATCAAGGCGAGGTCCTTCTGGGGGACTACTAGAGATCCACTCGACTTAAATAACATCAAGGCTTGTTGATTCCCTTGGCCAACCACAGTAGGTGGGGGTACCTTAGGCTCAGGTCCCAGCCTCATACGAAGCACAGACCCCTCTCATGATGTCCCAGAACTCCCTACGGCACCACCCCTTCCTCCGTGACCATAGGCTTCCCTAGGGACCCTCCTTCCAACTCTACCTCTTCCTCCAAACTATTCGTGTTTGCCGGCTCGTTGGTTCCCTCGTGAGATTGTGTCCCTTTTCCTTGAACACCTGGATATTGAGGAGAAGTGTGCCTAAAGAATTTACATCTAGAACATCTCAGAGGAACCCATTCATACTCAACTTTTTGAAATAATGTTTCCATTAGGAAACTCTATTTCAAGCTCCTCCACTAGCACGTCAATTGCGATAATTTCTACACAAATTCTCGCATAGGATAGCCTCTCATTCCTAGTGGTGAGATGGTTTGCATGCAGCGGCTTACCAACCCTGCTTGCCAACTTCATAATGCCAGGGGAACTCCATAGTTGTGGGGGAAGCCAATGAAGTCTAATCCAGATAGACACTGCCTTGAGACGATCACGAGCGATGTTGTTCAAAGGATCCCACCGACGCATAACAATTAGTCTCCCATTGAAGGTCCACGGTTCGTTCTCCACGACCCATTCTAGGTCTTCAACAAACTGGAACTTAATAAAAAACAGTAGTTCTTCCTAGAGTAGATGTCCATAGATCCTTTTGGCTTCCACATTCTCGTAGCATATCCACAGAGCAGGTCCAGCCCTGGCGCAGGGCAGGCTGAGCCAAAGCCCAGGGCCCAAACAGAATAGGGGCACCCTCTAATTATTATACGGTTAGCTGGAGCTTGGACCCATTTTTTTCTTATTATGCAAGAGCTGCACTCAGGCACACGGCTCAAACAGAAGGGGGCTGGGAGCATTTGGCATTTTTATTGGAGCCTAGACACAGCTCAAACGGAACATATTACTTAGTTTATTTCTTCCTAGGGAAGAGGAAGTCAATGTGGCTGTCTCTTCCTAGGGAAGAGGAAGAGTCATGTGGTTGTTTCTTCATGGGGAAGAAGAATCGACAGAAAGAAAAAAATGAGCATCTTATATCTATTTATACAAACATGAATTACTTAGCCCCATCCTTTTCATCTTTCTTAATTATTACTCTTTTGTTAATCTTTTCGTTTTTATGGTTGTTAATTAGAATCATATAGTATCCTCACCTTTAATGCATCTACTTGGTGTCGAATGTTTGACATATATAGGTAGGCCACCAAAAGTTGAGTTGCGTGTTGGCATGTTCTTAGTCTTACCTGGTGTTAACTCTTACAATGAGTTTCAAACTTTGGTAGGTAATCCAAGATCTGATATACAACTGTTGTCGATTGCAAGCTAAAGTGAAAGATTATTATTTTATGAACTCTTATGTTGGAGTCCGGTCTGAATTTGGTAACAACATATTTATGGCATCCAAATTCACTTAAATATTTGATTTGATTAGATTTGTATGTCCATAATTGATGTTATGCTATTTTAGATATAATAGGATTCTTATTTTAGGAAATTCTATTATGATCTAAAATAGAATATTGATGGAATATTTTAGGTATAATAGAATTCCTATTATATTCCTATTTAGGAATTCTATTATGACTAGAATATGATTTTTTTTCATCCTATATATATGGGGTGAGGGTGGAGGCACAAAGCACAGCACAAAAGTGGAGATTCAGAGTGCTCGTCCACAAGAAAATCTAAGAGAAAGTTTGTGCTTTACTCTTAGGACTTCGTCATCCAAGATAGAAGAAAGAAGGAGATCTAATTAATAAGTTGTCAACTTTGGTTAGGGAGATTGCTACGGGTTGGTGAGCGATCTCAATTATAATCTTCTATTTTTCTTCTTGAGAGTGGTGATGGGGTTTAACCTATTAGGGCAAAGGGTTCAATATTAGTTTTTGTCAATCTTGTCATTTTTATCCACAGAAAATTTAAGAGAAATTTTGTGCTTTGATCTTAGGACTTCGCCATCCAAGACAGAAGGAGGAAGGAGATCTAATCAAGGAGTCGTTAACTTTAATTAGGGAGATTGCTATGGGTTGGTGAGTGATCTCAATTGTAATCTTATATTTTTTTGAGAGTGGTGAAGGGGTTAAACCTATTAGGACAAATGGTTCAACATTAGCTTTTGTCAATCTTGTAATTTTTATCTGAGTTATAAAGGTTGAGATTTGTCTAGATAATGTAGTCATCACTATATACTTGTCTTTATCTGTGCTTGGTGTCTGTTAGACGATGGTTGGTGGGTTGGCAAACGCTTTCGCGCGTCCAACAAATGGTATCAAAGTTTTAGGGGTTTTGGCAATCATGTCTACGGAGCAGATGAACACTCGTATGATTACCCTCATAGGAAAAAACTGGACAATTTGGAAGCCAAGGATGGAAGATCTACTCTGGTGCAAGGACTTGCATGGTTCATTAGAGGACGATAATGCAAAGCCATCGGATAAAGCTGTTGAAGACTGGAAACGACTGGATCGGAAGGTCGTTGAATTCATCCGCTAATGGCTGGATCACTCGGTGTTTCACCATGTGTCCATGGAGAGTTCGGCAAAAGTATTATGGAAGAAGCTGCAATATTCTTATATAAAAGAAAGACGGCTAGCAACAAGGCATTTCTTATTCGTCAATTTGTCAACTCAAAGTACACGAAGGGTGCCTCAGTGGCACAACATCTGAACGAAGTTTAGGATATCATCAATCAACTGTCTACGATAAAGATAGTGATTGATGATGAGCTTCAGGCTCTACTGCTTTTGAGTTCTCTGTCAGAAAACTGGAAGACTTTGGTGGTATCGGTGAACAACTCAACTTCGAACCGGATGGAGTGTCATGATGGAGGCAATCAAAAGTAGCTTGTTAAATGAGGAGATCCGATGCAAGCAAGTTGAATCGTCGTAGGAGTCCGCTCTGGTGGCTTCCCACGGGAAGGAAAGACTCAAGTCGCAGGCGATGACATGGGGAGTTCTCGGAATCTTGCGATTGTGGACCGCAAGGTGGGCTGCTATCACTGTAGCAAAATAGGTCATATCAAGAGAAAATGCATGAAGCTCAAAGCTGAGAAGGCAAAAGGCAAGAACGATCATGAGGATCTCACGATGTTTGGAGATATCATCATTGTAGCGATCGACACAGAGAAACCTTGTGGCATGTGTCATGATGGCGACTGGATCATGGACAAGGGGGCATCGTATCATGCTACTCCACATAGAAGGATTTTCATGTCATACTGCGGTGGCAGGTTCGAATGTGTAAAGATGGATGACAAGAAAACGGTTGTAGTTGTAGGCATCAGTAATGTGCATTTGACAACGGAGCTCGGTGAGAAACTCGTTCTCAAGGGTGTGCGACATGTATCGAGTTAGCTTTACAACTTCATTTTGGTATGGAGGCTAGTAGATGATGGCTGTCGTGGTTTGTTTGGGAATGAAAATTGGATGCTTACGAAGGGTTTCCAACAGTTGGCTTGAAAAGATTTATGTTGTGGCATGTATAGGCTCAAGCCACTGAGCTGTATAGGCAGGCCACAAACACCGGATGTAGGCTCGAGGGGTGTTCGACATGAGGTAGATCATCGAGAACTTGCTGAGGAGGAACTTCGAAAAGTTTTGAGGGTTACGGAGGATTCGGTTCGTCGAGACAAAGTGACGAATGGTGGTGAGTCAAAGATTGAGGGTCAGTCTGTCGGTCCCATGACAGCTGGTCGTCTCCAGGTGGGGGTTGCTCTACGGATCCGATTTTGGCGACAAATGGTTTGCCAAAGCTTCATGGAGCGATATTAGTTTCAGCAGTTCGAAGACAGGAAGGAGATCAAGGTTTGCAGCAAACTCAATCAAAGGCGGGCGCATCACCATTCATATAGTTCAAGGAAAGCTGTGGGTTATCGATGGTATGCACAGTGGATGATGTTCTGCTCGAGGATACATGTGTACGAAGGACCTTCAGCGTCGGAGACTAAGATGTACAGGTTCAGGAGTTCGAATCTCAGGAGAACCGCACCGTCCGCTTGGTTGGGCCAACCAAGGATGAAGAAGCTCGTCGGAACGGTAATAAGTTCCGGTGGAAGAAGGAAGTCGAGGACAAGCAGAGAGACTCATGGTGAGGCTGATCGTCAGGAATTTTGGTCTTTGTCGTGTCATTGATGTCGACAGGATCCTAGTGATACAGGAGATGGCTATGCATGGAAGCTAGCGTCGACTTGACGGTCGATGAGCTGGAGACAAAAGAAGATGCAAAGCAATTTGGAGGATCGGAGATCAGTGGCATGGAAAAGCAGGTATTCTGTCGTGGGACAACAGGCATGGAGTCTAGTTGAGGACCTATGGGGTCAATACCCTCTCATCAGACCAGAGGGGAAGATTACTGGAGTCTAGTTTGGATTTGGTAACAACATATTTGTGGAATCCAAATCTACTTAAATATTTGATTTGATTAGATTTGGATGTCCATAATTGACGTTGTGCTATTTTATATATAATAGGATTTTTATTTTAGAAAATTCTATTATGATCTAAAATAGGATGTTGATGGAGTATTTTAGGTATAACAGGATTCCTATTTTATTTCTATTTAGGAATTCTATTATGACTATAATATGATTTCTCATCCTATATATATGGGGAGATGGTGGAGGCACAAAGCACAACACAAAAGTGGAGATTCGGGGTGCTCGTACACAAAAAAATCTAAGAGAAAGTCTTACTCTTAGGACTTTGTCTTCCAAGACAGAAGAAAGGAGATCTAATCAAGGAATCGTCAACTTTGGTTAGGGAGATTGCTACAGGTTGGTGAGTGTTCTCAATTATCAGGTTGGTGATCTTTTATTTTTTTCTTAAAAGTGGGGGGGGGGGGGGGGGGGGGGGGGGGGGGGGGGGGGGGGGGGGGGGGGGGGTTGATCCTATTAGAGCAAAGGGTTCAACATTAGTTTTTTGTCAATCTTGTAATTTTATCTGAGTTATAAAGGTTGAGATTTGTCCAGGTGATGTAGTCACCGCCATCTATTGGACTTTATCTGTATTTGATGTCCGTTAGACGAGAGTTGGTTTGATCAGGTGCATTGGCAAACGCTTTCCCGCCCCCAACATCTTAATCTTGCACTAAGGATGTGGATAAAATTGAAACAGGTTTATATATTGGCTTGACTGATCTTAGTCTACATCTAAATTTCTTTAATAACATTGGTGTCTTGACATTGCTGACATTATGTTCCATCTTAAACCGGGCGATTGTAGCAGATGTGCTTTATGCTATTCATGGTTTGGAAGTTGCTACTTCTATAGTTGATCATCAAACAAATGCCTGTTGGCTTTGCAGTTGATAGTCCTTCTAAGATTGTTCTTACACTTCGTGAGTGTAAATTCACTCTCTTCATGGAGTGCTATATTGTTAGATGTTGTTAGAACTCACAAAGAGAAAACAAGTAACTCATCTAGGAATCTGCATATGTGGTATATTATTGTTACTCTTGAGCAAAAATTAAAGTCCCTTAAATTTTTATTCATTGGCAATTTTTATTTTGCCAATGGCAATATTCTTTATGATTGATAATGTATGCTTATTAATCCCTTGAATCCCATTAATTCTCCACCGGTTATACACTTTATGTCCAATATTTATGACTCCTAATTTAGCCTATTTATCACCATTGAAACTTCTTAATGCTTGGTTGGGTGATGGGTATATAACATGTTCTTTTCATTTCTTTTGGCATGTTTTTTTTGTAGACAACACGCGTTGTTTTCTTCCTCATACAATTCAAAAAAAAAATTCCATTTCTTCATCTCTTCAAATTTTATTTCAATTCATTGCTGGACAAAGCTAAGTTCGGGTCACTCTCTCAGAGCTGTGTGTAGCGACGGAAAGTCGGTAGAGCGGAGAGTTTTTACCACTAGGAGTATTCGAAAAAAGTCTGCACATAAACCCGAATTAACTCTTAGGGCAGTGCTTCGTGTACGACTTTTTCGAAGGCCGGTAACATTAAATTTAATATTATTTTGTTTACAAATTTCAAAAAAAAAAATTGATATTTATCTAACAGCAGAAAACTTCATTTTTTTTGTAATGTGTATGTTAGAAAAGGAAAACAATAGGTAAACTTCACATACTAGCACCTGAGCACCTCTCACAATAGGAGGCCTAAGTATAAGAATTGTGTACTAGAAAATCTGCTTAAAATGTGAAGAAATTGCTTTAACCTTTTTAATCGAATAGTTGGTTCTATGTTCTCTTAATGGAAAATGTTTTTTTAGTGTCATGTACTTTTGGGAATTTTATCGTGATTAATAAAACTTATTTATGGGCATTTATAAAAAAAGAAAGGGCCCAGATTTTTTTTTCCGTCCTAGGCATAAAGCTCAGGACCGGCCCTGTTAACCCAATTGCATCTCCTCCAAACACGCGATCTTCCACATCACTTTTAGAGGTGCCTTTATCTGTTCCCCTTTTATTTATTTTTTATGTTTTTTCCTTTTAATTCTCAGAACATTTTGCTTTTAGTGATGTCATTTTGATTTTTCTTTTTTCTAGGTGGTTGTGTTTCTATTATAGGATATTATAGGATAGTCCATACCCACAATGCCGATCTAGTTATCTGGCCGTTAATTCAGTTGGAACAAAGAATAAAGTTTTAGTATTGACTATCCAACGTTAGGGAAGTATCATTAGAACAAAGAAAAATAGTAAAGAATAAATTTTGAGTATTTACTATATAAGCTTAGGAGCAATATCATTAGAACAAGGAATAATTTTTTTTTACTATGGAGTCCAAAATGCTTCCTCAAAAAGTTTTGTTAATTTTTTCTATACGCAATTCTTTATATATATATATATATATATATATATATATATATATATATATATATATATATATATATATATATATAGGTGAGGTGCCACCCTATGGGTGGTGGCTATGTGTCACCCCCCTATGCTATCATTATGCACCGAAAAGTGTGCAAGTGCATTATGATAGCATGGGGGATGACATATCTCTCTCTCTCTTATTCTCACCGTGAAGTGGCACCTTGTTAGTCACGGGGGCTTGATCAAAGATGAAAACTAATGCAATCGAGATCTGAGATGTCACACAAAACTTTGTGATGATCAAACTCAAGATCTACGAATAAAACTAAATAGCCAAATTATAATATGAAGGAGAAAAATAGCAAATAGAAGATCTCTTGTTCTTCCTTGCAAACGTGTTGCAATTGGGACAGAACAAGTTACAATAATCTAGAGAGATGAGAAGAAGAACAATGCTGGGGTGTCAAAACACCGTTGCTCAAAGCAAGATTCGCCCCACACGATCTGCTTCCAGGAACCAGCAAGTTTGAAGAACTTGTGGAACGCTCGATGTCACCTCTGTTCTGACTCCTCGGATGGACTTGCAATGGCGGCAGCAACTCCTCTCTTTCTCTCTTTTCTGACTTGTATTTTTCGTAGTAGTCACAAAGGAGGCCAGAAGAGAGTATTTATAGAGAGAGGGTGGAAACCCTAGCCGCCTCTTCAGTTATGGAAAGATTGAATCAAATCACAAAAAGATAGAAACGAATTAATTCTAATCCCACAAAGATAGGAACTGAATTAATTCAAATCCCACATAGATAGTAACGAAATTAATTCAAATCCCACAAAGATAGGATCTGAATTAATCGCATTGATTCACCTTTTCCATAACCGATTTTAAAATCTGCACAGTCAGCGTAGCCCTCCATGCGGCAGCAGCAGCAACAGCCTGGCCGCATGGACCGCTTGGGCCGCATGGACCGCATGTGCCGCATGAGCCGCATGAACCGCATGAGCCGCATGGACCGCATGAGCCACATGAGCCGCATGGACCGTATGGACCGCATGGACCGCATGGACCGCATGGCCGCATGGCCGCATGAGCCGCATGGACCGTATGGACCGCATGGACCACATGGCCGTATGAACCGCATGGCCGCATGAGCCGCATGAGGCCGCATATGAGCCGCATGCCGCATAAGACCGCATGGCCGCATATGAGCCGCATAAAAACCGCATGACTGCTGACGTGCTAAGTGCAAAGTGCGCCAACAAAATGCCATATTACGCCTCATGAGCCCATGAGCCCGAGTCCGAGTCCGAGTCCGAGTCCGAGTCGCTAAGCCCCTTTGGGGCTTAGCTGCAAGTGGAATTAATCCAAGAGAATGACAAAAGCATTAATGCTTAATCCTTGGAGCCTTATTCTTACCTCCTAGTAAAATCACCCACATGGTTCCCTCCTTAGGGTCACCACCCCATGTGCATCTCTCAACAACACACCCAAGTATATATGTTGAGATAACTCATGGTGCTTTTCCAATGTGGGACTAAAATTTTACAAGGCATGTTGAGAGCAAGCTCTCTCCATGTAAATAAAGCACCAACAATCCCCCACATATCATAACATATATATGTGTCCAGGGTTGAGCGTTCCCCACAGTAACTGTCCATTTTGTATTAGGATAGATGTCGCTGACGACTTGAATCTTCCCGCATGGGTTAAATAACAATGTGATACAAGAATGGACTACGCCTTGAATTCTGCACCACAATTGTAATTCTTCCCACTCACAAAGTGTAGTTACGTGTGCTTCTGGCTGCACATTAAAGGCCCTGTGCCAGCCTAGTTTCAGTGTATAATTTTGGGCGTCTACAAGTTTACCCTCAAGAGACGGCCTGATATCTCTTTTCATACACTATAGGTGAGTTCTTTATTAAAGAGATATGGCATGAAGCCTTGCGCTTCCTTGCGGTGCTACGCCGTGATGACATGGCCTGAAGCCGAGGCATTACCCCTACTTGGGAACCTCATCGTAGTGTCATACTACTGTAGCATGAGGTCACAAGCCTCTTTGTAGTGCCAAACTACCCAGCATGAAGCCTAAGGCTTCCTTGCGGTGTTACGCCGCAACGACATGGCTTGCAATGCCGAGGCTTTATCCCTACCTGGGTACCTCATCGTGGTGTCGTGCCACTGTAACATGGGGCCATCCTCCCCTTTGTAGTGCTGTCTACAACTCTTTAATTACGTCATACAACATTAGGCTACCTGCCTATTTGCGGTGCTACGCCGCTATGACTTGGCTTGCAAAGCCGTGGCATTACCCCTACCTGGGAACCTCATGGTGGAGTCATCCTACTGTAGCATGGAGTTTCACTCCTTGTAGTGCTGCTCTACCGTGCTTCCTGTAAAGCACACCAGACATTCACTCTGCCTGAGAACTCATTAAGGCGTTTAAGCCAACCTTCCACAGGATCTGTTTTTCTGCAGAAAAATACATAGTAGACAACAGTGGTTATGGGTCCGTATCCCTTCCATGTTTCATAGAACAAGTACCCACCGTTACCTGATAGTTTTCCAGTCAGTGATCCTCCTTTGAACCCAAAGTTAGATGCCTAGTAGATTTCTCTTTGAACTAATAGCATAAAACTTTATGGTAGGATTACAAAGACACACTATCAGAATGCCTTCAAGCCCATTTTACAAGCTGTGTCTTCGACCAGCTGGCGCTTGAGGCCCTTTGTGAACGGATCTGCCAGGTTCTCCTGACTCCGAACATCAACCACTGCAATTACACCTCTTTTGATAAGATCGTGTACTGCCCTGTACTTCAACCGCACAGTCCTCTTCTTTCCGTTGAAGAGGTCATTTGATGCCACCGCCGCAGTCGCCTGGTTGTCACAGTATATCGGTATCGCCGGTATCTGAGCCCCAACCACTGGAAGATCATACATGAGCTCCCGAAGCCATTCTGCTTCATCTGCTGCAGTTTCAAGTGCATAGAATTCAGATTCCATGGAGGAACGAGAGAGTATAGTCTGCTTCTTCAACTTTCACGATATAGCAGCTCCACCCAAGGAAAAGACATATCCACCTGTGGATCTCTCGCTTTCCACCTCTGAACACCAGCTAGCATCACTGAAGCCTTCCACTACTGTCGGATACCCGTTGTAGTGCAGTGCATATGTCTGAGTTTTCTTGAGATATCTCATCACCCGCTTCACAGCTTTCCAGTGCTCAACCCCTGGGTTGCTTGTGAACCGACTCAGCATTCCCACGGCAAAAGCTATGTCAGGCCTTGTGGCAGTAGTTGCGTACATCAAACTTCCGATAACGCTAGAATACTCCAGCTGCCTGACGCTTTCCCTCGAGTTTGGCTTCAGTTTCTGATCACACCTGTATGGCGTATCGATCCCTAGAAGATCCCCCATAGCATGTGAGCATCTTCTCAATATAGTGAGATTGTGACAGCGCTACTCCAGTGTCTGTTCGGATGATCTTTATGCCCAAGATGACATCTGCATCCCCCAAGTCCTTCATACTGAACTTGGTTGAGAGGAACTTCTTTGTCTCTGTGACACAGCCTATATCCGTACCTAGGATTAGCATGTCGTCCACGTATAGACAAACGATGACTCCTCTTCCATCAGCGAACTTTGTGTGAACACATTTGTCCGTCTCGCTGACTCTGTAGCCGTTTGACCTAATAACTTTGTCAAACTTCTCATGCCACATCTTGGGAGCTTGCTTCAAACCATATAATGATTTCACCAACTTGCAGACTTTGTCTTCAAGACCTTTGACGACAAATCCATCTGGCTGTTGCATGTAAATCTCTTCGGTCAGCTCCCCATTCAGGAATGCTGTCTTTACATCCATCTGATGTATCACCAACTTATGTATAGCTGCTAGAGCGATTAACATCCTGATGGTGGTCATCCGAGCTACTGGAGCGTACGTGTCGAAGTAGTCTATCCCCTGTTTCTGAGAAAATCTCTTGGCGACCAGCCTGGCCTTGAACTTGTCAATAGTTCCATCTGCCTTCATCTTCTTCTTGAAGATCCATTTACATCCAATAGGCTTTTCTCCTTCAGGTAGATCTACCAACACCCATGTGTTATTGGAGGTGATAGAGTCAAACTCGTCATTCACTGCCTCCTTCCAGAAGATAGCATCTCTGGTCTTCATCGCCTCATCATAGGTAAGCGGATCTGCTTCCACATGATAGGTGACAAAGTCATCTCCGAAATCTTTCGGTCTCCTCGCTCGCTTAGCTGACGGCTCGGCGAGTTCTGGTGCAAGAGTTGTTTCATCAACAACAGCTTCTTCTTGGACTACTGGCTCGTATGAGATTTCAGTCTCATTAGTACCTACATCATTTTCCGAAATGTCCGAAAGAACAATGTTTTTGTCTTTTGCGAACTTGTCTTCAAGTATTCAGCATCGCGAGATTCGATAATATGATTTGATTCAATATCAAGAAATCTCCGAGCATCACTCTTCTCGGCATACCCCAACAAGATAGCCTTCGTAGTCCTTGTCCCCAGCTTCTGAATCTTCAGATCTGGAAGCTTCACATACGCCAGACACCCCCACACTCGAATGACATTCAAGTTGGGTCTGACTTTGAACCAGAGTTCATGAGGAGTTACGTCCGAAGTTGCATATGGCACTCTATTCAGAATGAAAGTGGCCGTTAATGCAGCTTCTCCCCAGTAGCATTTTGGAAGACCTGCAGTGAGCAGCATGGAATTCATCATTTCTGTTAATGTCCGGTTCTTCCTCTCTACTACTCCGTTGGATTGAGGAGAATATGGAGCAGTAGTCTCGCATATGATTCCATGTTCTTTGTAGAATGATACGAATTCATGAGACCTGTACTCCCCACCTCGATCACTTCTCAGCCTCTTGAGTTGTTGTCCAGTCTGTCGTTCAGCCTCGGCCCTGAACTCTCTGAACTTCTCGAAAGCTTCGTCGTTGGACTTGAGCAAGTAGACGAACGCGTATTTTGAGAAGTCGTCGATGAAGGTTATGAAATACTTCATCCCGGCCTTCGTGGAGAAATGTTTGAAGTTACAGATATCGGAGTGCACCAACTCCAGAAGATCTGTGCTTCGATTGACCCGATGAAAGGGTTTCCGTGTGATCTTCGTCTGAGCACACACTTCACACTTCTCCACCTTACCCCCACATTTGGAGATAAGTCCTAGACTAGACATTTTGTTGATTCTTTTACTATGAACATGTCCTAGTCTCTTATGCCACAACTCAAGAGAATAATCAGAAAATGCAACTGCATTAATGTCATCAAACTGGTTGACAAGCTGAATTTTAAACATTCCTTCGGTTTGATAAGCCTTCCCGAAGTATGTTCCTTTCTTGGACATAACCATCTGACCAGCGTTGATGTCCATCCTCAAGCCTGCGTTGCAGAGCAGGCTCCCAGAGATTAGGTTCTTGGCAATCGCAGGAACATGCTTCACTCCTTGAAGCGTCAGAGTGTTCCCAGAAGTGAGTTTCAGCTCCACAGTCCCAATCCCCAGTACTTCAGCTTGGGCCTGGTTCGCCATGACAACTTTCTCAGATGTCGGCTGGTACGTGATGAACCATTCCTTGTCAGAACAGACATGGCAAGTCGCACCAGTGTCTATCCACCAGTCAGAGTCAACCCCCACAGTTGTGACCTGTCTGATCATAGCAACAATGTTAGAAACCAATGAAACCTTATTATGCTCACCTTTCTCTGATTGTTTAGGCTTAGATCTGCATTCACTCTTGTAGTGGCCTTTCTTGCCACAATTGTAACAAGTCACGTGGGACTTAGTCTTCTGTTGCTTGAATGAAGGACCCTTCACTTTCAGATTAGTGAAGTCCTTCTTCTTGGGATGAGAAGCCGCCTGCTTCCCCTTGGAATCTTTCGTCTGCACAAGATTGGCTTTAGCCAACTGTTTGGACAGAGTGTCCACCTTCTGTTGAGAACGCATCTCGTCCTCAACATGGATCTCTTGAAGTAGATCTCCCAAGCTAATGTCTAGCTTCTTTCTGTGCATCCTTGCATAGAAGGTACTCCATCCAGCAGAAAGTTTTGAGACGATCCCTCCGACGACAAACTTGTCGGGAAGGGGCATCTCTTCGTCTTCCAGTTTCTGATGCAGCTTCAGAAATTCTTTCACTTGTGGCAGCATGGACTTTTCGTCCTCAAAGAGCAATTTGTGATATTTTTCAACCACAAACATTTTGCTCCTGTTCTTGTCTTCTTCATACAGATTTTTCACAGACTCACATATGTCTCTGGCAAGTTCCTTCTTCGAGTAGGATTCTGCCAGGGAGTCCTCCATAGTATTCAGGATGATAAGCCTGCAGATGCTATTTTCCCTTCTCCATTTGGCCTGGAGTTTGGTAGCCGCGTTGATGGCGGCAGTAGATCCAGTGTCTGGAACAGAGGGTTCTTCCTCCAACAGAACATGATCAACGTCTTTCAGTTGAAGAGTTAGGTACACCTTTCTCTTTCAGACTTGATAGTGCTCTCCATCGAACTTTTCTAACTTGCAGAAGTCCGATTGGAGGAGCGAAGCATTAATGTTTTCCATCTATACGGATCTTGCTTTGAGATTGTTAGTCCCGGGGGCTTGATCAAAGATGAAAACTAATGCAATCGAGATCTGAGATGTCACACAAAACTTTGTGATGATCAAACTCAAGATCTACGAATAAAACTAAATAGCCAAATTACAATATGAAGGAGAAAAATAGCAAAGAGAAGATCTCTTGTTCTTCCTTGCAAACGTGTTGCAATTGGGACAGAACAAGTTACAATAATCTAGAGAGATGAGAAGAAGAACAATGCTGGGGTGTCAAAACACCGTTGCTCAAAGCAAGATTCGCCCCACACGATCTGCTTCCAGGAACCAGCAAGTTTGAAGAACTTGTGGAACGCTCGATGTCACCTCTGTTCTGACTCCTCGGATGGACTTGCAATGGCGGCAGCAACTCCTCTCTTTCTCTCTTTTCTGACTTGTATTTTTCGTAGTAGTCACAAAGGAGGCCAGAAGAGAGTATTTATAGAGAGAGGGTGGAAACCCTAGCCGCCTCTTCAGTTATGGAAAGATTGAATCAAATCACAAAAAGATAGCAACGAATTAATTCTAATCCCACAAAGATAGGAACTGAATTAATTCAAATCCCACAAAGATAGTAACGAAATTAATTCAAATCCCACAAAGATAGGATCTGAATTAATCGCATTGATTCACCCTTTCCATAACCGATTTGAAATCTGCACAGTCAGCGTAGCCCTCCATGCGGCAGCAGCAGCAGTAGCCTGGCCGCATGGACCGCTTGGGCCGCATGGACCGCATATGCCGCATGAGCCGCATGAACCGCATGAGCCGCATGGACCGCATGAGCCGCATGGACCGTATGGACCGTATGGACCGCATGGCCGCATGAGCCGCATGGACCGTATGGACCGCATGGACCGCATGGCCGCATGAACCGCATGGCCGCATGAGCCGCATGAGGCCGCATATAAAGTGCGCCAACAAAATGCCACATTACGCCTCATAAGCCCATGAGCCCGAGTCCGAGTCCGAGTCCGAGTTCGAGTCGCTAAGCCCCTTTGGGGCTTAGCTGCAAGTGGAATTAATCCAAGAGAATGACAAAAGCATTAATGCTTAATCCTTGGAGCCTTATTCTTACCTCCTAGTAAAATCACCCACATGGTTTCCTCCTTAGGGTCACCACCCCATGTGCATCTCTCAACAACACACCCAAGTATATATGTTGAGATAACTCATGGTGCTTTTCCAATGTGGGACTAAAATTTTACAAGGCATGTTGAGAGCAAGCTTTCTCCATGTAAATAAAGCACCAACACACCTCACCTCCCTTATTCTCTCTCTCTTTCTCTCTCTCTCTCTCTCTATATATATATATATATATATATATATATATATATATATATATGGAAAAGGTGATTCTCATTAATTAATAATTCAGCACATCTCAGCCCGTATTAGAGGCCGTCCCCGAAACTTTCGTAAATGATACATCATACTCAATGTTATTTAGAAGACCCATATCTGAAATCTGTGCAGACTCGAAGAATCTTAAATTCCTCTCCCTCCAGACGTGCCATACCGTGGCAGCTAGCCTGATTCTAGCCTTCCAGTACCATATTGGACCATTATTTTTCCTCATTTTTCTGTTCTGGATCACATCGTCAGTGCTGTAATCCCCACTGGGTTGAAGCTGAATTACGCTCTATTGCCTCTACCATATCCATTTGGATATCTTGCACTGAAAGAACACATGGTTTAAGGATTTCGGTTGTTGTCCACATAAGAAACATAAATTAGTATCTGTTTGAATTCCAGAACGAGAGCCAACCGATCAAGCGTACGAAGTCACCCCTTAAGTAGTATGTGTAAGCACAATTGCATCTTCCTGGGACTTCCTTTACACTAGACCATGTCAGCATCCTCCCAGTCATCATATGTCATCCTCGCCTGGTCATACAATATACTGGACATGAAGTCTCCGCTTGCGGAACCCGCCCACCGCCATGTATCCGCTTGGAGATCCCAATCTATTCGGACTTGATGTATACGTGCTGCTTGCGAGCGGGCGTAGCTACAGGCGTCCACCTGCCACTCATCTTTGTGTATAATGGACGCTACTTGGACACCAGCGAAAGCTTCTGGGGATGCATGGCTTCCCACCCATCCAAGGAGGCCCTTGGGTTGTATCTACGGTCCAACCATAGGTCAGTGCTCGTACCATCTTTAATGACTCTCTCCAGATGCTGGCTAACATCCACTCTGTGTTTCAGCATCTGTTTCAAAGTGACAAACTCGTTGTTTATAGCAGAATATGTCTAAAAATTAGTATTTTTCAGGTACCTGTTCTGCATCCAGTTGGCCCATAATGACCCCTCATGTATGAATCTCCATACCAACTTCCATCCAGCCATTTTGTGCATAGTACACAAAGAGCGCAATCCAACTCTGCCTTCCTCTCTCGGCCGACATAAGTTCGTCCAGGATATTGCATGTATCCCGCCCCTCCATATGAAGTCCGCGCACATTTTGTCCAGTTTGTCAATGGTGGACAACAGAAGAAGAATGGATTGGAGCCAAAACTCGCGATGGAAGATATCACCGACCGAACCAACTCGATTCTGCCACCAAAGGACAAATTCTTCACCTGGCAGCCCTCCATTCATCGTTGAGTAAACTCCATTATCCTAGAGCACTCTGTTTCCTTCACATAGTTAACTGAGAGGGGTATGCCCAAATATTTCAATGGCAGTACTCCTCTAGCAATCCCAATACTTGCTACCTTTTCCTCCTGCTGTGGACACCATTTGCTGAAGAAGACAGTTCTCTTGTCTTTATTCAATTTTAAACCAGAAAATTTTTCGAATCGCTCCATAATCTCTGTTAGTGTGCGAAGCCCAGTATTGGATGGCGCAAGGAATACTAACAAATCGTCTGCATAAATAAGGTGTGTAATCTGAGGTTGAATATATTTGAACAATAGTACAATCGTACCGCGACTCACCTCGATGTCCATTAAGCAAGTAAAAGTTCCATAACGAGAGTAAATAGGTACGGGGATAGTTGACAACCTTGTTGAATACCCCAGTTACTCTTGAAATAGCCACGTGGTTGACCCTTAATCAGAACTGAAAAGCTGGCTGTGAAATACACTCCCGGACGGATGCAACCCATGTGCTAGCAAAGCCCATAGATATCATAATATGGCACAAAAAATCCATGTTCACCGTGTCGCACGCCTTCCACAAATCAAACTTGATGCAAGCTTTGTTGGCCCCTGGTTTGTTGAATTCCCGTACTAGTTCGTGTCCCAGCAAACTATGTTCCGCAATTGCACGTCCTTTTATAAATGCTGCCTAGTTTTTAGAAACCAGTCCTTGCATCACCGCTTCCGTTCTTCTACACATGAGGTGAGAGATTATTTTGTACAGGTAGTTGCAGCAAAAAATGGGTCTGAAGTCTGTCAGCGACGAAGCTCCTTCCTTCTTCGGCATAAGCATAAAAAATGTATGGTTAATCTCCTTAAGGATCCTGCCAATTTTAAAGAAGTCCCAAATGATCTCCATAATATCTTCCTTTAGTTCGTTCCAGTGTACCTTGAAGAATTTGCTACCGAACCCATATGGACCTGGAGCCTTACTCGGGTTGGCCCAGTTGATGATCTCTGCCACCTCCTCAGCTGACACAGGTGCAAGCAACACTTGATTTCCTGCCTCCGTCACAAGCTTTTTGCATATTATATATGGAAACACAGTAGGATAATCCACTTGATTACACAAATTGGAATAAAACCTTACCGCCTCCTCGTGGATATCAAATTGGGACGTCAGGGGTGCGCCATCCGGGCCAATGAGCGAATGAATACTGTTACGACTTTGCCTCGCCCGTACGATGTAGTAGAAGAATTTGGTGCATTTGTCGCCCTCTTATAGCCAAGTGCATTTCGCCCTCTGAGCTAGCTGGATTTCTTCAATAGTGCGTAGTTTCCCTACTTCATTTGCCAACTCTCTTTCCCGTGTTCCAAGCTCAGCATTCAACATGTCTTCCTGCAGTTGAGCTTGTAGCTCATGTAGGTGCGCCTCCTTGGCTGCCAAGTCTACTGTAGGCAAGCTAGAACACCATGATCGAAGTGCCAACTTCACCCGTCGTAGCCTCTTTGTCAGTCAGAACTGAGGGTTGCCCGCCACCTCCGAAGTCAGAGCACCAAGAACAGTATATGCATATCCGTCTTTCACATGCCAAACATTGTTATAGCGGAAAGGTTGCGTCTTCTGCTCCAGAACGACGGAGAGCAACAACTTCAATGGAGACGTGGTCGTTGGTGCCTGCTGCGAGACCTTCAGTGTTCACATGGGGGAATGCATCAAACCAGTAACTGTTACCGAAGGCACGATCCAGTTGGCATGCCACCCTCTTGTGTATGGATTTATTATTCCACGTCCAAAGATGACCTGTCATATCCAGTCACCTCAGCCTGACCGAAGAGTGCAACCCTGGAATTCCTTCATAATGGGATCTGAAACTCTTATGCCCCCTGTTTTTTTATGTCTAAATAACACTGTGTTGAAATATCCGATCACCAGCATAGGTAGCTTCCTATTCGCCTCGACCACCTCACTAATTTGAGTAATGTTTTGCCATAGAGTTCTTCTAAGGATGCGGTCGCTGTGCCTATATATCGCGCATAAGACGAACTGGGGCCCTCCTGCATTTGTAAGTTTGATAGCAATAATTTGTTCGTCCACAGACTCATCCCATATGACCCATATCCGAACGATGTCACATATCTGTATATCATTAACCTGCGCCCAACTAGCAGGCGTTCTTCGTGCCAAAACCTGTTCCGATTTAATTTTGGTTTCCAGTAACATAGTAATAGAGCATAGGTTTCGTTTTAAAACCTCTGTAATCTCCTTCCATCTACCGATCGAACATGCTCCCCGCACATTCCACACCATCAGAGACATCGATCAGGGTCTGTGTCCCCTTGAGTACCTAGGCAATGACCTCTGGGGGGTAGATGTGGGTCATGCACCATCAACTGTAGACTTCGATCAACTTGGGCGTCTATCGTATGTTCTGCCATGGAGCGTAGGAGATCATCCCATTTAGGATTGTCTCGAACAAGTTCCTCGCCTCCACGAACGTGCTCCCGAGTTTCCCCGATGTGACGCTTCCTGCTGTTATTCCCTTGAGCACCCGATTTAGACTTTGGCCCTGTTTTTCCTCCCAGAGCACCCATAGAGGTTCGTCGGCGAGTCTGACTCCATGGTAGTCCTTCCTCCCCCGCCGAGAAGGCTCGGTTCCTGCCATCCATGCTAGATTAAAACACAACTAATGAGGACCCACTCGATCCTGCCTCGCCCGCTTCCTCATGTGTTATCGGGTTACTAGTACCTGTGCCAAGAGTCCCATCGTTCATCTGACCGGTGGGGAAAATGCTTGAAAGAACAACTGAGAGTTCCATGTCAGGTGCTGCAGCCCAGTTTTCCCCCACCCGGTCGTCGTTCATCTCCATCCCGAGGTTCTGGTCTCCATCCCCGCCATTCTCACCCGCTATCTCTACTATTGTGGCCAAGGGTGATACATCACCTAGATCTTCGTTCGCCTGCATATAACATTGTTGTATGAGATGCCCGAAGCAATGGCAACGCCTGCATGCGGGTGGTACCCACTCGTAATCCACCTTCTGATTGTAGATCTCGCCTGACAGGATCTCATATGTCACTAGTCTAGGCAATTCTTTCTTGGCTTTGATTTCCATCAATACCATCGCATACTGCAGCCTGGATCGGCCTATTGTCGCCTAGTCTCCTTTGATCAGTTTCCCAATTAAAGTAGTAATATTCATAAGCATAGATGGATTCCAGTATGGAATCGGGAATCCCGGTAGGAACACCCAAATTGCAACTGTATGGCGTAGATCTCGTTCGCACTTCGCCCCTCGATGCCATTCTTTTAGTATGATAAGTCTCCCATCGAACGTCCATGGGCTACCTTGCATAATATGATCAAAGTCTTCCTTCGTGCCGAATTTCACCAAGAAGAACCCATCTTCCCTGGCATAGAAATCCATACTGCTTATTGGTCGCCATACTCTCGTGCATATGCCTGAATTTGTCCTTAGAATGGCTTGTCTCTGAGTACAAAGAGGACAGTTGTGTTTTGCCAATACGTCGCAGTCTCGCTGATCTCTTCCTCGCTGAATATAGCTCGCTCTGCCCCATTCACTCGTTTAGGCAATACATAACGCATTGTATCGCCAGACGATTTGGAACCTTCTCTACACAGTTCCGCCCACGAGTGACCAATAGTTTGCCGAATACAATTGCCTTTCCTTTAGCGAGTTTGTCACCTTCCTCGACTTGCGTCGTTCTCATAGGAAAGATGCACCCCCCTGTCGTCGGTTGGACAAGGACGTGCCTACGATCAGGCCCCCCTTCTTGTGATCGTTGGGAATTCGCTCCTGTATGCAGAGGTCTGCCACCCTCCCCCTATCTCTAGCCATCCGAGGCCTCGTCCGGTATAGAGTTGCTGTCTCTCTCCCTCTCTCGAAGGTAGACCCCTACTCCCATCTGCACCGAACTCTCTTCCCTCGATCTCCGGCGTCTAGAGACGGTGCTCCACCCGCCGCCAATGTACCTTTGTTCATCGTCGACGGTGCCTCTGCCCTCCCCGGGACCAGCGAGCGAAGAGGACGCCCCCGGGTCCCAGGTCCGACCATCTCCAGGCGAGGAAACTCCATTAGGCGGCAGGCCTAACCCTAGCGCCGCTCTCATCTTGTTTCTTATTTTCTTTATATATATATATATATATATATATATATATATATATATATAAACCAAAGCAGGTGGACGACTCCACCCGACCTTGGCCCGGAGGCCGTGGCCACAGCCACCTCCGTGGAAGGGAGGGCTCGAACCCGGCCCTCACCCCCGGTGCACGGTGGTGTCACCAGTACACCACGACTCGATGTGCATATATATATATATATATATATATATATATATATATATATATATATATATATATATATATATATATATATATATATATATTGTGTGTGTGTGTGTTTGTGTAATTTTTTCTGGCATTATATAATTGGTCGACTTTGGGAGTTCGTCTTAGACCTTGGATTTGGATGTATCACAAGGTTCGCTTGAGATTGTTTATCAGGAAAAAAATATGGTTATTTATTTATTATTATTGTTTTTTTTTTTCGCAAAATCAAGTGCTTACTAAAAAATATTTGAAAAGTTGTTAATAAAAAAATTGAAAACAAATAAAAGAGATAAGCTGTTTTTTTGTTATTTTTTTAGAAACATATGCAAACTCCAATACAATACGTTAAATTAAAGAAATTGCAATTCACTACGCCAAAACATGCATTTTTCGACCGACCAAAACCGTCATAAATCACATTAAACGACAGTTTTGACCTGTCAGAACATCCGTCGTTTATAGCGCTTCCCAAAATTTAAACAACAGTTTTGGACTGTCATTTTATAGATGAACAAACGACAGTTATTATCTGTCAAATAAAAATGACGGACTAAAACTGTCAAATAACCTGTAAATTGGTCTGCAACTATTTTTACCTTTTCAACAGGTTAGGTCTGTCGAATTTGGAAACATAATTAAAAAAAAAACTCAATTCATCCATATTAAATCTATTTAAACATATGTATCCTATATATAAAACTAAAATACATCTGAATAAATTTCATATAAACATAAAAAATTATCAACAATGAAAAAATTCAATCAAAATTGCATTAACAACTAAATGTATCAAGTTTACAAAGAAATATTCCACCAAAAATGCAAAAAGTAACTCCAATATTTCTAGCTCACAACGGTTTCATTATGATGATGAACAAAAATATAATGTTATTGCTAGTTTACAATCTCAAGTGCATTACAAAAAAAGAGAATTTCAAACCCTCATAAACTGAACTGAATATTTTAGCCAATTAATCATTTTTCCAATAGTAATATCATCAAACTTTTCGTCTCTATCAAACATCTCATTTCCATGTTGCGTCGTTTAGCAAAACATCATTTTTTGCTTTTCTCTCCGAACAATCTCAGGGCTTGCAGCTGAAACACGAATCTCCATTTTTAAAACACCTTGACCCATTCCATGTACATAACCCTTACCATCACGGCCCAATACCTAAACAATTTTCAGAAAAAGAAAAATTAATATTAAGAACTTGTAATAATTTATAAACAAACAAATCAGTTAGATGTGAAATGTACTTTTCTTAGCATATACAATTACATTTAAAGATATACATATACACTCATGTACTAAGGTCTCAGCCCATGCACATATCCATTTTTCTTAGCATATGCAAATACAGACAATAGATATCAGGTTCAAAATATAATGTTCAAAATATTCGGAAACAAAGATACGTGGATGTAGATTCCAGGTTCAAAATACCAACAGCCGCATTTATCATGGAAATATCGGAGTTGAAAAAATCCATCAACAAGCAAAAAATTACCAAATAAATAGTATTAATGAACTGTTAGTAGCTAAAAAAGCAAATTTAAACCATATATTGTATAACAAATTAAGTCAAAATATTCATATTAACCCAAAAATGCTAGTAAGCAGCAATTTCATCAGAGTGATTTTTTTTTATCAGAGTTGTGATATTGGTTTCCTTATCTAAGATATCTTTAGCTACTTTGAACGTAAATACTCATTACATGTCTCTGCGAGCAATCTCCCGGCTGTGAAGGTAAATACTCAATGCCCTTCATAGATGTCACCCCCAGTTTCCAGAAACAAGGATAATTTTGTCATTTTTCATTTTAGAATATTTTTGAAATTTTTTATTTATTTATAATATTATTTTGGGGCTATTTGAGTCGGGTTCGAATTTTAACTCATTCCGACTTGTATCGGGGACCCGGGGTAGTGTTGACCCTAGTGGGCCCACACACTAGTTAGCCATGGCCCACATGTTAGTTATTTTAGTTAGTGACTAGACTAATTATTTTGGTTAGGATTAATATGGATTAGTGTTTTAGGAATGACCAAACTACCCCCGACTTAATCCCTTACCAATGTATTAACCCATAGACTAGAGAGGGACTTTTTAGGCTTTTTCTAATAAGACAAAAACCTTATTATGGCCGGCCACTATAGCATGGATAGGCTCCTCCATTCATCATTATCCATTCTCTCATTCTCTCTCTTGTTCTTCCCCAAATTTGTTAGAGAGCAATCCCTAATCAAACCATCACCAAATCCTTCCATTTTCTCACCAAATCTTCTTCCTTCCTTCTCCATTCAAGCCAAGGAGGGAGCTACCCAAGTTTGGGAGGAATCGGAGCTCGTTCTTGTCCTTTTGGAATCTCTACGTGTCGGTGTCGAGTCGAAAGGCTTTTTTTCCTTTGAATCTCTCTCCCGGAAGGTATAATCTTTCCTCTAAACCATCCCAACATGCATATAGGTTGATTTTTGACCCATAGGAATAACCCTCATGGTTGTGTCTCCATTTGTGTCCGTTTCTTGTCCTTTTGGAGACTTTTAGGAGTGTCCTATGAGTAGGATCGTGTCCTAATGTGGAAAACCCTATTTGAACACATGTAGATTTATTTGTGTATTGATTTTGTGTTGTTCTAATATTAATTCCAGAATTTACTATGTGTTTAGAATGTGTTTTCCTATGTATCTTAATGTATCATATTATATATATATATATATATATATATATATATATATTTTTTATATATATATATATATATATATATATATATATATATATATATATATATATATATATATATATATATATATATATATATATATATATATATATATGATTATATATACATCATTCTCTCTCTCTCTCTCTATATATATACATATGTGTGTGTGTGTGTGTGTGTGTGTGTGTGTGTGTGTGTGTGTGTGTGTGTGTGTATGGTGACTTATATATGTGGATATGTGTCATGGTGTGAATGTGTATATTCTTGTGTTTGGATGGGATGAGGAATTTCGGCCAAGTCATGGAATGAGTGTGTGTGTTTGTGTTGGTAGAGGGGTGTGTAGTAGTGGTGTTTGAGTAAATGGTTGAGAGGGGATGAGTGTTAGATAGAGGAAATGTAGAGGAGTGTTTGTGTGGGATTATAGGGGGGAACCACTGCCCAAATGACAGCCTTAAACCCCTCATTTGCTGTCCTAATTATCAGCCTATATGGCCGTCAAAACAGTTCAGGTTTACATTATACATGGCTGTCCCCCTTGCCCACTTATCAGTCCATAGCACACCCTTAGATGGCTGTCATTTTACCCCACTTAGCTTTCCCCTAAACACCACATTTCAGTCCAGTTTTTCCCCCTACTTGGACTGTCCAACACAGTCCCCAAATCAGTCCTATTTTGCTCCACATTTCTCCCACATGGCTGTCCTGCATAGCCCACTTTGCTGTCCTAACACAGCCTATAGATGGCTGTCCATGTATCCCCTTTTGACTGTCATTTAACCCCACAAATCAGTCCTAATGTGCTGTCCAAATATCAGTCCAATTGCTTCACAAATCAGCCCTTGTTTGCCCCAACCTTCAACCTTAACACCACCACCCAAAATCACTTCATAACAGCCCAGGAATCACCCTTAGTGGCTGTCCTTTATTGCTCCCATTTCAGTCCTTAAACCCATCAAAAATAGTCCACATTTGTCCCATGTTTCAGCCCCACCATAACCCCATATCATTCCATATAATTAGCTTGTGTGTGTGAGTATTTGTGAGCTTGTGAGTGTGAGTGTGAGAGCCTAAGTGAGTATAGCTAGTGAACCATAGTTTAGCCTATGTGCAAACTAATAGGACACCTATAGGAAAGCCTATTAGAGTGTGATATTGTGAGAGTGTTGTGTGTGAGTGAGTGCTAGAGTGATGTGAGGGTAATTCATGATATGGGTAAGGTAGGTAATAAGGTAAAACCTATACATGTCCTAACATAGGCTAGATACCTAGGATACCTATTTTCCTTGGTAGGTAAACCTTAGATAGGATAGTATCTAGCTACCCTAAGGAGCCTAGGCTAGTATCTTGGATATTAGCGGGGTTTCCTTGGTATTGGGCAAGGTATCGGGATTTACCTTGGTAAGGTAATGCTAGTTTTGCCTAGGAATAGGGTAATTGAGTTTGGAGTCTAAGATAGAGTTAGAACTTGATTCCCTTGGTTGGTAATGATCAAATATAGTGCTCATAGACTAGTTTTGATGTCGGTTGACCATTTTGACCAAAAGTCAATAAAAGTTAACTGAGAGTCAAACTTAGTCTTTAAGCGACTGAATTTGACCGAAACCAAACCAGAGTTGACCAGTTGACTGAAAGTCAACAGTTGGTCAACATTAGACTAGTTTGACCTAGAGTTGACCAGAGTTGACCAGGGTTGACTTTTTGACCAAAAGTTAACTGTAAGTCAACTTTTGACCCTGTTTGACCTAGTTTGACTTGGATTGACTCCCAGTGACCTAGTATGACCTAGTATGAACCAGTATGATCTAGTATGACTCAGTTTGACCTAGTTTGACCTAGTTTTGACTTAGACTTGCATTCATGACTTATATTAGTTTCTTTTTTCAGTATAAAGCCCTGTTTGACTCATAATATCTTATTTTAGGTCTGTGATTACTCTGAGCGTCTGTTCACCTTATAGCTCAGGACACAGGCGAGTACATTCACTGATAGTTTTCATTGTCTTGATATCTACTATATCCGATTCAGTTGTAGTGTCTTACATGATTCCCGACGACGGTTCATGGACTAGTATACGTTGGATCCTGTCATGAGATGTTATTCCCGAATTTCTTTGGTATGTGGTATGTGATATCCATGTTCATGTATATATAGACATCGATTTGGGAGTGGGCTGATCACCTGCTTTCGAATCCGTGTCATGATGTGCCATGTCCGGATCCATGATACTATTCGGGGATGGAGGAATTATTAGGGATTATGTGATCAAGCCTCCCTGTCACTATTTTTCTAGCGCCACCCTCACCTCACGTAGGGTATAGTAGATACCCATGCCAGGTTATCCAGGTTGGCCGGCATGATTCTCCGTTGAGGTTATCGCGAATTGTCGGGCCAAGTGGATAACCCCACCATGACTCCCTAGCGATCACATATCGATCTAATAATTCAAATCATATTTTACATTTATTATCGTACTTATTCCAGTTCAGCTTTACTTTCTGTACTTCTTACCATGCTATGATTCCATTACTCACATGCTTTACCTGTTTTTATACTGTACCATGATTTGGGACTAAGTTCTATTTGAAAGAAGGGTTACAATCCCGGTCATTGTTTGGTTCAAGGGTTGTAACTCGGCTTTCAATGGTTCCAAGTCGCCTATATCTTTGTCTTGTATTTTATTATGCTGTCTCTTATAGTATTTGTCAATTCATATGGAACTGCTGTTGGTATTGTACTTGCTCATTTTCTGACAGGAACCGTTGACATATTACAGATGATTCTGAGACTGATTGCCCGACCTACTATGGGTTGAGTCTGACGGAGTAGACTTAGACCGTGGCTTGTTGGTAGAGCCACTAGACTTTGCTCACCTGAGTAGCATAGTTTAGTTAGGTTTGCCTGGCCTGCGAGCCAGCTAGTACATTTCAGTTTGTAGTACCTA